>JAPVLO010000288.1:3600000-4028048 GCA_027257055.1 Cephalopachus bancanus | reverse complement strand
GGCCGTAAGCGTGCCATTGCACTCCAGCCTGGGCGACAGAGAGAGACTCCAACTCAAAGAAGAAGAACAAAACCCACCTGGACCCTATGATCACAGACTGTGGCTCCGTCCTGGGCTGCTCCTTCTGGAAGAAGCTTCATGCCCATCAGAGCTGCTGTCAGGCACCTGGCAGGGCTGCATGGCACTGACTCGTCACCACATTTCACAAATACCCATATGACATTACAGGGAAAGAAATGTTAACAGCAATATAAAAAATCCGGATAATTGCCATGCATGTTTCTGCAGTCCTGACAGATAACTTACTTTGAACACGCCTTGAAGAACAGGTTAACAGGACATACTGTCCACAGCAGAGAAAATCGCTCATTGCACAGAGGCTTCCAAATGGGCCTCTCCCTGTGAACCTGCATTGATTCTGTGGGACTGCAGAGGACAAGTGACAACTTCTATGGGTGCTGGGTGAGGAGGTGATGTGGAGTAGAAGTGCCCCAAGCCCTAGTTGTCTCCTCTGTAAATCCTAGGCAGGGGCTTGCTTGTGGTTTTTGGTTCAGACTGTGGAGGACACAGTCTTTGCGGGGAGTGCCTGGGGAAGATGGGTCCCTGTGGGGGGTGGGTTCCTGAGGGGGTGGGTCCCTGGAGGGGGTGAGGCCCTGGGGGAGGTGAGGTTCCCAGGGAGGTGGGTCCCCAGGGGAGGTGGGTTTCTGTGGAGGGGTGGGTACTTGGGGGGTGTCCTTGGGGAGGCCCTAGCGGAGGTAGGGCCCTGGGGGGCTGAAGCCCTGGGGGAGGTCACCAGGGGAGGTGGGTACTGGGAGATGGGTCCCTGTGGGGGTGTGTTCCTCGGGGAATGAGGGTCTCCAGGAGAGATGGGCTTCTGTGGAGAGGTGGGTCCCTGTGGGGAGTATGATCCTGAGGGGTACGTCCCTGGTGGGGGTAAGTCCCTGAGGGAGGAGGTGGGTACCCGAGGGCGGTGGGTCCCTGAGGGAGGTGGGTCCCTGGGAAGAGGTGAGGCCCTGAGGGAGGTGAGGCCCTGGGGGAGGTGGTTCCCCAGGGGAGATGGGTCCCTGTGGTGGGGTGAGGCCCTGGGGGAGATGGTTTTCAAAGGGAGATGGGTCCCTGTGGAGGGGTGGGTCCCTGGGGAAGGTGTGTCCCTGTGGGAGGCGAGGTTCTGGGAGGGTGGGGACCCGAGGGGGTAGGGTCCAGGGGCTGGGCCTGGGAGGAAGTGGCTCCAGGGGGAGGTGAGGCCCTGGGGAGAGGAATCCCTGAGGGAGGGGGTTCCCTGGGAGAAAAGGGTCTCTGGGGGAGGGGAATTTCTGGGGACGGGGATTCTGGAGGAGGGAGGCCCCAGGGGAGGAGGTCCCCTGGGGGAGGGCTGTCCCTGGAGGAGATGGGTTCCTGGGGGAAGTGGAGGGGGTCCCTCCACCTTTCTTGGCACCCCATCCCTGCTGCCTTCACTGAAGCATCTCTGCTGTGGTCTGTTGCCCACTAGGTTGCCATGTAAGAAGCTGTCTGAAAAAGGGGGTTGCAGAACTGGCAGGGGTGGAAGGACACTGGCTGAGGTGACTTCCAAGGTCCCTCAAGCTCTAAAATCCTAGGAGTCCATCTTCATGTGCCTGACTTGTGAAATGTCTGAAAATATGAAGATTTAAAACCCACGATTCCAGCCAGGCGTGATGACTCATGCCTGTGATCCCAGAATGAGGAGGTCGAGGCAGGAGGATTGCCTAAGCCCAGGAGTTCAAGACCAGCCTGGGCAATATAGTGAGCCCTCATCTCTATAAAAAATACAAAATTACCCGGTGTGACGGCACATGCCGATAGTCTCACTACTTTGGAGGCTGCAGTGAGCTGTGATCATGCTATTGCACTCCAGCCTGGGCAACAGAGTGAGACCCTGACTCAAAAAATAAAATAAAATAATAGGCCGGCGTGGTGACTGAAGCCTATAATCCCAGCACTTTGGGAGGCTGAGGCGAGAAGATTGTGTGAGCCCACGGGTTCGAGACCAGCTTGAGCAACATGGTGAGAGCTTGTCTCTACAATAAATCAAAAAATTAGCCAGGCATGGTAGCACACACCTGTAGTTCCAGCTACTTGGAAGGCTGAGGAAAAAGGATTACCTGAGCCCAGCAGGTCGAGGTTGTGGTGGCCGGGAGCATGCCACTGCACTCCAGCCTGGGCGACAGAGTGAGACTACAACTCAAAAAAAAAAATTAATTGATTAAATAAAATAATTTAAAAAATAGCCGAGCTCGGTGGCTCAGCCTGTAATCCCGCGCCTTTGGGAGGCTGAGGTGAGTGGATTGCCTGAGCCCGTGGGTTCGAGACCCGCCTGGGCAGCGAGACCTCATCTCTACAATAAATCAAAAAATCAGCCGGGCGTGGTAGCGCATGCCTGTAATTCCGGCTACTCGGAAGGCTGAGGCGGAAGGATCGCCGGAGCCCAGCAGGTCGAGGCTGCGGTGGCCGGGAGCGGTCACTGCACTCCAGTCTGGGCGACAGAGTGAGACTCCAACTCAAAAAATAAAATAAAATAAACCTCACAATTCCTACCCAGGACAAATTCACCAGTGTAAGATCTGCATGGCAATGAGGAGGGTGAAACATCTGTAGTGTCAATGACAATAATGTGGCAGGGCCGAAAATGGGGGCATGAAGCAAGCATTTGGGAGTTTTTGGCTTTGGAAGTTTTTTGAAGAAGGTGACATTTCTTTTGTAGTTGTTTGTTTTAGCCAGGGTCTCACTCTGTTGCCCAGGCTAGACTGCAGTGGCATGATCATAGCTCACCACAGCCTCAACCTCCTGGGCTCAGGTGATCCTTCTATCTCAGCCTCCCGAATATCTGTGACTTCAGATGCATGTCACCATGCCCAGCTAATTTTTTTGATATTTTTTTTGTAGAGACGAGGTTTCACTATGTTGCCAGGCTGGTCTGTAATTCCTGGGCTCAAGCCATCCTTCTACCTCGGTCTCCCAAAGTGCTGGGATGACAGGCATGAGCCAATGCGCCCAGTCGATGACAGCTAAGTGGGTGTTAAATGAAGAAGAGGAGCTCCAACATATACAAAGGGGGAGGGACATTGGAGGCAGATCTGAGGAGGAAGTCGAGGAGGCTGCAGGAGGGCATGCAGTTGGGAAACTAGTCGTATTCATCATGCTCCTAGAGTCCCCTGCACACCTGGAAACGCAGCCTGGAGTGGCCCCAGGGGTGCCGCGGTGCCAAGTAGACTGGGGAGGCTAGAGAAGTCCACCTACTCACTCCCCCCACTCCCCACGACTGCGAGCTTATCCCGAAGTGGCCGGATTCTGTGAACTGGTGACCAGCTCACAAGGTTGACTAGTCACAGAGCGCCACACTTGCCTTCTCTGCTGGGTGAAGGGGCCAGTAGGCAGGGCCCCAACACCAGCTTAGAAGAGGGGGTCACAGCTCTCTGCACAGGCCGCTTGCACCACCTCTAGGCAGGATGTGACCCGCCCAGGCTAGGCCAGGCCTCCCTGAGGCCGGGAGGACTCGGCTGCTGGGCAAGGTGCCCTTCAGCCCCTGGGACTCCGTTGCACTCTGAAGCTGGTCCCTTTGGGAATAGGAAGATTTCCGGGGTGAAGAAGCAGACTCAGTTTCCCCAAGACAGGCAAGGGATTAGGGATGTGGGGGTGGCAGGGCCATGGGTGGGAATTCCTGGGCTCCTATTGGCAGAGGGTGCCCGGGTGGAGGGTAGCTGCCTGCTGGCCCCAGAGAGGCTGCACTTGGATATTCCACGCGAGGTTAAGTGGAAGATCTTCGTGCACTGCTTGAGACACAGGGATGGCGCTGCCTCACACACCACACGCGGGACAGAAGCGTCTCAGCAGAGACCACGGTGGATCCACAGTGATGTTTCCCAACCCTTCTAGCCCTTTTAGTTTTCTGGGATTCCTGTACAAGTCTAGGAAGGAAAACCCTCAACACTGCTCTCCTGAAAAATGGGTGCTCACGTCCATTTAATTTGCTTTATTTGTTTATTTTGACTTGGGTTTCACTCTGTCACCCAGGCTGGAGTACAGTGGCATGCTCACAGTCACTGCAGCCTCAACCGGCTGGGCTCAGGCGATCCTTCTGCCTCAGCCTTCCAAGTAGCTGGAACTACAGGCACGCACCACCACACCTGGTTAATCTTTTGATTTATTGTAGAGACAAGGTCTCACTATGCTGCCCAGACTGGCCTCAAATTCCCAGCCTCAAGTGATCCTTCAGCCTCAGCCTCCTAAAGTGCTGGGATGACAGACACGAGCCAACGCACCTGGCTCCATGTAATTTAATTTAGAAAAAAAAGCAGAGCCGGGCTCGGTGGCTCAGCCTGTAATCCCAGCACTTTGGGAGACTGAGGTGAGTGGATTGCCTGAGCCCGCGGGTTCGAGACCCTCCTGGGCAACTTGGCGAGACCTCATCTCTACAATAAATCAAAATGAGCCGGGCGTGGAAGCGCGCACCTATAGTTCCAGTTATTTGGAAGGCTGAGGAGGAAGGATCGCCGGAGCACAGCAGGTTGAGGCTGCAGTGATCGGGAGCGGCCACTGCACTCCAGTCTGGGTGACAGAGTGAGACTCCAACTCAAAAAGAAAAAAAACATGTGCCAGCCTGGGCAACTTGGCAAGACCTCATCTCTACAATAAATCAAAAAATTAGCATGCACCTGTAGTTCCAGCTACTCAGAAGGCCAAGGCAGAAGGATTGCCTGAGCCCAGCAGGTTGAGGCTGCGGTGGCCGTGAGTGTGCCACTGTACTCCAGCCTGGGCGACAGAGTGAGACTCTGACTCAAAAAAAAAAAAAAAGAAAGGAAGCCTGTAATCCCAGCACTTTGGGAGGCTGAGGCGAGAGGATTGCCTGAACTCATGGGATCGAGACCAGCCTGGGCAACTTGGTGAGACCTTGTCTCTACAACAAATCAAAAAATAAGCCAAGTGTGGTAGCAAGTGCCTGTAGTTCCGGCTACTTGGAAAACTGAGGTAGAAGGATTGCCTGAGCTCAGCAAGTCAAGGCTGCGGTGGTCCCTGCACTCCAGCTTGGGCAATAGAGTGAGATTCCACCCCCCGCCCCCCAAAAAAAGAAAGAGAACATGTGATGCCTCTTGCTTCCAAACATTGGGGGAGCAAAGGCCTGCCTCTCTGACGGCTTTTCAGTGGGTGTCAGGCACGACTAGACCTGTGGTTTGGAAAGATGGTGTTGGCAGTCGAAAGAGGATGCCCAGAGGGAGAAAACTCATGGGGGAAGACTACTCACAAAGCCATGATAGCAGGTGTGGGGGGGACAAGGACAGAAAAGATGGGGACTTGGGGGATTGGCAGATACTTGGGAGGCAGAATGGGCTGGTCCTGGGAGCCAACTAAGAATAATACATGCAGCCGGGCTCGGTGGCTCAGCTTGTAATCTCGTGCCTTTGGAAGGCTGAGGTGAGTGGATTGCCTGAGCCCGCAGGTTCAAGACCTGCCTGGGCAGGCGAGACCTCATCTCTACAATAAATCAAAAAAAAATTAGCCGGGCGTGATAGTGCGCGCCTGTAGTTCCAGCTACTTGGAAGGCTGAGGTGGAAGGATCGCTGGAGCCCAGCAGGTCGAGGTTGCAGTGGCCAGAAGCGGCCACTGCACTCCAGTCTGGGTGACAGAGTGAGACTCCAACTCAAAAAAAAAAAAAAAAAAAGAATAATACATGCTCAGGAGAAGAGGGCGGGGATGTCACCCTCACAGTGGTGTGAGTCTGGCTGTCTATCAGAGTCACCGGGAGTCTTGGAAACCTCCCGTCCCCAACACCTGGGCCACACCTCAGGCCATTAAGTCTGACTCCTGCCTGCAGTACCCAGTGAGTTCAGATGTGGAGATGCACCTGGGGAGATGGGAACACACCGTTCTCCTGGTGAAGGTGGAGGAGGGAGGAAAGGAGGTTCAGGCAGGAAACCAGGAGTTCAGCCTGGGATGAACTGAGGTCCTGAGGGGGAGGCCAGGCCTTGGATGGGGGGGGGGGCTGGAGAGAAGTGGGTCTTGGTTCCTCTGAAGGGAAACTGGGTGAAGATTTGGCACAGCTGCCAAAGGGAATGAAGTGGTTCTGAGTTCAGAACAGCAGCTCAAAAGAACACGCGTCATGGACTAGCCATGTGCAATCAGGCAAGATTGCTTTCTCTCTATATTTTTTTGAGTTGAGTCTCACTCTGTCACCCAGGCTGGAGTGCAGTGGTACACTCACCGCATGCCCACCACAGCCTCGATCTCCTGGGCTCATGCGATCCTTCCACCTCAGCCTCCCAAGTCACTGAGACTACAGGTGTGCACCACCATGCCTGGCTTTTTTTTTTTTTTTTTGGTAGAGACAAGGTCTTGCTATGTTGCCCAAGCTGGTCTCAAACTCATGGATTCAATCAATCCTCCAGCCTCAGCCTCCCCAAGTGCTGGGATTCCAGGTGTGAGCTGTGGCTCTTGGCTGAGATATTTCTGTGTTAACTATACTGCTAAACCTGCATCCAAATTTGGCCAACGAACACCCGTCTCAGATGATGGTGTGCTGGAGTTTGCAAAAGCAGGTGGTTTGCAAAAGCAGGTGGCAAAATGTACAGGAATTTTGCCAGCCAGTTATTAAACAACCATTATTAAAATGAATTACATAAATGTAAATATATTAAGTTCATTGTATTAAAAAGGGAGGTGGTATGCACCCACTCCTTATTCCCTCCTTCTTTCTCTTTTTCTAACTGCATTCTGGCTTTCTTTGCTCCCAGACCGTGTGGCAGAAATCACCACACCCAGATGCTGAGTTGACATATCCTGCCCAGCTGGGCTCGGTGGCTCAGCCTGTAATCCCGCGCCTTTGGGAGGCTGAGGTGAGTGGATTGCCTGAGCCCGCGGGTTCGAGACCCGCCTGGGCAGCAAGACCTCATCTCTACAAAAAATCAAAAAAATCAGCCAGGCGTGGTAGCACATGCCTGTAATTCCGGCTACTTGGAAGGCTGAGGCAGAAGGATTGCCGGAGCCCAGCAGGTCGAGGCTGGGCTCCAGTCTGGGTGACAGAGTGAGACTCCAACTCAAAACACAAACAAACAAACAAAAAAAGACATATCCTGCCCATAGACCAGCCATGCTGAAACTGGACTCCCCACCCCAGTTTTTGTTTTGTTTTAGTTGGAGTCTCACTCTGTCACCCAGGCTAGAGAGTGCAGTGGCACACTCACGGCCACAGCAGCCTCAATCTGCTAGGCTCAGGTGATCCTTCCCCCTCAGCCTTCTAAGTAGCTGGAACCAGTGGTTCACACCACCACGCTCAGCTAATTTTTTGATTAACTGTAGCAGTAAGGTCCTGCCAAGTTGCCCAGGCTGATTTCGAATCCATGGGCTCAGGCAATCCTCTCACCTCCACCTCCCAAAGTGCTGGGATTATAGGCGTGAGCCACCACACCTAGTCCGGCCTGAGTCTTGATGCTAGATTCCCAGGGAAGAAGCTTATTGGTTCCACTTGCTCCAAACACCCTGCTCTGGACTGACCAGTCTCTCCTTCTGTAAAATGAGGACAAGGGAGATGTGGAAGCTAGACTAGAATCGAAAACCTACAGCCCTTGGGGAAAAAATGCCAGAGACCCCTGGGTGTCATTACGAGGACAGCTGTCTTCTAGACCAGCCTCCAAGACCTTATGGGAGACCTCTTCACTCTCACTTCAGCCTGAGACAAAGCCAGGATATCACACATCGGGGTCATCTCTGGCAGAGAGAACAGTTCCAGAGTGTTAGGCAAACAAAATATATTAGCCTAAGTGGCAATTTGTCATTTTCATGCCCCCGCTGCTTGTCATGCTGGGCGGGATGCATTTTAACTTAGTACTGTTGGCTGGGAATCAGGCTAAGTTTCCCCCTCATTCACGGTGAAATGTCCAGCTGGAGTTCTCATCAGTGTTGAGGGCCTGTGGACTTCTTTGTGTGTGTGTGTGTGTGTGTGTGTGTGTGTGTGTGTGTGTGTGTGTGTGTGTGTGTTGGAGTCTCACTCTCACCCAGACTGGAGTGGAATGGCCACTCCCGGCCACCGCAGCCTCGACCTGCTGGGCTCCGGCGATCCTTCCGCCTCAGTCTTCCAAGTAGCTGGAACTACAGGCGAGCACTACCATGCCTGGCTAATTTTTGATTTGTTGTAGAGATGAGGTCTCGTCAAGTTGCCCAGGCGGGTCTCGAACCCGTGGGCTCAGGCAATCCACTCACCTCAGCCTCCCAAAGTGCTGGGATTACAGACTGAGCCACCGAGCCCGGCCTGTGTGGACTTCTTAGTTCATTAACTTCTCCGAGATCAGCTGGGGATTGGGGGAAGGAGAGCATGACACAAATTGGTGGATGTGAACAAAAGCTACAGTGAAGATTGGGATTGGCAGACCCAGGACTTTGGGAGGCTGAAGTGGGGGAGAATCACTTGAAGCCAGGAGTTCAAGACCAGACTGGGCAACATAGCAAGACTGCATCTCACGAAAAATCAAAGATAAACAACCAAGACACAGCTCCCACCCTTTACTATGTAGCTGGGGGGAGTTCATAGGGGGAAGAGAATGGACTGAAGGCTGGGGGTTGGCCTGGAGAAGGGTGTGTCACTGGATACTTGGGTGGGGTGTGGCCGGAAGGTCTTCCAGAGGAGGACACCTCTTCCATTGAGACCAGAAGATAAGCAAGGGTTTGCAAAGGGACAGTGGGGAGGGGAGGAGACGGTGGGTAGGACCCTCTGGAAAAGATGAGCTCAGCCTCCAGGGAGAACACTCAAAGGCCGGCAGGTCTTGGGCTACAGCTGAAGTGCTAGTCATCACTGCTCTTCCTGCCCCGATCCCCAAGCCGGAACATGTGTGCACCCAGTTGACTTCATCTCCAAGGTCTTTTCTCACCCAGAAGCCCTGTGGAATGGGTGGGCGTGCACATCCATCCCCAGATGAGAGGCTGAGGTCACATGGCTCTGCCCAGTGGGGGTCTTGGGGAGTCAGGGCTGTTCTCCGCCCCCATCCTCCCACGCCCCTCCCCTGTCCTCCCCAAAACCCCCATGCTGGGCTCCTTCCCTCTACAGCGGCCTCAGGGTCACCTGACATAGATCCGCTGCTCCTTCATACCTTCACACACCTGAAACAAAAGCAGCATGTTCTCAGGAGCTGATGGAGGCATGAAGGCACAGCCTCCCTGCATCCTGCAGAGGACCTAAACACAGATGCTGACGCAGACAGGTCTGGCCCAGCTCCGCTGCTGGACCACAGCTGCGCCTCTTTGGCAAGCTGCTGAACTGATGTGGGCTGGCACTGGCTCTGTCCAGCTGAGGGCTGAGCTGAGTGCATCCCCTCTGGTGCCACACAGCTCCAGATTTCACCCAGTGCCAAGGCCACTGTGGGAAAAGGATGGGACAGACACAGGTACCACTGGGTCAACCACTGGTCCTGCCACACAGTCCCTGAGGGTGATCTTTGGGGTTTAGGCTACTATTTCCCCCAACCCATGGATGTGCCCCTCCCAGGAAGGTTCCCCCAGGCCTCTCCCCAGCCAGGAGCTCTGGCTTTGCCCCCAAACACTGGCAATGCCTGCACACAGCTCCTTCCCCCTACCCTTTGCAAACCCTCTCATTTCCTTCAGGTTCCCTGGGGTTTCAGAAGAAAAGGCCCAGAAAACCTTGCCTGCCTCTGCTCATGCAGACCCTTCTTGAGCTTTCAGAGTTCAGAGCTTACTCGCTGCTTAAATGGAAGGAAGGGAGGGGGGCAAGCGGGGAAGGGGCAGCTTACTTCAACCACAAAGGAGAAAATCTCACCACACAGGCAAGAGGGAATAGAGAGGGGACAAAGAGAAGAGGTGGAGAGGAGAATCACGGCTCCTTACAGGCCAGGACAGCATGGACCCAGAATGCACTGCTCCTTATAGACCAGACCAGTGTGGGCCCAGAATGCACTGCTCCTTACAGACCAGGCCAACATGAACGCAGAATGCATATCCGAAGCAGCACTGTGACCCGGGCCAATCCATGTCATCAGCTGTTGTCATTTTAAGTTGTCCGTCAGTTACCTGCAAGTGAATTAGTTGATTCATCATCTATTAACTGCCTCAGTAAACTGGACA
This sequence comes from Cephalopachus bancanus, assembly GCA_027257055.1. Classification (NCBI taxonomy): domain Eukaryota; kingdom Metazoa; phylum Chordata; class Mammalia; order Primates; family Tarsiidae; genus Cephalopachus; species Cephalopachus bancanus. The sequence continues at coordinate 4,017,968 of JAPVLO010000288.1, read as the reverse complement.
CAGTAGTCATAAACATGTCCATTTCAGGCTGACTAGGACAGAGGAAGGGTACAGGGGAGTGCATGTGATTTTGTGTATGTTTAAAATTTTGCATAATAAAAATTTTAAAAGAAACGATCCGTTTACAAGCATCTTTTTATGATTCATCAACTTTTGCATTATGACAAGAGATATTTGAACTCATGTTCTCGGCTCCATGCAGACACTTTACTTCACTGCTTAGCTGTTCTCTATAACCCTTTGTTCAGATCTCATGAATTTTTGCCAGATGCAGTGGCCCACACCTATAATCCTAGCACTTGGGGAGGCTGAGGCAAGAGGATTGCCTGAGCCCATGAGTTTGCAACCAGTCTGCCCAACTTGGAAAGACCTCATTTCTACAATAAATCAAAAAATTAGCCGGGCATGGTGGCACACACCTGCAGTTCCAGCTACTTGGAAAGCTAAAGTGGAAGGATCTCCTGAACCCAGCAGATCGAGGCTGTAGTGGCCATAAGCATGCCATTGCACTGCAGCCTGGGTGACAGAGAGAGACTTTGTTTTTTGGTTTTTTTTTTTTTTGAGTTGAAGTCTCACTCTGTCGCCCAGACTGGAGTGCAGTGGCCGCTCCCGGTCACCGCAGCCTCGACCTGCTGGGCTCCGGCGATCCTTCTGCCTCAGCCAAGTAGCTGCAACTACAGGCGCATGCTACCACACCCGGCTGATTTTTTGATTTATTGTAGAGATGAGGTCTCGCTGCCCAGGCGGGTCTCGAACCCGCGGGCTCAGGCAATCCACTCACCTCAGCCTCCCAAAGGCGCGGGATTACAGGCTGAGCCACCAAGCCCGGCCAGAGAGAGACTTTGACTCAGAAAAAATAGATCTAATAAATTTTCAAAACTTAAGAAGTTGTGCTGAAGAAGAATAAAAGAAACATGAAGATCAGGAGAGAAAAAAATGAAAGAAGAAAACTCTAAACTTATAAGGAGCCATGGGCCAGGCATGGTGGCTCAAACCTATAATCCCAGCACTTTGGGAGGCAGAGGCAGGAGGATCGCTTAAACCCTGGAGTTCAAGACCAACCTGGACAACATAGCATGACCTTGTCCCTAGCAAAAAAAAAAAAAAAAAAAATTAGCCAGGCATGGCAGCACACACCTGGAGTCCCAGCTACTCAGCAGGCTGAGACCCAGAATGAGTGAGACACATGTCTAATAATAACAATTTATTTATTTTTTTGAGTCAGAGTCTCATTTTGGTGCCCAGGCTGGAGAGTGGCACACTCACAGCCACCACAGTCTCGACCTGCTGGGCTCAGGTGATTCTTCTGCCTCAGCCTTCCAAATAGCTGGAACTACAGGTACATGCCACCAAGCCTAGCTAATTTTATTTATTCATTTATTTATTGTAGAGACAAGATCTCACCAAGTTGCCCAGGCTGGTCTCGAACCCCTGGACTCAGGTAATTTTTTCGCCTTGGCCTCGCAAAGTGCTGGGATTACAGGCTTGAACCACCTGGTCTGGCTAATAATAATAATAATAAATGACTGTATTTTCTTTGCTTGCCATTAAAATTATTTTTTGGTACAGTGTTTTGCTGTGGCCCTGGCTGGTCTCAAACTCCTGGTCTCAAGCTATCCTCTTACCTCGGCCTCCCTAAGTGGTGGGATGACAAGCATGAGCTCCCCGGCTAACACCCCTCACCATCTGTACTTTCTTAGGGAAACCTACCACCAAAAGGGAAAAGGAGAGGGTCCCACGTGGGGCTGACTCGCCTCACCCTCAGCACCTTGGGTAAAGGGAAGAGCCGGGCTGCTGGGCCTGCGGGTGTGCAGCTAGGGAGCATGACCCCGCCATCAGACTAGCCCCAGGGGAGCCGGCAGCCGTCCCAGACACAGTGTCCTAGGGACATACAGTACCAAGTCAGACAGGCGGAAGCACCTTTGTTCTGGGTCATCAGTTTCTTCAGAACAAGGCTGCAGCTGGGCATCGGGGTTTCAGGAACACTGGCCAGTTCCTCAAAGGGATAGGCTGACATGGGCAGGCAGTGTCTCCATCGTGGGGGCCGAGGGTCACGGCAGGAAGTAGAGAGATGAAGGGGACACAGGGATGCCCACGACACCAGCGGGGTGAGGGCCTGAGGCACTTTCTGGCCAGAGGAAGAAAACACTTCAGGGACTCCAGTGACATCGAGGACATGTTAAGAAAGTGCCAGAACCTCTCTGAGCCTCTCTGCTCCTTCCTGCACCTCCGAGCGGAGTCTGTGTGACCATGGCAGCTGCCACCTTAGGGCCCTTGTTCACTGTCACCCCAGTCAGTCTCTGGGATCCGGCCCCCTGCCTGCTCCCTGCTGTCTTAGGATGGTCTCCAGGACAGCCTCTGGGTGGGTGTTTGCAGGCAGGATGTTCACTGGGGAGAACCCCAGGACTGACACCCATAGACACAAGGGACAGGGCTTCAGTCCTCTGTGGGGAGTTCTGAGCTGGGTGGTTTTTCAGAGTTGCCTCAGGGGAGGCACTGGGTCCTGGTCATTGTGCTCTCACAAGGCCCTGGATGCTGTCCACTCTTGGGGAATGGGCAAAACTTAGTTGAGTCCTCGGAGAGGGACTTAGCTGTGGGCTGTCAACAGGCCATGATGCTGGCAGTGAGGGAGGGTGCACCCCATCCTGAGTGGGTGGGGTGGTGCCTCACAGCACCCCTCATCTCCTGTTTGACTCTCCCCTGAAGAGTTGTTCTGGGGCTGGGCGTGGTGGCTCACGCTAGTCATCCCAGCACTTTGGGAGGCTGAGGTGAGAGGATTGCCTGAGCACAGAGGTTCGAGATCAGCCTGAGCAACTTGGCGAGACCTCATCTCTATAATAAATTAAAAAAATCAGCCAGGCGAGGTGGCACATGGCTGTGGTTCCAGCTACTTGGAAGGCTGGGGAGGGAAGATCGCCTGAGCCCAGAAGGTCGAGCCTGCGGTGGCCATGAGTATGCCACTGCATTCCAGCTTGGGTGACAGAGTGAGACTACAACTCAAAAAATAAAAAGGAAAAATGAAAATGAAAAAAAGTCGTTCTGGAGCCAGGCATGATGGCTCACACCTGTCATCCCAGTACTTTGGGAGGCCAATATGGCAGAATTGCTTGAGTCTAGGAGTTCCAGACTTGCCTGAGCGACATAGCAAGACCTTGTCTCAATTTTAAAATAAAAAATAAAGAAAAAGAGTCCTTCTGGGGGAGTCCGCTGGTCGCTCTGCTGTGGAGCAGGTGTCAGTTGTCATGTCCTGTCACACTGCAGACTTCCCTCAAGTCCACCCTGGAAAGATGGCTGCCATTGACCTGGGCCGGATCCTCCATCTCACCAGGCGGGGGAGGAGCTGCAGAGCTACCAGCTCAGAGCAAAACAGCCTTCCCAGAGGGCCAGCAAGAGTGGCATGACATGTCACCTGTGAGACAGTTACAGGCCCAGTGTCCCCAGCGAGGTCGCAGAAGTTCACTTAGCCCCAAACCAACTGCTGACCCTCTCTCTGGCTGGTCATTGTTGCCCTGGAGCCTGTGTGGGTGGAGGCTACCCATAGCGGAGGGATGATCTCCAGCTGAGAAGGCGTGAGGAAGAGATTGGTGCCCAGCAAGATGGCAAGGCCAGTGGTGTGTGAAACCTTCCCTCCAGGGGAGATGTGGCCATCCAGGAGTGAGAAAGTGCCCAGGGAACACTGCACTCAGGCCAGGAGGCTGGTATTTGAGGTCTAACTGTAACTCACGAATCAGAAGCAAGCACTAGGTCCAAGCTCATTGAGCCAGGAAGTGTCTAGTGAGCGCCCATAGCCAGGACCTGCGTCCAGCACTGGCAGGCCTCTCTAGCCTCAGCTTCTTCTTTGTACAATAGGATGTGGACGTAGGTGATCAGTGGCCATATGCTCAGGAACAAAAGCCCAAGGGGCACAGTCTGCCACTGTCAGGATGTGTGATATTGAGGGTGTCTTGGAAACCCAGGATGTAGGACCCCACACCACTGCAGCTGTACCCCACCTCCCCATCCTCCACTGTGGCATATCACAGGCAGTACCCTAACCCTCAGAACATGATGAGACGGGAAAGGTGGAGACTGTACACATACATGGTCTCCTGTCCTGCTTATCTTTTGTGTGTCTGTGTGTCAGAGTCTCACTCTGTCACCCAGGTTGGAGTACAGTGACACCCTTACGGCAGCCTTGACTAACTGGGCTCAGGTGATCCTCCCACCTCAGCCTTACAAGTAGCTAGAACTACAGGCATGCACCACCACACTCGGCTAATTTTTTGATGTATGGTAGAAATGAGGTCTTGCCAAGTTGCCCAGGCTGATCTCAAACCCATGGACTCAGGCAATCCTTTTGCCACGGCCTCCCAAATGCTCTCAACAGAACATTTCTTTTATTGTTATTTTTAAATTTTTTTTTGGTCAGAGTCTCACTTGGTCACCCATGCTGGAGTGCAGTGGTGTGATCCCAGCGCATCACAGGCTCAACATCCTAGGCTCAGGCGATCCTTCTGCCTCAGCCTTCTGTGTAGATGGGACTATAGGCTCATGCCACCATGCCTAGCTAATTTAAAAAATTTTTTTGTAGAGACGAGTTCTTATGTTACCCAGGCTGGTATTGAACTCCTACACTCAAGAAATCCTCCTGCCTCAGTCTCCTGAAGTGTTGGGATTACAGGAGTAAGCCACCACCCAGCTATCTTTCATGTGTTCATTCAACACACTTGTTTTGTTCCCTCCCTCTCTCCTTCCTTCCTTCCTTCCTTCCTTCCTTCCTTCCTTCCTTCCTTCCTTCCTTCCTTCCTTCCTTCCCTCTCTCCCTCCCACCCTTCTTTCCTTTCTTTCTTTCTTTTTAGATATAGAGTCTTACTTGGTTGCCCAGGCTGGAGTGCAGTAGTGCATGCAATCATAGCTCACTGCAGCCTTGAACTCCTGGGCTCAAATGAGCCTCCCACCCAGCCTCCTGCTCCTGAGTAGATAGGATTACAGGCACATACCACCACACCCAGCTAATTGCTTTTTTGCTGTTGTTTTGTTTTTTATAAAGACAGGTTCTTAGCCAGGCTCGGTGGCTCAGCCTGTAATCCCGCGCCTTTGGGAGGCTGAGGTGAGTGGATTGCCTGAGCCCACGGGTTCGAGACCTGCCTGGGCAGGGAGACCTCATCTCTACAATAAATCAAAAAATCAGCTAGGCATGGTAGTGCATGCCTGTAATTCCGGCTACTCGGAAGGCTGAGGCGGAAGGATCGCTGGAGCCCAGCAGGTCGAGGCTGCGGTGGCCGGGAGCGGCCACTGCACTCCAGTCTGAGCGATCGAGTGAGACTCCAACTCAAAAAAAAAAAAGACAGATTCTCACTATGTTGCCCAGGCTGGTCTCAAACTCCTGGCCTCAAGTGATCCTCCTGCCCCAGACTCCCAAAGTGCTGGAATTCCGGGCATGAGCCACAGTGTCCAGCCTCAAGCAATACTAATAACAATAATAAGTGCTTTGAGGTACCTACTGTGGGTGAGGCACAGCGCTTAGTGCTTTGGATTTTCTTTCCTTTCCTTTTATGCATTCACTCAACACATCTGTTTCAGCATCTAGTAAGCAGGATGTCTGGGAGACACTGGCAAGGGAGAACAGACGAGAAGGCTGGGGCTCCCAGAATCAGAAGCTTGCCCATGACCCATTGGTTCTCCACGACCCTGAAGCAACTATTTCTGGGACTTACCCAGGTGAGCACTCAGCCTTCCATGGGGTTCCGCCTCACAAGGCGCTTCTACTCCAGGTGGGGGAACTCTGTGTAATCAGTGCCCTGAGGTGGCAAGAAGGCACCCAGGTGTTCCTAGGAGGCGGATGACATTCACCCGGAGGGACGATTAGAGGAGGAAATGAGCCTGAGGAACGGTAGTCTGCCAAGGGTCTTGGGGAGTGGCTGTAGCTTCTCCATCTATGCTGACACACAGGCAAGCCTTAAGACAGAACCAGGCTCTTCTCCCAGTGCGTTGGTTAGTCTTTGTTGTTTGAAGTGGGGGAAGGCAGTAAGTTAGGAATTATAGTTTTTCTCTGTAGTGAAAGAGTCCATGAGAACAGATAATACAAACTTTCTCTTAAAAGTACAAGGAAATAGGCTAGGCACAATGGCTCATGTCTATAATCACAGCACTTTGGGAGGCCGAGGCGAGAAAATTGCCTGAGCCCAAGAGTTTGAGATCAGCCTGGACAACATGATGAGGCCTTGTCTCTACTATTAAAAAAAAAAAAAAGGTTTGTTTAAATACAAGGAAATACAATTTCAAAATAAAAATTAGCTGGGCACAGTGGCTCATATCTGTAATCCCAGCATTTTGGAAGGCCAGAGTGGAAGAATTGCTTGAGCCCAGAAATTTGAGACCAGCCTAAGCAACACAGTGAGAACTTGTCTCTACAGAAAAAATTTTAAAAATTAACTGGACACGGTGGTGCATGTCTGTAGTTCCAGCTACTTGGAAGGCTGAAGGGGTAGGATCACGGAGTCCAGAAATTAAAGGCTGCAATGAGCCGTGACTGTGACACTGCATTCCAGTCTGGACGATGAAGTGAGATCCTGACTCAAAAAAATTAAATTAAAAGTTATTCTTGTTTGAGACCTGCCTGGGCAACTTGGTGAGACCTCATCTCTACAATAAATCAAAAAATGAGCTGGGCGTGGTAGCGCGCGCCTGTAGTTCCAGCTACTTGGAAGGCTGAGGTGGAAGGATCGCCAGAGCCCAGCAGGTCGAGGCTGCGGTGGCTGGGAGTGGCCACTGCACTCCAGTCTGGGCGATAGAGTGAGACTCCAATTAAAAAAAAAAAAAGTTATTCTTAAACCCATCACTCTGAGATAACTTTTTTCTTTTTTAAAATTTTTATTTATTTACTTTTTTTGGAAAGGTGGAGACTTACTATGCGGCCCAGGCTGGTCTCAAACTCCTGGGCTCAACCAATTCTCCCGTCTCAGCCTCCCAAAGTGCTAGGATTACAGGTGTTAGCCACCACGCCTGACAACCCGGTTTACTATCTCAGCATATACCTGCCCAGATTTGTTTCCATGTACAAATACATTAAAAATTGGGTTATAGGATATACATTATTTCAGGGGGGATTTTCCCACTTAACATATTTGGAACCTATTTCCTACAGGATAAATGTGGAAATTTAATTCTATAAAATCATGTGCAATGGTTGCAAAATACTCAATTTTTCATTTACTTAGTAAATATTAACTGAGCACCTACTATGTGAGAAGAACTGTTCAGGACTCTTGGGATGATACATCAAGTAACACAGGTGACAAAAAACCCTCTTCTTGTGGAACTCACATTCCAGGAGGAGATGGACAATTTCAAAAGAAAAGAAACATAATAATTAAATAAACAAACAGAGCCGGGCTCGGTGGCTCAGCCTGTAATCCCGCGCCTTTGGGAGGATGAGGTGAGTGGATTGCCTGAACCCGCGGGTTCGAGACCCGCCTGGGCAGCGAGACCTCATCTCTACAATAAATCAAAAAATCAGCCGGGCGTGGTAGCGCATGCCTGTAATTCCGGCTACTCGGAAGGCTGAGGCGGAAGGATCACCGGAGCCCAGCAGGTCAAGGCTGCGGTGACCGGGAGCGGCCACTGCACTCCAGTCTGAGCGACAGAGTGAGACTCCAACTCAAAAAATAAAATAAAATAAAATAAAATAAACAAACATAGGGCCCTGTTGGCTGTTGTAAGAATCTTTATTTTTACTGAGTGAAATAAGGAGCCATTGCATTGTCCATTGTGTGTATATAATTGATCTACCCAATAAAGGCATTGGCTGGACTTTAGGTTACTTCTAGTATTTTGCTATTATAAAAACATATTTGTCTGGGCACCATGGCTCATGCTTGCATTCCAGCACTCTAGGAGGCTGAGGCAGGAAGATCGCTTGAGCCTAAGAGTTCAAGACTAGCCTGGGCAACATAGCAAGACCTTGTCACTACAAAAAAAAAAAAAAAAGTCAAATAATTAGCCAGGGCTGGGCATGGTGGCTCACATCTATAATCCCAGCACTTGGGGGGCCGAGGTGAGAGGTCTGCCTGAGCCCATGGGTTCGAGACCAGCCTAGGCAACACGGTAAGATCTTATCTCTACAATAAATAAAAAACTTATGTGTAGTTACAGCTACTTGGAAGGTTGAGGCAGAAGGATTGCCGGTGCCCAGCAGGCCAACACTGGGGTGGCCATGAGTGTGCCACTGCACTCCAGCCTAGACAGGTGAGACTCCAACTAAAAAAAAATAATAATAAGTAGCTGGGTGTGGTGGCTTGCACCTGTGGTTCCAGCTACTTGGAAGACTGAGGCAGGATGACCTGAGCCCAGCAGGTCAAGGCTGCAGTGGCTGTGAGTGTGCTACTGCACTCCAGTCTGGGTGACAGAGTGAGACTCTGACTCAAAAAAAATAATAATTAGCCGGGTGTGGTGGCGCACGTCTGTAGTCCCAGTTACTTGTTACTCAGGAAGCTGAAGTGGATGGATCACATGAGCTTCAGAGGTCAAGGCTGTGGTAAGCCGGGATCATGAGAGAGAGACCTCAACTAAACAAACAAGCAAAAACAGCAGGCGTCTGAACAAAGCAGAATTGAGGTTTGTGGGATCTCAGTTCCAGCGTCATCATGCAGGCTAGTAAGGGCTGGAGCTGGGATTGATTGTGAGTACTCAGTGTTAGCTAGACAGTCCATATCATCAGCTTCTGCAATTCACATTGACTATGGGTTTCACTCTCTCCTGATTAGTAAAAATGTGACCATGTGATACATGTTACTTGGAAATGGTTTGTTTCATTAAATGCTGTATCATGTGTTTCTTTCTAGCCTCATTTTTATTTTATTATTTATTTATTTTTGAGTCAGAGTCTCACTCTGTCACCCAGGCTGGAGTGCGGTGGCAAACTCACGGCCACCACAGCCTCGACTTGCTGGGCTCAGGCAATTCTTCCACCTCACCCTTCCAAGTAGCTGGAACTACAGGTACGTACCACTATGCCTGGCTAATTTTTTTGGTTTATTGTAGAGAGAAGGTCTTGCCATGCTGTCCAGATTGGTCTTGAACTCTGGACTCAGGCAATCCTCTCACCTTCGCCTCCCAAAGTGCTGGGATTACGCGCCTGGCTGTCCAGCCTCATTTTCAAAAATTGCTTAGTACTGCCTGGCGTGGTGGCTCATGCCTGTAATCCTAGCACTTTGGGAGGCAGAGGCAAGAGGATTGCCTGAGCCCAGGGATTGAGACCAGGCTGGGCAATTTGGTGGAGACCTTGTCTCTACAATACATCAAAAAACCGGGTGTGGTGATGTGGTGTGCGCCTATGGTTCCAACTACTTGGAAGGCTGAGGTGGAAGGATCACCCGAGCCTTGCAGCTGCCATGAGCATGCCACCGCACTCCACCCTCAGCAGTAGAGTGAGATTTCAACTAAAAAAAAAAAAGAAAAATGAAAATAAAATAAAAATTGCTCAGTACTATCCCATGCAAATGCCATCCAGTCTTTGGAAAATACATCCATTCACGCATTTCCAGTGACAAAGATTCCCTGCTTGGCCAAACTTGAGTCAGGCTCCTGGGTTTTGTCCTGGGTTGATCTGGGCACGTCCTTGTGGGATCCAGTTTCAGCCAAGACCCCTGCTAGGTTGGCTTAACAAGAAGCCCCCAACCCGACTGATATCTGACATCCACCCTCAGTATCAATTAGCTTCTCAGCCTGCCATTTCTCCTGATATCTGAGCACCTGGCCTGCCTTCAGGCAGGACCCTGTCAAGTGGGTTTAACCCTTGGCCCCACATACCTAACTTAGCTCTTGCTCCTGCTCCACCCTGCTTTTTGGCTATATGAGGGGGACCCAAAAACCCCAGAATGTATTCAGTAAAAATTGTGTATTTACATTGGGCTTGGTGGCTCAGCCTGTAATCCCAGCACTTTGGGAGACTGAGGTGAGTGGATTGCCTGAGCCCACAGGTTTGAGACCCACCTGGGCAACTTGGCAAGACCTCATCTCTACAACAAATCCAAAAATTAGCCGGCGTGGTAGCGCATGCCTGTAGTTCCGGCTACTTGGAAGGCTGAGGCAGAAGGATCACCAGACCCCAGCAGGTTGATGGGGTGGCTGTGAGCTTGCCACTGCACTCCAGCCTGGGAGACAGAGTGAGACTCCAACTCAAACAAAAACAAAAACAAAGTGTATTTATTCTCACATGTTTAAACTTCAGTCATCTTCAGTCATCTCCATTTGATGCAATCCACCTATAGAGACACTTTTCCACTGCTCAAAGCAATTTTTGAACTCAGTGCAGTGTGGGCAGGTGTTCTCATAAATCCCCCATCATGAAATGGGCAAATGCGTTGAAAGAATCTCCAAAAAAATTCGCTGAAGCTGAAAACAGCCTCTCACAACAATACTCTCTGGTCCACAGATGCCGATGGGTTCTAGAACACTTACCTAGTGCGGAAACTAAGGTACCACTAGGTACCACAAGGGGCCCGCCTTCCAGAAGATAATTCTGAGTTTTTTGGGTCCCCCTCATAAATTCCCACCTTCCCACACTGTCTCCAGAGCTAAGCCCCATCTCACCCATGGCAAGCTCCTCTGTGGCGGTCCCCATACTGACTCTGATGGTCTTAAACTATCCTCCTCACTGTGCCTTAACAAATGTTGCTGAATCATTGCTTTTCTTTTCCTTTTTTCTTTTTTTTTTTTTTTGAGTTGGAGTCTCACTCTGTCACCCAGACTGGAGTGTAGTGGCACGCTCGTGGCCACCACAGCCTCGACTTGCTGGCCTCAGGTGATCCTTCTTTCTCAACCTTCCGAGTACCCGGAACTACAGGCACACACCACCATGCCTTACTAATTTTTTGATTTATTGTAGAGATGAGGTCTTGCCAAGTTTCTCCGGCTGGTCTGGAACCCGTGGGCTCAGGCAATCCTCTCACCTTTGCCTCCCAAAGTGCTGGGGCTACAGGCATGAGCCACCGCACCCAGCAAATCTTTGTTCTACTGTAACATCCATCTTGGGATTGGGTCAGCGTTTGGTTTATGACTCAATCCAGACTGGACTCTACCCTCCACTGGGGGTGTGGTCAGTCCTACGCAGATCACATGCTTGAGTGGGACAAGATCAGTTCCCCAAAAGGAAAAGCAGGTGCTTTTCGTCAGGAGAAGGAAACCCAGACCAAGGAGCAACACCCAGCGTCCACAACTTCCTCATGCCCTTTGCCCATTGTTTCTGTTGGGTTGTCAAGTATTTGTTGTCGTTAATTTATGACCTTTATATATAATGAATGTTAACCCTTGGTATGTATATGTGCTACAGATGTTTTTTCAGTATATAATTTCTTTATAGAGTATTTTACTGTACAGTAATTGAAAATATATATGTAATCTGGTGCAATTCTCTTTTACTTTGTGGTTTGTAAATTTCCTTCCTTGTGTAATAAGGTTTTCCTTCACAAAGATTAAACATATTGGTCACAAAAAGAATAATAATAGTCATTATATTGATCAGAATAGGTTAGGGGGTGCTGTGGTATGAAAAACGAAATACGCCGGGCTCGATGGCTCAGCCTGTAATCCCTTTGGGAGGCTGAGGTGAGTGGATTGCCTGAGCCCGCGGGTTCGAGACCTGTCTGGGCAGCGAGACCTCATCTCCACAATAAATCAAAAAATCATCCAGGTGTGGTAGTGCATGCCTGTAATTCCAGCTGCTTGGAAGGCTGAGGCGGAAGGATCGCCGGAGCCCAGCAGGTCGAGGCTGCAGTGGCCGGAAGTGGCCACTGCACTCCAGTCTGGGAGACAGAGTGAGATTCCAACTCAAAAAAAAAAAAAAGAAAGAAAGAAAAACGAAATACAATATGAAAAATGAATCCCTAAAATCTTTCCAGTCTGGGCAACATAGCAAGACCTCATCTCTACAAAAATAAATAAATAAATAAATAAATAAATCAGCCAGGTGTGGTGGCATGCGTCTGTAGTCCCAGCTACTCAGAAGACTGAGGCGGGAGGATGGCCTGAGCCCAAGAGGCTGAGGCTGCAGTGAACCATGATCCTGCTACTGAACTCCAGCCTGGGCACAGGAAGACCCCCAACTCAAAAAAAAAAAAAAAATCCTAGTGGCTTAACTTTTGAAAGGTTGATTTCTTGCTTGTACCCAAAGACAAGTCAACAGAGCACTCCATGGCTGTAGTCTGACTGACCTGGGCTGAGGGAGGCTCGGTCCTAAAGTTACCAAGGTGGGGGGTAGGAGGAAGAGGAGATGCTGAGCAAGTGCCAGCTCTTCAAGTTTCTGTTCTTCTTGACCAAATTCAGCCACAGGGTCAGGATTAATTTCAGATGGAAAGGGGAAACACAAGCCACCCATGAACAGCCACAAGGACTTTTCTCCCCCACACTCCAGTCCCCAGACATCATCCCCACAGTCAAGACATCCTCCCTGTCCCAGCCCACACCAGCCAACTCCCAGGTCTTGCTCTGGTTGGACCTCTATTCTGGGACACCTCAATCTACTCAGGGGTTTTAGTCCTGGGTGTGACGGCAACACCCTTGAGGAGATCCTCGCTACACAGTGGAGTTCTTACTCTTTTACCTTTTATCTAATTTGTTCCTCTCAACTTTTATTTATTTCCATAGCCTTAGGTACCCCATAGGGGATTTTCCATCCCTCCCCAGTATCCCCTCTTCCTTCTGCATCTCTAGTGTCCATAACACCATTCTCTGCATCTTTGCAGATCCTTAGTTTAGCTCCTGCTTATCAGGGAGAATATGCAGTGTTTGGTCTCCGTTCCTGAGTTGGTTCGCTTAGGATGATGTTCTCCAATTCCACTCAAGTTGCTGCAAAGGACATTAGTTCACTCTTTTTGACAACTGGATAGTACTCCATAGTGTATACATACCGTCTTTTTATCATCCGCTGATCAGTTGATGGGCGTTTAGGTGGATTCCACATCACTGCAATTGGAATTGTGCTGCATCTTTTACTAATTTATATTGAAGCTGGGCATGGTGGCTCACACCTGTAAAACCAGCAACTTGGGAGGACGAGACAGGAGGATTGCTTTAGCCTAGGAGTCTGAGATCAGCCTAGGCAACAGAGCAAGACCTCAACTCTATGAAATTTAAAAAAAAAATTTTTTTGGAGTCTCACTCTGTTGCCCAGGCTGGAGTGCAGTGGCACACTCACGGCCACCTCAGCGTCAACTTGCTGGGCTCAGGCTATCCTTCTGCCTCAGCTTTCCAAGTAGTTGGAACTACAAGCCCACACCACCATGCCCAGCTAATTTTCTGATTTATTGTGGAGATGTGGTCTCGCCAAGTTGCCCAAGCTGGTCTTGAAACTGCAGGCTCAGGCAATCCTCTCACCTCAGCCACCCAAAATACTGAGATTATAGGTGTGAACCATCGCCCCCAGTCAATTTTTTTTTTTTTGAGTTGGAGTCTCACTCTGTCGCCCAGGCTGGAGTGCAGTGGTTCACTCACGGCCACTGCAACCTTGACCTGCTGGGTTCTGGCAATCCTTCTGCTTCAGCCTTCCAAGAAGCTGGAGCCACAGGCTTTCATCACTACGTCTGACTAATTTTTCTGGTTTTATTGAGAGACAAAATCTCATCCAGTGGTCCAGGCTGGTCTCAAGCCCCTGGGCTCAAGCAATTCTCTCGTCTGCACCTCATCAAAGTGCTGGGATTAACAGGTGTCAGCCATCATGCCCAGCCTTATTTCTACTCTTTTAAAAAAGTATTTCCGCCGGGCTCGGTGGCTCAGCCTGTAATCCCACGCCTTTGGGAGGCTGAGGTGAGTGGATTGCCTGAGCCCATGGGTTCAAGACCAGCCTGGGCAGGCGAGACCTCATCTCTACAATAAATCAAAAAATTAGCCAGGCGTGGTAGCGCGTGCCTGTAGTTCCGGCTACTTGGAAGTCTGAGGCAGAAGGATCGCCGGAGCCCCGTAGGTCGAGGCTGTGGTGGCCGGAAGCGGCCACTGCACTCCAGTCTGGGTGACAGAGTAAGACTCCAACTCAAAAAAAAAAAAAGAGCCGTGCTCAGTGGCTCAGCCTGTAATCCCGCGCCTTTGGGAGGCTGAGGTGAGTGGATTGTCTGAGCCCGCGGGTTCGAGACCCGCCTGGGCAGCGAGACCTCATCTCTACAATAAATCAAAAAATCAGCCGGGCGTGGTAGCGCATGCCTGTAATTCCAGCTACTCAGAAGGCTGAGGCGGAAGGATCACCGGAGCCCAGCAGGCGAGGCTGCGGTGGCCGGGAGCGGCCACTGCACTCCAGTCTAGGCGACAGAGTGAGACTCCAACTCAAAAAAAAAAAAAAAAAAGTATTTCCCTACTGCTATTAATAGTTTCTTTGAGTCTGATTTCTTACTCTCCTAATTCTTACTTCTCAACAGGTAGAAACTTAGATAATTGATTCTCAACCCTTCGATTTTTCTAATACAGGCATAGGTAGCTATATATTTCACTCTAAGTGTTGTTTTAGCTGCAGCCCACAAATCTGTTTTTCTATTTTTTCTCCTGGTCAATTATATAACAGAAACATTGCCACTTAAAGTTAATAAACAAACTCAACAATGTTGCAGGATATGGCCGGGCTTGGTGGCTCCCCCTGTAATTCCAGCGCTTTGGGAGGCCGAGGTGAGTGGATTGCCTGAGCCTGCGGGTTCGAGACCCGCCTGGGCAACCTGGCAAGACCTCATCTCTACAATAAATAAAAAATTAGCCGGATGTGGTAGCGGGCGCCTGTGTTTCCAGCTACTTGGAAGGCTGAGGTGGAAGGATCGCCAGAGCCCGGCAGGTCGAGGCTGCAGTGGCCGGGAGCTGCCACTGCATTCCAGTCTGGATGACAGAGACTTCAACTAAAAAAAAAAAAAAGTTGCTGGATACAAATTCAGCATGCAAAAATCAGTTATATTTTCATATACTAACAATGAGCAATCTGAAAAGAAAATTAAGAAAAGAATTTCACTTAAAGTAGCACCAGGCCAGGCGCAGTGGCTCATACTTGTAATCCCAGCACTCTGAGAGGCAAAAGGATTGCCTGAGCCCAGGGATTCAAGACCAGCCTGGACAACTCAGTGAGGCATTGTCTCTACAATAAATCTTAAAAAAAAAAAAAAAGCCAGGCGTGGTGGCGCACCCGTAGTTCCAGCTACTATTTGAAAGGCTGAGGTGGAAGTATCGGCTGAGCCCAGCAGGTCAAACCTGCAGAGACTGTGATTATGCCACTGCACTCCAGCCTAGGCAACAGAGTGAGACTCCAACTCAAGAAAAAAAAAAGAAGGGAAAAGAAAAAGGTTTTATAAGGGATACTAGTTAACAATTTTCTTTTCTTGTGGTGGTTTCATTAAGCTTCAGGCTAATGCTGGTGTTGTAGAGTGAATTAGAAAGTATTATCCCCCTCTTTCATTTTGGGGAAAGTTTTTTTTTTTTTTTTTTTGAGTTGGAGTCTCACTAGGTTGCCCAGGCTGGAGTGCAGTGGCATACTCATGGCCACCCCAGTGGCGACCTGCTGGGCTCCAGTGATCCTTCTGCTTCAGTTTTCCAAGTAGCCAAAACTACAGGCGTGCGCTACCATACCCGACTATTTTTTTTTGTTATTGAGTTGGAGTCTCACTCAGTCGCCCAGACTGGAGTGCAGTGGCCGCTTCCGGCCACCGCAGCCTTGCCTGCTGGGCTCCAGCGATCCTTCCGCCTCAGCCTTCCGAGTAGCCAGAATTATAGGCATGCGCTACCACGCCCGGCTGATTTTTTGATTTATTGTAGAGATGAGGTCTTGCTGCTCAGGCGGGTCTCGAACCCGTGGGCTCAGGCAATCCACTCACCTCAGCCTCCCAAAGGCGCGGGATTACAGGCTGAGCCACCGAACCCAGCGCCCGACTGTTTTTTATTGTAGAGATGAGGTCTTGCCAAGTTGTCCAGGCTAGTCTTGAACCTGCAGGCTCAGCAATCCACGCACTCGGCCTCCCAAAGTGCTGTGATTACAGGCTTGAGCCACCATGTCCAGCTAATTTTTTTATTTATTGTAGAGATGAAGTCTTGCCAACATGCCCAGTCTAGTCTTGAACCCATGAGCTCAGGCAATCCTCTCACCGAGGCTTCCCAAAGTGCTGGGATTACAGGAATGAGCCACTGCGCCTAGCCTTGAAAACTTTTGAGAAGGATCAGCATGAATTCTTTTTTTTTTTTTTTGAGTTGGAGTCGCACTCTGTTGCCCAGACTGGAGTGCAGTGGCATGCTCCTGGCCACCGCAGCCTCAACCTGCTGGGCTCCGGCAATCCTTCCGCCTCACCCTTCCAAGTAGCCAGAACTACAGGTGCGCACTACCATGCCCGGCTAATTTTTTATTTATTGTAGAGATGAGGCCTCACCAAGTTGCCCAAGCGGGTCTCGAAACCGCGGGCTCAGGCAATCCACTCACCTCAGCCTTCCAAGGCGCGGGATTACAGGCTGAGCCACCGAGCCCGGCTAGCATGAATTCTTTAAATGTTTGGTAGAATTCACTAATGAAGCCATCTGGTCCTGAAATTTCCTTTTTTGGACATATTGATTACTGATTCAGATTTCCTATTCCTTCATGAGTCAGTTTGGTAGATTGTGTGTTTCTAGAAATTTGTTCATTTTATGTAGGTTATGCAATGTATTGTATAGATGTTCGGAGTATTTTTTAAATCTTTTTCACTTCTGTGAAATTGGCAATAATGCCCATTCTTTGATTTCTGATTATAGTAGTTTGAGTCTCCTTTTTTCTTTCAATCTTGCTAAAGATTTGTCAATTTTGTTAATCTTCTCAGAGCCAACTTTTGTTCCAATTGTTTTCTCTATATTTTTCTACTCTACTTATTTTCACTGTAATCTTCATTATTTCCTTCTTTTTACTATCTTTGCTCTTGTTTTTCCTAGTTCCTCAAGATATACAAACAGCTGGGCTCGGTGACTCAACCTGTAATCCCGTGCCTTTGGGAGGCTGAGGTCGGTGAATTGCCTGAGCCCGCAGGTTCGAGACCCGCCTGGGCAACTTGGCGAGACCTCATCTCTACAATAAATCAAAAAATGAGCCAGGCGTAGTAGCGCGCGCCTGTAGTTCCAGCTACTTGGAAGGCTGAGGCGGAAGGATTGCCGGAGCCCAGCAGGTTGAGGGTGCAGTGGCCGGGAGCAGCCACTGCACTCCAGTCTGAGTGACAGAGTGAGACTCCAACTCAAAAAAAAAAAAAAAAAAAAACACACACACACACACACACACACACACACACACACAAACAGGTTACTGAGCCGGGCTCTGTGACTCAGCCTGTAATCCCAGCGCTTTGGGAGGCTGAGGTGAGTGAGTTGCCTGAGCTCGCGGGTTTGAGACCCACCCAGGCAACTTGGCGAGACCTCATCTTTACAATAAATCAAAAATGAGCCGGGCATGGTAGCGCGTGCCTGTAGTTCCAGCTACTTGGAAGGCTGAGGTGGACGGATCGCCGGAGCCCAGCAGGTCGAGGCTGCGGTGGCCGAGAGCGGCCACTGCACTCCAGTCTGGGCGATGGAGTGAGACTCCAACTCAAAACAATAACAACAACAACAAAAAAAAAACAGTTATTGATTTGAGATGGTTCTTCGTCTTCTTCTTCTTCTTCTTTTTTTTTTTTTGAGTTGGAGTCTCTTTCTTGTTGTACAGGTTGGAGTGCAGTGGCAAGCTCATTCATCACCACAGTCTCAACCTGTTGATCTTAGGCGATCCTTCTGCCTCAGCCTTCCAAGTAGCTGGAACTACAGACGCATATCACCATGCCTGGCTAGGTTTTTTTTTGATTTATTGTAGAGACGAAGTCTCACCAAGTTGCTCAAGCTGGTCTTGAACCCCCGAGCAGACTGGAGTGCAGTGGCCGCTTCTGGCCACCGCAGCCTCGACCTGCTGGGCTCTGGCGATCCTTCCGCCTCAGCCTTCTAAGTAGCTGGAACTACAGGAGCACGCTACCACGCCCGGCTAATTTTTTTGATTTATTGTAGAGATGAGGTCTCACCTGCCCAGGCGGGTCTCGAACCCGCGGGCTCAGGCAATCCATTCACCTCAGCCTCCCAAAGGCGCGAGATTACAGGCTGAGCCACCGAGCCCGGCTGTTTCTTGATTTTAAAATGTAGGCCCTAGCTGGGCGTAGTGGCTCAAGTCTGTAATCCCAGCACTTTGGGAGACCAAGGTGAGAGGATTGTCTGAGCCCAGGGATTATGACCAGCTTGGGAAACTTGGCGAGACCTCGTCTCTACAATAAATAAAAAAAATTAGCTGGGTGTGATGGTGCGTGCCTAAGTTCCAGCTACTTAGAAGGATTGCCTGAGCCCAGCAGGTTGAGGCTGCGGTGGCCATGAGTGTGCCGCTGTATTCCAGCCTGGGTGACAGTGAGACTCTGAGTCTAAATAAATAAATAAACAAATATGTAAATAAAATGTAGGCCTCTATAGCTGTAAGTAACCTCTGAGCATTACTTTCACTGCATGTCATACGTTTGGTACATGTGTTCTTGTTTACATTTATCACAAGGTATTTTCTTATTTTCCTTATGATTTATTCTTTGATCCATTTGTTGTTTAATTTCTACATATTTGTAAATTTTCCACTTTTTTCTGTTAGGAAAGGAAAATCAAGTTTTATTCCATTGTGACTGGAAAAGATACTTTGTATGTTTCCAATATTTTATTTTATTTTTTATTTTTTTGAGTTGGAGTCTCACTCTGTCACCCAGACTGGAGTGCAGTGGCCGCTCCTGGCCACCGCAGCCTCGACCTGCTGGGCTCCGGCGATCCTTCCGCCTCAGCCTTCCGAGTAGCCGGAACTACAGGCATGCGCTACCACGCCCGGCTGATTTTTTGATTTATTGTAGAGATGAGGTCTCGCTGCCCAGACGGGACTTGAACCCGCGGGCTCAGGCAATCCACTCACCTCAGCCTCCCAAAGGTGCGGGATTACAGGCTGAGCCACCGAACCCGGCTTGTTTCCAATATTTTAAAATTCATTAAGTCTTGCCTTATGGTGAAACACACAGTGTATCATGGAGAATGCCTCAAGTGTCCTTGCTTCACATATTTTGGGACCCTGTTATTAGGTACAAATATGTTTATATTTATTTTATTTTCCTGATGGATCATTATAAACTGAATGTGTCCCTCCAAAAAATATAGATGTTGAATTAACCCCCAATGTGGGCCTTTGGAACCTGAATGAGAATAGTGTCCTTATAGAAACTCCAGAGAGCTTGCTCCTCATTTCTGCCATGTGAGCAATCAGGAGGTGAGCCCTCACCACACACCATATTTGCAAATGCCTTGATCTTGAACTTTTTTTAATTTTTATTAAAAAAAATTTTTTTTTATTTTAAAGTTGTGGGGTACAATTCAGGGTTAGGTATACAAACGTTGATTATGCAGGTACCCTCGTTCATGAGGTGATCTTGGACTTTCCACTTCCAAAACTGTGAGAAATAAATTACTGTTTTTTATAAGCCTCCCAGTCTACAGTAATTTGTTTTGGAAGCCTTAATTGCTTAAGACATGGATGGAAACTTTGATCAATTTGTAATGTTCTTTGTCTATTATAAACTTCGTAATTTAAAATCTATTTTGTCTGATAATAATATAGCTAACCCAGCTCTCTTTTGGTTACTAGTCGCATATTCTATCCTTTTTTTAAACAAAATCTTTTTACTTTCAGTCTCTTTGGATCTTTGAATCTAAAGAGTGTTCTCAATTGGGCATGGTGGCTCAAGGTTGCCATACCAGTACTTTGGGAGGCCGAGGTGAGAGAATTTCCTAGACAACTTGGGGAGACCTTGTCTCTACAGTAAGTAAAACAATTAACTGAGTATGTGGCACACACCTGTAGCTCTAACTACTTGAAAGGCTGAAGCCTAAGAATTGCCTGAGCCCAGCAGGTTGAGGCTGTGGTTGCTGTGAGCATGCCACGGCACTCCAGCCTGAGTCACAGAGTGAGACTTTGACTCAAAGACAAATAAATAAATAAATAAATAGAAATAAAGTGTTCTCTAGTAGACAGTGTATAGATGAATGATGTTCTTTTAATTCACACTGCCAATCTCCGTCTTTATTATTATTATTATTATTCTTTGAGTTGGAGTCTCACTCTGTCACCCAGACTGGAGTGCAGTTGGCCGCTCTCGGCCACCGCAGCCTCGACCTGCTGGGCTCCGGCGATCCTTCCACCTCAGTCTTCCAAGTAGCTGGAACTACAGGCGCGCGCTACCACGCCCGGCTAATTTTTTTTGATTTATTGTAGCGATGAGGTCTCACCAAGTTGCCCAGGCGGGTCCCGAACCCGCGGGTCAGGCAATCCACTCACCTCAGCCTCCAAAACTGTGGGATTACAGGCTGAGCCACCGAGCCCGGCTTAATCTCCGTCTTTAAATTGAAGAGTTTATTTACTGGTAATTTAAAGTAATTACTGATAAGGAAAGATTTCCTTCTGCCATTGAACTATTTTGAAATATATTTTAAATGTTTTTCATGACTCAATTACTTCTTTGTTGGTATTTGGTTTATTTTTTTCAGTAGTGTTTCATTTGATGTCTTTCTTCTTTCCTCTTATATGTATATATTTATTTTCTTAATGGTCACCTTGGGAATTACAACCAACATTTCAAAATCAAAAAACCTAGTTTGAGTAGTACTCATTATATTTTAATAATTTACAAATACTTTGCACTTGTACATCTCTGTCCTTCCCCCTTTATATAAATAAAATTAGAATATTAAGAAAACTTGATTATTTTCCTGGTTTCCTTTAGTTGTTTGCCCATGATTTCCTTTAGCTACTTTATTATTATTATTATTATTTTCTTTTGAGTTGGAGTCTCACTCTGTCACCCAGACTGGAGTACAGTGGCCGCTCCCAGCCACCGCAGCCTCGACCTGCTGGGCTCCGGCGATCCTTCTGCCTCAGCCTTCCAAGTAGCTGGAACTACAGGCATGCGCTACCACGCCCGGCTAATTTTTTGATTTATTGTAGAGATGAGGTCTCGCCAATTTGCCCAAGCGGGTCTCAAACTTGCGGGTTCAGGCAATCCACTCACCTCAGCCTCCCAAAGCGCTGGGATTACAGACTGAGCCACTGAGCCCGGCTCCTTTACCTACTTTAAATCTTTGTCTAGTAAGTCTAACATCTGTGCTTCCTCAGGGACAGCCTCAGTCAATTAATTTTTTTCCACTGGATAGGCTATACTTTTCTAATTTTTGGTATGTTTTGTGTTTTTTGGACATTTGAATAACATAATGTGTTATCTTATCTCTAGAAAATAAATTCCTTTCCTTCTAGAGCTTGTTGTTCTTGATTGTTGAAGACTTAGCTTGTGTGTACAGTCAGAGTATTTACTGAGATTTCCCTGAACACTGGAGATTTAAAATAACAATAACACCCAAATTTTTCCCAATACCTGTGGTCTGACTCTGCAGGAACATGCTGTTGACACTTGGCCAGGCTGTCTAAATTCTCCCCCCACTTTCATGTACTGGTTGCACTGTGCCAATACATCAGCCAGCACTGGAATCTTGGGGTCTTCTTGCTTCTTCTCTGACATGCCTATTGTCCCAGACACGAGTCTGGTTTCTAAATTCCCCTGCACACAAGAGCATTTTGAATCTCAGTGCTCTACTTTCCCAGCAAATGTCTCCCTTTATCCCCAGAGTTCTGGGTCTCCAGCATGCACCAGCCATGCTCTTTGCCTCTCAGCAGTTGCAGCCTGTTTGTCTTAAATGTTCTGAGTAATGCCCTCTGCTCTTCTGTAGTGGGTTGCAGGCTAGGCACACCTTATGTCAGTGTTTCAGGTGACCCCAGGATGGGTTAGCACAGACAAGCACAATAATGGTGAACAGGTTGGCTCTGTGCTATAACAAGGACCAGGGTACTACCCTGGAAAGGTGGGCTACTGCTGAGTCAGGGAGGGATTCATAACAATTCCTGCCACATTAACGATGCCTCTTTTTGTTTTTATTTTGGAGTCAGAGTCTCACTGTCGCCCATGCTGGAGTACAGTGGCTTCCTCATGGCCACTGCAGTCTCGATCTCCTCAGATCAGGCAATCCTTCCACTTCAGCCTCCCAAGTAACTGAACTGGAACTACAGGTGTATGCCACCATGTCCAGCTAATTTTTTTTTTTAATTTATTGCAGTGACAAGTTCTTGCCAAGTTGCCCAGGTTGGTCTCGAACCCATGGGCTCAGGCAATTCTCTCGCCTCTGCCTCCCAAAGTGTTGGGATTATAGGTGAGAGCCACTGCACCCAACAAAGTTGACTTTAAAATACTTAGGGGCCGGGCTTCGTGGCTTAGCCTATGATCCCAGCACTCTGGGAGACCAAGGCAAGTAGATTGCCTGAGCCGCGGGTTCAAGACCAGTCTGGGCAACTTGACGAAACTTTGTCTCTACAGTAAATAAAAAATTAGCCAGGTGTGGTAGCATGCACCTGTAGTTCCAGCTACTTGGAAGGCTGAGGCAGAAGGATCACCTGAGCCCAGCAGGTCGAGGCTGTGGTGGCCATGAGTGTGCCACTGCACTCTGGCCTGTGCGACAGAGTGAGATTCCAACTCAAACAAACAAACAAACAAACAAACAAAAACAACTTAGGGGCCGAGTGCGGTGGCTCATGAAGATAATCCCAGCACTTTGGGAGGCCATGGTGAGAGGATTGCCTGAACTCATGGGTTCGAGACCAGCCTGGGCAATTTGGCAAGACCTCATCTCTACAATAAATGAAAAAATTAGCCGGGCATGGTGGCACGTGCATGTAGTTCCAGCTACTTGGAAGGTTGAGGTGAAAAGATCACCTGAGCCCAGCAGGTCGAGGCTGCGGTGGCCTTGAGTGTGCCACTGCACTTCAGCCTGGGCAACAGTGAGACTCCAACTCACTGGAAAAACTTAAGGGAATGTAAACACTAGTGCAACCTCTTTGGAAACAGTGTGGAGATTTCTAAAAGAACTAGACATTGACCTACCATATGACCCAGCAATCTCCCTGCTAGGAATATACCTGGAGGAAGTCAAATCATTCTACTAGATAGATACCTGCACACACAAGTTTATTTGCAGCACTATTCACAATAGCAAAAACATGGAACCAACTGTGCTGCCCACCAAAACTGGACTGGAAAAAAAAATGTGGTACATATACACAATGAAATATTACACAGCCATAAAGAAGAACAAACATATGGACTTCGCAGAAACTTGGACGGATTTAGAGTCTATCATACTTAGTGATCTATCATGGAAACAAAGAACAGAGTACCATGTGTTCTCACTCATAAGCGGACCCTGAACATTTACCATAATACTAGAAGAAAGGAATTGGCAGTAGCGGGATACTGCTGAGGTGGGGGTGGAGGATACAACATCAGTAACGGTACTCGATCTCAAACCAGGCAAAGTGGGGACCAAAGGAAGGCCTAAACCTTACCTGTACGATGACTACTTGTATACCTAATTCTGAATTGTACCCCACATCTTTAAAAAGAAACAACTTAGCATTTGCTTGGTTGCTGTAAATCCTTGACTGTTTTTGAGAGTTCTGACAAAGCAGCCTGACAGTATACATATATGTATACTTTTCACACACACACACACACACACACACACACACACACACACACACAACACACACAAAACCCCATCCACCGCACCCAGCATGACTGACTAGCATTAAATTCAAGGGTTTCGGCCGGGCTCGGTGGCTCAGCCTGTAATCCCGCGCCTTTGGGAGGCTGAGGTGAGTGGATTGACTGAGCCCGTGGGTTCGAGACCCGCCTGGGCAGCGAGACCTCATCTCTACAATAAACCAAAAAATTAGCCGGGCGTGGTAGCGCATGCCTGTAGTTCCGGCTACTCGGAAGGCTGAGGCGGAAGGATCACCGGAGCCCAGCAGGTCGAGGCTGCGGTGGCCGGAAGCGGCCACTGCACTCCAGTCTGGGCGACAGAGTGAGACTCCAACTCAAAAAAAAAAAAAAAAAAAATTCAAGGGTTTCTACAATTCCTTCCTTAGGTTTGCTAGTTCACTAGAATGACCCACAGAACTCGAGAAAACACTACTTCCACACACCAGTTTATTATGAAGAATACCACTCCCTGGCCAGATGTAGTGGCTCACACCTGTAATCCCAGCACTTTAGGAGGCCAGGGTGAGAGGATTGCTTGAGAGCAGGAGTTTCAGACCTCAGAATCTTTTTTTTTAAGATTTTTTTTTTGAGTTGGAGTCTCACTCTGTTGCCCGGGTTGGAGTGCAGTGGCACGCTCATGGCCACCGCAACCTCTACCTGCTGGGCTTAGGTGATCCTTGCGCCTCAGCCTTCCAGGGAGTTGAAACTATAGACACACACCACCACGTCCGGCTATTTTTCAAGATTTAAGGAAACTTTTCTTCTTTTACGCCACTGATAGATACAGCAGTTTGGTTAGGCATACTTTTGTGAACAAAAATGGAAAGGTTGGCATTCCCCCCTGTTGTGCCAGACCCCCAAAGACCCCAAAAGGGAAGGTACTATGTCCAAGAGCCTGAAGAAATGACCTGGAGACAACAGGTGAGACATGGGCTTTACTCGGGAACTCATGAACAAGGAAGGCAAGCCAGGAGCAGCCGGCTTAACAGGAGGAAACCACTCCAGGACTGTAAAATGCCAGCGGCTATGTGGCACCTGACACAGGGCGGAGCTCGGGGTTCACTGGGAACAGGCGGGGTTTCCATAGGTGGGGAGCAGAGTACACACTTGTCCACAGCTCCTAAGTACACAGAATGCCTGTGATTTCTCTCTAGGAGTGGGATGTTTAGTATTATCATGAACTAAAGGTGAACTTGAGGTAACCAAATGTCTCGGACATTGATCCAGGCCCTGATCTGGTATGCACCAGTCCAGAGGGCTACTGCCTCAAGGAAGGGTGAGCCAGAACAGTCACTGTGACAGCTGCAAGAGTGGTCCTCAGGCCACAAGGACACATTGCCCATGGCTTCAGCAAGACCTGCATGCCAGGCTTGAGCCTGAGGGGAAGGGGACACCTGGGACAACCATGCCCAGGATCATTCCCCATGGTCCAGTACCCTGCTGGGGGCCGTTTTGGGGTGTGCTCATGTTGTCACTGTGTATCTCCCTACACCTCCCACCTAATTACTCCAACATTTGGAAAGTACTCATGAGTATTCTTTTTTTTTTTCTGAGTCAGAGTCTCACTCTATCACCCAGGCTGGAGTGCAGTAACATGGTCACAGCTACCACGGCCTCAACCTGATGGGCTCAGGCCATCCTTCTACCTCAGCCTTCCAAGTAACTGGGACTACAGGCATGTGCCACCACACCCGTCTAAGTTTTTGATTTTTCGCAGAGACAAGGTCTCGCCATGTCGCCCAGGATGGTCTCGGACTCCTTCCTGGGCTCGGGTATTCATCTCACCTCGGCCTACCAAAGAGCTGGGATTTATAGACGTGAGCCAACGTGCCTGGCCTATTCATGAGTATTCTTATTTTTATGACTTTATGGTTATTTGCACAAATTCAATAAGAAATGGTTCTCTTCAGCAGGATAAAATTGGAAACATTGGTCTTATTACCAAAGCTTTGAAACTTTGTTTTTTTAAATTGGCATAGAAGCCAGGTGTGGTCCCAGCAACTCTGGAGGCTCAGATGGAAGGATCACTTGAACCCAGGAGATCAAGGCTATAGCAAGCTGTGTGCACGCCACTGCACCCCAGCCCGGGCGACAGAGTGAGATCCTGACTCAAAAAAACAACAACAACAAAATAAAATAAAGCAACATATGCGTATAAAAAGTGTGCATATAATGCCAGTATTCAAAGATTCCCAGCCTTACAGTCAGTTAATAAAAAGTTGTCAGCCAGGCTCAGTGGCTCAGCCTGTAATCCTGCGCCCTTGGGAGGCTGAGGTGAGTGGATTGCCTAAGCCCGCAGGTTCGAGACCCGCCTGGGCAGCGAGACCTCATCTCTACAATAAATAAAAAAATCAGCCGGGCGTGGTAGCGCGCGCCTGTAATTCCGACTACTCGGAAGGCTGAGGCAGAAGGATCGCCAGAGCCCAGCAGGTTGAGGCTGTGGTGGCCGGGAGCGGCCACGGTATTCCAGTCTGGGCGACAGAGCGAGACTCCAACTCAAAAAAAAAAAAAAAACGTTGTCACTTCCTAGCAGGACAGGAAAACTCAAGATCTTAGATCATGCAGGCAAAGTCTGGTGTCTGCCTTGGTTTGGCATCATAGAAACAAGAGGTTTTTCCGAGTAGCCGGAATTACAGGTGCGCGCTACCATGCCTGGCTAATTTTTTGATTTACTGTAGAGATGAGGTCTCGCTGCCCAGGTGGGTCTC
Organism: Cephalopachus bancanus; assembly: GCA_027257055.1. Classification (NCBI taxonomy): domain Eukaryota; kingdom Metazoa; phylum Chordata; class Mammalia; order Primates; family Tarsiidae; genus Cephalopachus; species Cephalopachus bancanus. The sequence goes on along the minus strand of JAPVLO010000288.1, from coordinate 3,991,630 downwards.
GAACCCGCGGGCTCTGGCAATCCACTCACCTCAGCCTCCCAAAGGCGCGAGATTACAGGCTGAGCCACCGAGCCCAGCGAGACTAAACTTTGAATAGCTGTGTGTGTGTGTGTGTGTGTGTGTGTGTTGTGTGTGTGTACACGCGTGTACATTAGATCTCGTTGTATTGCCCAGACTGGTCTCAAACTCTTGAGCTCAAGCAATCTGCCTGCCTCAACCTCCCAAAGTACTGAGATTACAGGAGTGAGCCTCTGTGCCCAGCCGTGACAAAACTTTTTTTTACAAGCAAATTGGTCTTCCCATGATTACATCATAGCAGAGGGAGTGACTATAGAGAGAAAAATTATGTTTCAGAAGAAAACTACAGTACACTTGTCATTAGAGGGTAGCCCTGAGCATTGTCTTTGAGTTTTTATTGTCTACCTATAGACTTACCTAGATTCTGAATTCTTCTGATTTCCTTTAATATTTGGCTACAAAAACTATAAGAACAAAAACTGGGCTCACACCTGTAATCCCAGCACTTTGGGAGGGTAACACGGGAGGATTACTCGAGCTCGAGTATGAGACCAGCCTAGGCAACATAGTGAGACCTCGTTTCTTCAAAACATCAAAAAATTAGCCAGGTGTGGTGGAGTGCACCTGTAGTCTCAGTTGAGGTGGAATGATCACCTGAGCCCAGAAAGTCGAGGCTGTGGTGAGCCATAAGGGTGCCACAATACTTCAGCCTGGGCGACAGAAACCCTGGCCCCCAAAAAACAAAAACAAAAACAAAACAAAAACCAGTAAGCGAAACAATTCTATATAAATTTCAAGGGACAAGTCTCAGACTGACGTGGAAGTCCCTCAGATAGAGTTCACCAGAGCACTTGAGGCCACAATCAGAGACTTTCAAAATGCCAACCAGGAGGAGAAATCGCTGACTTCATGTTGTGGACAGATTTTCCTGAGCCCATTGGAAAAAAGACTATTAGAATAATGTTCTTTCTCAGGACGTGCTGGCTCACGCCTGTAATCCCAGCACTTTGGGAGGTGGAGGCAAAAGGATTGCCTGAGTCCAGGGGTTCAAGATCAGCCTGGGCAACTTGTTGAGACCTAGTCTCTACATTAAATAAAAAAATTAGCTGTTAGCCAGGTGTGGTAGTGCACGCCTGTAGTTCCAGCTACTTGGAAGGCTGAGGTGGAAGGATCGCCGGAGCCCAGCAGGTCGAGGCTGCGGTGGCCGGGAGCGGCCACTGCACTCCAGTCTGGGCGACAGAGTAAGACTCCAACTCAAAAAAAAAAAAAAAAAATTAGCCAGGTGTGGTGGTGTGCGCCTGTAGTTCCAGCTACTTGGAAAGCTGAGGCGGAAGGATCACCTGAACCTAGTAAGTTGAGGCTTCAGTGACCATGAGTGTGCCCTTGCACTCCAGCCTGGGCGACAGAGTGGGACTCTGACTCAAAAAAAAAAAAAAAAAGAAAGAAAGAAAAGAAAAAAGAATAACGTACTCTCACCCATCATAATTCTTTCTTGCTTGTGACCACCTTTGTCTTGGCTGGATATTGCTGTAGATCGAATTTCACAATCGGTAGCTTTTGCGAGTAACTTGATAAAGTGTAGCATGTCAAACCCAGACCTTTACAGGACATGAGGGAATTTTAGTCTAACTAGTCAGTCACTCCAGCAGCATCCGAATGCTACTGTTTGTTCAAATTGCCCCAGTGGCCTCTTTATAGAGTAAGCCCTCTCTACTTTAATTTAACCCATTCCTGGGATGCTCGGTGACAGGACTGCTACATGCTAGTGGAGCTCGGAGAAATCCATGCAGTTCTGACACATCTTGTTGCACATAAATAAATACATTAGGTAGTATAGAGACTCAGTTGCAAAAATCTAGCCAACAGTCTACTTGGCTTAAAAAGGTAGATTTCTTGCCAGGAGCGGTGACTCATGTCTGTAAGCAAGAGGGTTGCCTGATCCCAGGGGTTCGAGACCAGCCTGGACAACTTGACGAGACCTCATCTCTACAATAAATAAAAAAATTAGCCGGGCATGTTTGTGTGTGCCTGTAGTTCCAGTTACTTGGAAGGCTGAGATGGAAGGATCGCCTGAGTCCAGCAGGCTAAGACTCCGACTCAAAAAAGAAAAAAAATAGACTTCTCATCTGGCTCATTCTTTGATCTACTTGATTTTAGTTGGTTTGGTTTTAGGCAATGCTGGCTAAAGATCATACTCCAAATTCTTGGAATTATCCTCCTGATAGTAATATTAAATGTCTCCCTGGTATGCCCTGCACCTCAAACAGTTTTAAATGTTTGCATACAGACATCTGTTCAATGTCAAACAGTCTCTCTTCAGCTAGAATGACAAAAATGCAAAGACATGCATGATGGGGACACTGTAACTATGAATGACGTGTTGAGCCCAGAAACCCTACAGTAACTGAGTAGTGCTAACTAGGTGACAGTGTGACCAAAGGGGGGGATCATTAAATTAAAATTATAGGAGGCCTTAGGGCCACTAGGGCCTCAGCAGACCAGACTAGAAATCCAAATGGAGTCATCCATACTCAAAAAAGTGAAACTGAAGAGTTACCTGACCTTTCAAGAGGTCAGGAGAGAGCTAGCAGCCAATTTCCCAAACAGGCCAGTGTCAGTCTTTTTATGTGTTTGTTTGTTTGCTTGTTTTGAGTCAGAGTCTTACTCTGTTGCCCAGGCTGGAGTACAGTGGCACGTTCATGGCCACTGCAGCCTAAACCTGCTGGGTTTAGGAGATCCTTCCGCCTCAGCCTTCCAAGTAGCTGGAACCACAGGCGCGCACCACCATGCCATACTAATTTTTTGATTTATTGCAGAACTGAGGTCTCTCCAAGTTGTCTAAGCTGATCTCGAACCCCTGGGCACAGGCAATCCTCTTGCCTCAGCCTCCCAAAATGTTGGGATTACAGGCGTGAGCCACTGCCCGGCAGTTTCAATCCTTAATAGGTATGATGAGATTTCCTTTGTTTTAATCCTTTCAATAAAGAATAGACTGAAGTAACCTGATGTTAACGAAGTGCTGGTCTTTTTATTCTTTTGTCTCTATGTATTTGTCTCACAAGGAAAATAACTTGAAATGGCCAGTTTTATTTTTGTTCTTTGTTTTTGCCTTCTTTTTTTTTTTTTTTTGAGTTGGAGTTGAGAGACCAAAGAATAGGTCATGCTACGTGAGGGAATTATGTTAGCTCAAGCATGATCAAACATGATATTTTAAGGTTTAACAAGAATACAGTTAACTTTAAGAATTTCACTGTCTCTATTTTCTACTATTGTAGTTTTAAAGAACGGGAGCAACAACTCAACTGGTTTGAAGCATGGTTTAACCGCTCCCCCTGGTTTACCTCATTAATTTCCACTGTAGTTGGCCCTTTAGTTGTTTTAATTCTCCTACTTATTTTCGGGCCTTGCATCATCAACAAGCTTATAGCCTTTGTTAAAAATCGAGTCAGCACCGTTCAACTCATGGCACTCAAGCAGCAGTACCAGCCACTTGGTACCCACCCATGTTGTCTCAGTTCTCCTATCCATTTTCAGAATGGCCTTAAAAAAACCTATGTAGACCCATGATTGGGTCTTATCTTTAGGTTCCTCTGAGGGGGGGAATGAGAGACCCAAGAGATTAAAAAAAAAAACTCAAACAAGAATTATTACTATATGAATCCTGCAACTGCTGCTAGCCGTGTGTGAATGTTAAGCAATAAGCCCCTTCCGGACATTCCTTTGCTTAAATTGTGGTAGCCTCTGTGGCGTCTCTCTCCTGGTAAGTTCGGTGTTGTTTCAAACCTCCTGCCTGCTCATTAAACCTAGCTTATCTGGCATTCGATTCTGCCCGTTTGGCAGTTACTTGTCCATCACAAGTAACTAAGCCTGAGCCTGCGCAAATCGAACTTAAATCAACAAATCAAAGTCTTTGTAACTGCATCATATAGTTTTTTATCCAATCCTGTGTGTACAAGTTTGAAAAGCTACCCCACCCCTTCAGAATTATGTATAAAAGGTGCGTGTTAGCCTGGGTTGGGGCTCTCTCGTCCCTGAAGCTGCTGCATCGGCTTCAAACATGAGCCCAGACTTGAGTCTCAATAAAGACCCTCGTGTGTTTGCATCGGAGCTGGCTCTTTGGTGGTCTCTCGGATTTAAAATCTTGGGTTTAACAGAGTCTCACTCTGTCACTCAGACTGGAGTGCAGTGGCCACTCCTGGCCACTGCAGCCTCGACATGCTGGGCTCTGGTGATCCTTCTGCCTCAGCCTTCCAAGTGCTGGAACTACAGGCGCGTGCTATCATGCCCGGCTAATTTTTGACTTATTGTAGAGATGAGGTCTCACCAAGTTGCCCAGGTGGGTCTTGAACCCCTGGGCTCAGGCAATTCACTCATCTCAGCCTCCCAAAGCACTGAGATTACAGGCTGAGCCACCGAGCCTGGCTATGTTGCCTGGCTATCTGCTTGACTCATTGTAACACTTATTTTTGTGTTATGAAGTGTCACCCAATTCTAGAATTGCAGTAAAGTCAACTGAGATCTTTACATTTGTTGTCATTTTTGTTTTGTTTTGTTTTGTTTTTTTTGAGTTGGAGTCTCACTCGGTCACCCAGACTGGAGTGCAGTGGCCGCTTCCGGCCACCACAGCCTCGACCTGCTGGGCTCCGGCGATCCTTCCGCCTCAGCCTTCTGAGTAGCCGGAATCACAGGCACGCGCTACCACGCCCGGCTGATTTTTTGATTTATTGTAGAGATGAGGTCTCGCTGCCCAGGCGGGTCTCGAACCGGCGGGCTCAGGCAATCCACTCACCTCAGTCTCCCAAAGGCGCGGGATTACAGGCTGAGCCACCGAGCCCGGCTGTCATTTTGTTTTTTGACAGTGGAGAGGTGCAGGCCAAAGAGAAGTCTGAAAGGCATTGTTTATGGATAAAAGTTGTGGGACAAGTGTCTGGGTGTTGCCTCTTTCCCTTTATCTGACTTCTCTCTGCCTCTCCCCCAGGGAACAGCCCCGGGCCAAGGCTGGTCTCTGCCAGATGTGCATATTCTCTGTCACAAGTCATGGGATTAAGGCGTCATGGAATGCAGGTGACCAAGCCACCTAAAGACAATGTCTAGTCACTCTTGATCAATGTGATTGTAAACACGGGTTAGGAATTTGAATGATTAACTTGCTTGATTATAACACTGTTTTCTGCTCTGTCCCAAGGCGGATTCTCTCATCACCAACGCACTACCATCAGTGCCCCTCCCATGTCTCTCCCTGTTGGACCTCTGGATGACTTCTCCGGAATAGGTAAACATTACAGGCAAGCCCTGTCAGATTTGGGGCTACCATGGCACAAAAGTCAAGTAGATGGATGAGATATAATAAATCCAGTGAGATATAATATATGATATGATATGAATGAATATATTCAGTGATAAAATAGAATAGAAAGCAAGGACTCAGTCCTGGAGCAGTCCAACATTTAAAGATTAAGCCCCAAGTGTGGTGGCTCACACCTGTAATCCCAGCACTTTGGGAGGTGGAGGTGAGAGAATTGCCTGAGTCCAGGGGTTCGAGACAAGCCTGGGCAACTTGGTGAGACCTTGTCTCTATGATAAATTAAAAAAATTAGCTGGACGCGGTGTTGTGCACCTGTAGTTCCAGCTACTTGGAAGGCTGAGGCAGGATTGCCTGAGCCCCAGTGGACTGAAACTGCAGTGGCTGTGAGCATGCCACTGCACTCCAGCCCTGGGCGACAGAGTGAGACTCTGACTCAAAAAAAAAAAAAAAAAAAGATTAAGCCAAAGAGGAGAAATCAGCAAAGAATTCTGAAAAGAAGGCCCAGCGAGGGAACAGGAGCATGAGGACAGTGAGACGTGGAGTAAGGTTCAGGAGGAAGTTGTTTCAAGAGAAGGGAAACATGTCGATTGTTTGCAATTCCATTGAGAGGTCAATTTGGGAATGAATAGAAGAGGATTGGCCATTGACTTTGGAAACAAGATCATTAGTGATCTTGATAAGTAATCTCAGTGGGGCAAGTCAAAGCTAGGTGGGCCTCAGTCGATAGAGAAGTGAACCTGAGGTGAGGAAGTGAGAGGGAGCACTGTTGAGAGATTTGGGAGTCCTTTTTGAGGATGTGTTCAGTGAAGACAGCAGAGACATGGGCCCTGACTGGAGGCGATTTTGGAGTTCAGGGAGGCTTATTTTACTTGGGAGGAACTTCAGTATGTTTATATGCTGATAGGAGTTACTCAGTTGACAGGGAAAAAAACTAGTAGTGTTGGAGGTAGGAAAACCCTTAGGAACGTGAGTGGGAAAGGATCCAGGTGACCGCTGGAAGGACTAGCCTATGAAGCACAGGACACTCATTCATATAACCCAAACGTCACCATGCAGACAGGAGTCGTTTTGATGGTGAAAAGATATGGGAGTTTATGTCTGATATCTTTTATTGTATCCAATGACCTATGAGGCAAAGTGGATCAAGTCTTCTTCCATCAAGTCTACGTAAGTCAGCCTAGTGGAGAACGCCCTCTCGGGATTAAGTACCTCTCTCAAACCCCTTTTCTCTCCCACTGGCCCTTTTGCTCCTTTCTGGGGCTCATTACCATCCGTAATCGTATCTTTATTCGTTAACTTGTCTGTTCCTCCATTAGAGAACTCCAGGAGGGCAGAGATTTTGTCTAAAACTCCCCAGTGTATACACGGCCCTTAGCACCGGGGCAGGAGACAGTCACTAAGTCAATACTTGCTGCGACGACAGTGTTAGCGAATGGACGTGTTCAGACTGTGATCTTAGGCCGCTGCGTGAAGTCCCCGTTGGAGCAAGTCGCTTTTCCTCCGTGAGCTTCCTTTACGAGTCTACGTCCAGGAACGACCCCCTCCCCCTTGCCTAACCCCACACCACCATCGCGAGGAGGATCCGAGTCACTAACCCTAAAAATGCTCCATCGAGTGCTCCTGAGATGGGACGGGTAGCTATTTTCAGCCTCCTGGTGGCCTCGCAGGTGGCAGGTGCCGAGAATCCCTGCCGAAGGGGGAGGGGACACTATTGTCCCTGGGCCGGGAGGCAGGGAAGCCTGCAGAAGAGTTCCGCGGCCCGCGGGAGGCGGGGCTCAGGCCAGCATCCCTCCCGCTCCGCCCTCCCGGGGGGCGCCTGCCGGCGACAATAGGGGGCTGGGAGACCGAGGGGGGAATAACTGTCAAACCCTGCCGCTTGGCGCCATAATTTAAATGGTACGTGCGGGTCTCGCGGCGGTACGTGCCCGGGGCGGGGCTCGAGCGCCGGAGAGGGGCGGGGCCCGGGGGCGGGTCGGGGAGACGGAGGGGCCGGACGGGGCGGGACCGGCAAGCCGGGGGGCGGGGCCCGCGGCGGCCCCCGGCGAGGTTCACTGCGCCTGCGCTGACAGACGCAAGATGGCGGACAGTGCGGAACTAAAGGTAAAGCGCAGCTCGAATTCACTTCTAATATTCGGCCGCGGAGACGGCGCCGCTGGGGCCGCGGGGCTGGGTCCGGGCCTGGGGGGCCGCGGGGGCCTCCCTCCACCCGGCCTGGCGTGGCGCGGCAGTAGGCGCCCCCGGTCCCGGCAGAGGGGGCCCGGCTGCGGCGGGCCGCGGGCCGCGGGTGCCTCGGGGGCGCTGACGGGTCGTCCCCGGCGTGTTATTGTTGTGGGCGCCTCCGGCGGGGGCGGCGGGGGACGGGCCGGGGCCGCGCGGGGCGGGGGCGGTGGCTGGCCCGGGGGCTCCGCGTCCGCGCTCGGCGTGCCTCCCTGCCCCCACGGGCGCCGCGCGGGGGGCAGGGTGCCGCCGAGGGGGCCTGGCGGGCGCCGCAGCCGCTTCCTCTTCCTCCCTCGCGGCCGGGCTCCTGTCAGCCTCTCCAGACCCCGGGACCTCGGCCGGGCCGCCCCGCCCCGTCGTCTCCGCCGCCCCCGCCCGGCGCGCGGTCCAGCCCGCTGGCCTGTCAGGCACCGCCGTGGGAGCGCGGCCCGGAGCGTCGGGAAAGTTTGGCGGGCGTCGGGGCGCGGCCGGGGTCCGCCGGGCGGGGCGCCCGCTCCTCCCGGTGCGGGGCGGTGGGGCGCCCCCCGGGGCGGGGGCCGGGCGCGGGCGGGGCCGCGCGCTCCGGGGCGGCGGGGCCGCGGCGGCGGAGGTGCGCGCTCTGTTGACATGCCCGTCGCCTTTTGTTTGTAGGGGCGTCTTGCTGGCCATGTTGGCTGGAGCGGCGCGCTGCCCTCCTGCGGCGCCCGCCCGGGCAGCCAGAGCGCCCCCCGCGTCCCTCCCTGCCCGGCCTGTACCCGGGGTGGCTTCTATACCCGGCAGGCGGCGGCGGCGCGGACCCTCGCGAGCGGGTGGTGGCCGAAGGGGCTCCGCTCGAACGGTTCTGGCTTGGTGGCTGGCGGGTCTTAACTCAAGAGTGCTCTCTCGAGGCCCCGAACGCGGCGTTCCCGGTCGGAGGCTCTCGAGCGCGGACCTGCTGGACCTGACGTCCCTGTGTCGGTGGGGATGGGCGCGCACTCGCGGGTCAGGGAGGGCCTTCTTGCTAAGATTACTAAAAGTCACATCTTACGTATCCCCTCCCCCATGATGAAACGACCACCCCCGGGACCGCCGAACCCTAGGCTTGTTTCTGGAGAGTTTTTCCCCCGAAAGAACGGTTCTCCGAATAACTTTGCAGTGTTCACATTCCGAGACTTGTCTGTTAAGGTATTATTGACTTTGAGTGACGTTCTTTATACATTTGCTTCTAATAGACACGTTGATTTAAGGGAGAGCAGATTTAGAATGGGTGTCGTTCCCTCACCCCCCAACTGTTGATTGAAATGAGAAAGCCTCAGGAATTTGGATGTTTGGAGATAATTGACCCCTGAAGTAAACAAGTACACAACTTTAAGATACATGTTTCTGTAGCTTTTCTCTCGAGTTGTAGTCACTATGTTGCAGTGGTCTTTGCCTTCTGTTCCTTATTTGCTGAGTCCTTTTGAATGTGGATACCCAGTGTTGTGCGTGGAGGAGTGAAGCCGGGACGCTTGTGCAGACTAGGTTGTCACTCTCGAGGCTGTCCAAAGGGGCTGGTTGGAAAGCACACGCTGGGAGATTTCCCTCTTTGTTCTTACTTTAGAAAGTGCCTTTGGTTAGAGATCAGATCCCTGGTGTGAGTCGTGTTAGGTAAAGTTTCTCTTCACAAAATTGAACCAGTGTCAGAAACGCCAAACGCTTGAAGTAATGTTATTTTTCTAAAGTTAATCTTTTTTTGCTGTCTCCAAAATTTACTTGAGTTTTTCTGGAGTTTTTTTTTTCTTTTTAATGTTCCTGTTGTATAATTTTTAAAATTGTAATAGCTGTTTTGACATGTTGGTATGTCATTGTGTGTGCTTGAGATTTTGAGAAGCTGTGATAATCGCTTAGCTAGTGATAGCTGTGTTAAAAATTTTGTTACTTCGTTGTGGTTAGATTTGCTGTTCTTTTTTGGGGGGGTGGAGGAGGTGATCTCAGGACCGCCTACCATAGTTATTTGAGAATGTGCAAAAAAAATGTGTATATATAATTTTCTGTGCAGTAAGGTTTGGAAGATACTCCTTTTGGAAGTGATTTTTTTGAGAACTTTTTGTGATTTTTGGAGGTAAATATAATACATTACTAATAAAGTAGAAAAAATCAGAGTGAATGTAAGAAAAATGTAGATTTTTTTGAAAGTTTAAATGGAAATACATTACTTCCAACTGTGAAACTTTGGGTAAGTGCAGTGGCTTTTTCGTTATCTTAGTTCACAGCCCACACTTCATTTTGCTGTGGATTGTGTTCAAATTATTTTCTTCCTGGCCCTTTGGTGAGTTTTTTAAGGCTCTAAGGAATCTGCAAAGATCAGATGGGCAAAACATCTGTATCCCTATAGGAACAGTTTGTAGGAACAGTTTGTAGGAACAGTGCAAACTGCGACTCTTCAAGATATTGTTTAAAAAGTTAAGTCGTGAGTCATACATATTGAGGTGAGTTCTCTGTGCACATTTGTTTAGGAAAGGTTTAATTTTTCATTAGGGGAATACCTGTACATGACATTTGTAAAAATGTGGAGGGTGAGCCTTTTATCATCTCTAGGAGCTCAGAAGCATGTTGGTGGGATGTCCCCATTATCTCCGCAGTTAATCGCCTGACAGCTTCACACCAGATCCTCTTAAAGTCCTTTTTTTCAAACAAATTTTTGCTTGTATTAAAACTCACATCAAGTTATATTGCCATTTTAACCAAGGAACGGTTGGAGGGAAGAAGGTCATTGTCATTTTAGTGGCGTTAAATAATGGAATTCAATGGGAAGAGAAGCCATACTTTTCAAAGTGTTAGTAAATTCAGTTATAATTTTCTGCTGCTTTTTTTTTTTTTTGAGTTGGAGTCTCACTCTGTCGCCCAGACTGGAGTGCAGTGGCCGCTCCCAGCCACCGCAGCCTCGACCTGCTGGGCTCTGGCGAGCCTTCTACCTCAGCCTTCCGAGTAGCCGGAATTACAGGCGCGCTACCACGCCCGGCTAATTTTTTTTATTTGTTGTAGAGATGAGGTCTCGCCAAGTTGCCCAGGCGGGTCTCGAACCCGCGGGCTCAGGCAATCCACTCACCTCAGCCTCCCAAAGGCGTGGGATTACAGGCTGAGCCACAGAGCCTGGCTTGCTTCTTTATTTTCAAGAAGTAGCCACTTAATTTTGATCTTTGTGATGTAGTTTGTCTGCTTTTATTTCATGGAGGCAAATAAATCTGTCAATTCATGGATTTACTTAAATCTGTGTAACTTGCTTTTATTTAGTGCCACATTTGGATGACTTTTGTTTTATGTCACTATTTTTGGAACAGTATTTAAAAATTTATACCACAGTATAGTTTTAAAGTATTTCACATAATGGTTTTGAAATACCACCCTCTTTTCATCCACCATTTTCTCCTGGGTGATTGCACTGTCCCTCTCTTCAAAGAGTCTCTTATCCCTGTTGATTGCAGTGGTGCTTTGTGGTCAGTCCACAGCTGATTAACCTTGGGCTTCTCCTGGTGAACTCCATCAGCATGCTGCTCCAGGGTTCTTGCTGAGGCTTTGAGTTCGGTGTAATTTTTACCCTTTCTTGCCGGTAACTAGGGATAAGAAAATAAAAATGACTCATGGTTGTTGTAGTGGGAACTGGTAAGAAGTATCTAGGTCCCAGAAAAAGTGGGTGTTTATGGTGTTTATTTATGGTGGCCTTTAAAACAACAGCAAAAAAACAACAACAAATTCATCAATTCATATAATTGATTGTAGTGTTTTCTGAATTATTTGGCTCTGGCATTAAGTATCCTTTTAAAAATGTTTGAATAATAATATCTTACACGGTTTTTTGCAGTTTAGAATGTATCATGTTCTCTCTTTTGATCTTTCCAACAGCTTTTGAGGCAGGAAAGGCAAGTAATAACTCCCTTTTATAGGTAGGTAGTGAGCCCAGAAAGGGTAAGTGACTAATCTAAGGTCATACAAATTAAAATGGCAGGGAATTGAGCCTAGGACTTGTGATTTCAAAATTCTGCACTGGAGGTCTCTGTAAAGGTACCATGGCAGTTCTGGAGCCCTCTTGGGCAGGGGTCCCAACCCCAGACTATCAGGAACTGTGTCATACAGAGGAGGTGAGCAGGCAGGCTCCTGAGGGAAGCTTCATCTGTATTTACAGCTGTTCCCCATCACTTGCATTACCGCCTGAGCTCTGCCTTCTATTCTAACGCGGATCAGTGGCAGCTTTAGATTCTCATAGGAGCGCAAACCCCATTATGAACTGCACATGTGAGAGATCTAGGCTGTGTGCTTTTTATGAGAATCTAATCCCTAATGCTCTGAGGTGGAGCTGAGACGGGGTTGCTAGCGCGGTCTTCCATCATCTCCAGATGGGACTGTTTTGTTGCAGTAAAACAAGCTCAGGGCTCCCACTTGTTCTGCAGTATGGTGAGTTGTATAATTGTTTCATTATATATTAAATGTAATAATAGTAATAAAGTGCACAATAAATAAATGTAATGAGCTTGAATCATCCTGAAACCCCTCCTCCCCCGTGGAAAAATTGTCTTCCATGAAACTGATTCCTGATGCCCAGAAAGTTGAGACTGCTGCTCTAGGTACAGCTCAGTAACTTCCAGTTAGCAGATTATTGGTAATACTTTTGCTTTTGCTCTATGCCAGGGTATTTTGGATATTCCTTGGGCATTTTGCAAGCTTCCTTGCAAAAAGTTTGGAGATCGTTAGATGGAGTCATACATGTTAATTTTTGCAAATAATGATTTTGCTTGGGAACATTTTGGAGAATACTGAAAAGTGTAAGCAGAAAAATAACTCCTGTAATCCCAACACTCAGAAACATCATGGGTGACATCTGGGTACTCATCCATTTAGACTGTCTAAGCGTATGTGAACAAGAGGAGTGCATGCTGTTTCTTATTCTTCTCTAGATGCTATTTCATGGCTCTCTTTGAGTTAGTAAACTTAGGTCTGTGTGATCATTTGAAAACTTACACTGTATTTTCTTTAGTTCCTATCATTAGACAGATTATTTCTACTTTTTTTGTCATTTTAAACAATGCTTTTTTTTTTGAGTTGGAGTCTCACTCTGATGCTCAGACTGGAGTGCAGGGGCTGCTCCCGGCCACTGCAGCCTCGCTTGCTGGGCTCCGGCGATCCATCCACCTAAGCCTTCCGAGTAGCTGGAACTACAGGCGCATGCTACCACGCCTGGCTAATTTATTTATTTATTTATTTATTTTTTGAGTTGGAGTCTCACTCGCCCAGACTGGAGTGCAGTGGCTGCTCCCGGCCACCACAGCCTCGACCTGCTGGGCTCCGGCGATCCTTCCACCTCAGGCTTCCAAGTAGCCGGAATTACAGGCATGCGCTACCATGCCCGGCTGATTCTGGCTAATTTTTTGTAGAGATGAGGTCTCGCCAAGTTGCCCAGGCGGGTCTCGAACCTGTGGGCTCAGGCAATCCACTTACCTCAGCCTCCCAAAGGCGCGGGATTACAGGCTGAGCCACCGAGCCCGGCTTAAACAATGCTTTGACAAACAGCTTTGTATAAAAGTTTGCAAATGTTCTATTTTAACTGAGAGCAGTGCAAATGGTTTTTTGATTAAAGTGTCATGAGTGAAATAAATTAGTAATTATTGGCTTGTTCATTGTTACACCTTTATTGTTTCTGTTTCTATAAACATGTCAATGAAGTTATTAAATGCGCCACCATTACTTTGCTAAGCCATGGTCTTACCATGTGGCTCCTTGAGCCATGGTCACCATGTGTCCTAGCCTTGACCCCCCCCCCCGCCTCGGGGAGGTGAATCTCCCCCCCCCAAATTCCTTTTAAAATAAACTGTATTTTTCAATCTAAAAAAAAAAATGATTATTGAATGATGGCAGAGATAGGTTTTACAAAATGTAAGCAAACATGGCTTCTGAATCAATGTTTGATAACGTATGAAATTTCAGGTATGTTTGACTTTGGAAATTATATCACAGTAAACAAATATTGCAAGTTTTTGTGCCTTATATAAATGCTTATCAGTTTTTAACTGACATTTTATTTTATTTTATTTTGATTCGGAGTCTCACTCTGTTGCCCAGGCTGGAGTGCAGTAGCACGCTCAGGGCCACCGCAGCCTCAAATTGCTGGGCTCAGATGATCCTTCTGCCTTAGCCTTCCATGTAGCTGGAGCCACAGGTGCACACCACCGTGCCCAGCTAAGTTTTTGATTTATTCTACGTAGAGACGAGGTCTTGCCAATTTGCCCAAGCTGGTCTTGAACCCCTGGACTCAGGCAATTCTCTTGCCTCGGCCTCTCAAAGTGCTGGGATTACGCATGAGCCACTGCCCCCGGCTTAACTGACATTTTAAAACCATACTGAACATTAATATAGAGAAAATAGAAATGAGAAGTTGCTTTACTCGTTTTTTTTTTTTTTTTTTGAGTTGGAGTCTCACTCTGTCGCCCAGACTGGAGTGCAGTGGCTGCTCCCGGCCACCACAGCCTCTACCTGCTGGGCTCCGGCGATCCTTCTACCTCAGCCTTTCAAGTAGCTGGAACTACAGGCGCGCGCTACCAAGTCTGGCTAATTTTTTAATTTAATGTAGAGATGAGGTCTTGCCAAGTTGTCTAGGTGGGTCTTGAACCCATGGGCTCAGGCAATCCACTCACCTCAGCCTCCCAAAGCCCAGGATTACAGGCTGAGCCACCGAGTCCAGCTGATATTTTTAATCTCAAGACAAAGTTGCCATAATATTCAATTGGTAGGTAACATTATTTTGAGGAGCTGATTATAGAAAGGTTACATAGGCAATGAAAACCATTTTGTGTTTTTTTTGAGTTAGAGTCTCACTCAGTTGCCCAGACTGGAGCCACTGCAGCCTCGACCTGCTGGGCTCCTGCGATCCTTCCGCCTCAGCCTTCCAAGTAGCTGGAACTACAGGCACGCGCTACCACGCCTGGCTAATTTTTTTGATTTATTGTGGAGACGAGGTCTTGCCAAGTTGCCCAGGTGGGTCTCCAACCCTTGGGCTCAGGCAATTCACTCACCTTGGCCTCCCAAAGTGCTGGGATTACAGGCTGAGCCACTGAGCCTGGCCCTTTTTTGTGTTTTAAGAAGGAACCTTTATGAATTAAGCCAATTAATAAGTGCTTATGAATTAAGTTAATGCTGTTTGTGCAACATCTGAAAGTACCGCGCAGTAGAAAGAACCCTGGTGAAGTAAGGGGATGAGATTGGTCATACTATAAATTGGATTTGTTAGAATTTGGTCTTCACCTGACTCTGTATTATATAGCAGATTTTATCATTAAACATTTTTTGGAATAGGCATGAGAGACATCTCAAAGTATGTAGTTTTCATTGACCATCAGTTTCAGAGGTGGTACTGCCATTGCACGTGCTGTTCCTCTTATGCTGGGTGTCTGGGCCTGTACTTCCCCTCCCACATTAAAATTTGTGGAGGTCCCTCGACTTTTGATTCCCTCCTATTGCTTTCAGTCCTGCTGCATGAAAAGACGATTTCCCAGTGTCTTCCTCTAGAATTTTCTGGTAAGCCTTCGTTCTTTTGCTATGAACTTCTGAAATTCATCAAAATGAATTTTTTCATTTTCATTTTCTACTTTTCTTCAAATCAAACAAAACAAACATAAACCTTCTGAACAGTAGTAACTGGAATGTTATTAACTCTCACACTGTTTTTGAATACTTTATTATTGTTACTTTCCTTCTATTCTCTGCTTCCAGTTTTCCTACTTGGTTACCAAGTGAATTTCCCCAGAACACGTCTTTCATCCTGTTACTGTCTATAACTGGCTAAGGTCTTGGCCCTCAGTCTGGTGTCGTGATGTTCTGTAGGCTAACCCCAGTACTATTTGTGTAGGGTGCGATGTGTCTCCATGTCTCCACACCTGTGTAACTGCCAGAGCTTCTGGTGTGCTTTCTTCTGTTGGCTAGGGTTCTGTTCGGCCACCCCGGTCTCTTGTCCTGTCTCCTCCCCACCACCGCCCAGCATACAGTAGGTGCTTGTACATATTTGTGAAATGAACACATTACATTAAAGATTTGTTGGGGGGGTGATGCTATTGTTCATATGACAGTCTTGTTCTTAGAGTTATATTTTCACTCTTTTTTTCATGCTGCTGCTTTGATAACTTGAATAACACTGAATCCTGAATAACTTATGAAGGACTGTTTTAGGTTTATCTTTCACATTAAGTTATGTAGGTAATACATGGATACATTTCTCATTGTAATGATGTAGCAGTAAATAGAGGTAAATTGACCGGCCTCCTCATCTTCATTTTCCCTAGAGGCAGCCAATTTGGTGTGTATCTTTTGGGGTGGGCAGGGGGAGCATTACAACTTTATTGAAATGTAATTTACAGACTCTATACAGTTCACCCATTTAAAGGGCACATGTAAATAGTTTTTGGATGGTCACAAAATGTGCGGCCATAACCACAGTCAGGTCTGGAATATTTTTTCACTTTAGAGAGAAACCGTGCATCCTTTGGCTGTCTGCTCCCAGTCCCAGGCAACCGATAATCTACGTTCTGTCTCTGTAGACTTGCCCATTTTGGACATTTTATATAAATGGAATCAAAATATGTAACCTTTTCTACCTGACTCTCCATTCATTTTTTTCTCTGTAGGGCATTCAAATGTGTATGTATGATATTTGTAATTCATTGTGTATGTATATGTCTAGCTCAGAACAAAACTAGGCACATAGAAGGAGCTCAGTAAATATTAAGTAAACATATATGTGCATACATTTCTTTTTAAAAACAAGTGGAATCATAGTATACATAGTTTCCTACAACTGGCTTTTTTTCTCTTAACGCATATTGAAGATCTTCCCATGGTGTGTCCAGTAATGAGATGGTCTTATTCCTGTTAACAGTGCATGGTATTCCATATGTATATTTGTGGAGATTGACCTCTTGAGCTTGTCAATATATATGTTAAAAATTCTTGGCCAGGCGTGGTGGCTCAGCCTGTAATCCCAGCACTTTGGGAGGCTGAGGTGAGAGGATTGCCTGAGTCTGCGGGTTCGAGACCAGCCCAGGCAACTTGGCAAGGCCTTGTCTCTACAATAAATTTTAAAAAATGAGCTGGGTGTGGTAGTGCACATCTGTAGTTCCGGCTACTTGGAAGGCTGAGGCGGAAAGATAGCCGGAGCCCAGCAAATTGTCGCTGTGCTTGCGGTGTGAACATGCCACTGCACTCCAACCTGGGCGACAGAGTGAGACTCCAACTCAAAAAAAAAAAAAAAGTTTTAATGGTTTTGCTATATAGTATTTTAAAAAAAAAATAATTACCACATTTAGTGTAATCTCTATAGTGTTAATGTTGGAGTTTCACTTAAGAAACAAGTGAAAACATGACAGGTAAGGGTTGTGAGGCTTGAAGGGGAATGGAATGCAGGCCTTGTGCTGGCAGTGCAGTGCCAGAGTGAGGCATTTTGTATTTGGGTTTCTGGATGTGAGCAAGCTTGTTTTAAAAAGCTCATGGCATAGTGCTTAAAATAGAATTTACATGCTATCTTGTACTTTATGGTGAATTTTAAGACTTTTTCTTGCAGTCATGCAAGTCTAATCTTAAAGATTGGAAGGATTTCAGAGTAAATATTTTTTTCTCATGTGTTAAAATCATCATTCTGGTCTGTGGACTTCTTTCTATAAGTTACCTAAGAAGGCAAATATAGAGCCCCCTAGCTTAGAACAGGCTTTTGTAGGTGCTCCGTAATTGTTGTTTATTCAAGAATAAACACTTTAAACACTTTTGTTACACTGGAATGTTAACTAAAAAAAATTTTTTCTTTTTTTGAGTCTCACTCTGTCGCCTAGGCTGGAGTGCAGTGGCATGCTCATGGCCACCACAGCCTCAGTGCTGGACTCAGGTGATCCTTCCGCCTCAGCCTTCCAAGTAGCTGGAACTACAGACACACGCCACCACGCCCAGCTAAAAAAACTATGTTTTAAAATTGATTAATTAATCTTTGAGTCAGATCTGTGTCACCCAGGATGAGAGTGCAGTGGCACAACCATGGCTTACTGTAGCCTCGATCTCCTGGACTCAAGTGATCCTTCTGCCTCAGCCTCCCTGAGTAGCAGGACTACAGGCTCATGTCACCAACTATGCCCAGCTAAGTTTTTGAGGTTTTTTTTTTTTTAGACATTAGATCTTGCCATGTTGCCTAGACTGGTCTCGAGCTCCTGGGCTCAAGCGGTCCTCCTACTTTGGCCTCTAAAAGTGCTGGGATTAAATGGCTTGAGCCACCATGCCCAGCCTTGTCTTTTTTTTTTTTTTTAATTATACAGGCAATGTACCAATTATGACAGTAGTTTTTTTTTTGAGTTGTAGCCTCACTCTGTCACCCCGGCTAGCCTCCACCTGTTGGGCTCAGATGGTCCTTCTGCCTCAGCCTTCCAAGTAGCTGGAACTACAGGCACACACCACCATGCCCAGCTAATTTTTTGACTTATTGTAGAGATGAGGTCTCACCAAATTGCCCAGACTGGTCTTGAACCCGTGAGCTCAGGCAATGTTCTCACCTTGTATTCCCAAAGTGCTGGGATTATAGTTGTGAGCCACCATGCCCTGCCTGGTAGTGGTTTTCAAGGTCTGTTTCTCAGATGATGATGGTTTCCCAGACTTTTTCTGAGTATCCTCCAGGTCATAATTATTTTCGTAATATAGTAAGACGTTATTTGCAGTATTGACATTGGCAAACTCAGTGGTGGGTATAACATCTTAGCACAGATTAAGGCAGTGGCAATGAATTGTACCAGTAGTTTGTATTCTTCATCGTTGAGCACTTGAAATTAAAAAAAAAAAAATGCCAGTTACACTTAATGTTGTTGATGAAACATAAAACATTAATTTTATTATATCTTAATCTTTGAGCACGTTAAAAAATATGTTGTATGATTAAATGAAAAGTATCTGTGAAATACGTTCATTGACTACCAAATCTGATGAGAAACTCAGGAAAAGAACTTGTGCAGTTGTTTGAGTTTTGAGCTTTTTAAATGGAATGCCATTTTACTTGAAAAAAATGGCTGGCAGACTATGGTTATACAGACGTGAGTATTTGGCATACATTTTTATGAAAATAAACAAAGTGAGCCTGTCACTGCAAGGAAAACAACTGACAATATTTGTTACTAATGATAAAATTTAAGCTTTCAAGTGAAAATGTAATTTTGGAAGACATGTATTTGCCACTGTGAGCTTGACAGTTTCCCAGTATTTGACTTTTTGATAAGATCAGTGTGATATTAATGAATGTGTTCTGTTGAAGTTGCATGGTGAAATGTGTCAACATTTTGAAGAACTGTATAACTCAGTAAACTAATATTTTCCAAATAAGCAGTGCATGATGTTAGAAAATCATGCGTGGATAAAAAGATCCATTGGAAATGGAAGGTAGACCTATGAACTTCAATATATCTGAGTAGGAAATGTTCCTTGATATGGTTTCAGATTTTAAGAAACAGCCATTTGTTGAGTTTTGGTGAAGGGCCAAAGAATATCCATAGTTATCTGTAAGGCAAAAATAGAGCACTTTAATAAGAATACTACTTCTTTTTCCAATCATATAGCTGTGAGGCTGGATTTCCTTTATATTTTTCAACCAAAACAACCTATTAAACAGGTTGATTAGCTGGGCTCGGTGGCTCAGCCTGTAATCACGCGCCCTGGGAGGCTGAGCTGAGTGGATTGCCTGAGCCTGTGGGTTCGAGATTCTCCTGGGCAACTTGGTGAGACCTCATCTCTACAATAAATAAAAAAATTAACTGGGTGTGTTAACGCGTGCCTGTAGTTCCAGCTACTTGGAAGGCTGAGGCAGAAGGATCGCCGGAGCCCAGCGGGTTGAGGCTGCGGTGGCCGGGAGCAGCCACTGCACTCCAGTCTGGGCGACAGAGTGAGACTCCAACTCAAAAAAAACCAAAAAACAAACAAAAACAGGTTGATTGAGGAATGAATGTGAGAAGCAATATGTCTTTATGAAGATAGACATTAAAGAAAATTGTGAAAATATTAAACGACAACAGTCTTCTCACTATTTTTTTTTGGAAAATAGTCTTAAAATAAGTGATTTATGTTACCAAATGATGGATCTATTGTTATTCTTAAATGTCAGTAACTTTAAAAAATCTCCTGTTTTAATTGCTAATTCAGTAAACATTGATAGATTTAATCGACATAAAGTTGGGGGACAGGCCTCCATTTTCAAGAGTGTAAAAGAATTCTGAGAGCAAAACTTTGAAAACCTGAGCTTTTTTTTTTTTTTTGAGTTGGAGACTCACTCTGTTGCCCAGGCTGGAGTGCAGTGGCATGCTCAGGGCCATCTCAGCCTTGACCCGCTGGACTCAGGCGATCCTTTTGCCTCAACTGGAACTGCAGGCACACAACAATATGCCCAGCTATTTTTTTTTTTGTTATTGAGATGAGAATTTGCTACGTTGCCCAGTCTGGTCAGCAGTCCTTCCATCTCAGCCTCCCACAGTGCTGAGATTACAGGCATGAGTCACTGCACCTGGGCTCAAGTAGCATCTTCAAAGTCAAAGATTTTTTTGTTTTGTTTTTTTTCGCGTTGGAGTATCACTCTGTCGCCCAGACTGGAGTGCAGTGGCCACTCGCAGCCACTGCAGCCTCGACCTGCTAGGCTCCAGCGATCCTTCCGCCTCAGCCTTCCAAGTAACTGGAACTACAGGTGCGCGCTACCATGCCCGGCTAATTTTTTTTTTTTTTTAGTTGGAGTCTCACTCTGTCGCCCAGACTGGAGTGCAGTGGCCGCTCCCGGCCACTGCAGCCTCGACCCACTGGGCTGTGGCGATCCTTCCGTCTCAGCCTTTCGAGTAGCTGGAATTATAGGCACGCGCTACCACGCCTGGCTGATTTTTTGATTTATTGTAGAGATGAGGTCTTGCCAAGTTGCCCAGGGGGTTCTCGAACCACAGGCTCACGCAATTCACTCACCTCGGCCTCCCAAAGCACGGGATTACAGGCTGAGCCACTGAGCCCAGCTAAAGATTTTTTAAGAAGTATAGAATTTTGTGTCTAATTGAATCATAGTTAGAATAAAGAACATGTATTTTAGGATTGCCATTAGTCTCCATTGATGACTTTATAATCTCAGGAATAGTGCAAACGAATGCTTTTCTAAGCATTTTTTTGGAAAGGAATTCTCTGATATTCTGTTGAGGGTATTTCCCTGGTTGCTGGTGTTTGGTGAACAAGCTGGTTGATGGTGTGTAGACTGTCTTAATCTTCCTCGCTTAACTTGTGCCTCACCTTTGACCTTAGCTCCTGTGGGTCTGAGTGTGGAACCTCCCTGGTTCAACTGCTCCAGTGAGTCTCTGGCCTCCTTGTGGGAAGAGGCTAGACGGCATGATGACTGTACTGTCTCCTGACGTTGCCTTAGAGGACACCTACAGTCTCACCATCCTGGGCTCAGAGCTTCAGACAGCCCTCTGGTTTCAGCTTTGCCCGTGCCTGTCTTCCTAAGGGATAATTTGCCTTTCTGGAGTGTTTCCTTCAGGCATCTGCGGGTCGTCGCTTCCTCTGCTGATCTGGGAACCACTGCATTGTCTGCTTTTCATCTTCATGAAGTTTGTTGAACTCGCCTGTTGGTTATTTTCTTTTCATCCTTGTGGATTAATTTTTTTTCTTCCCTTACTATCATTTTGTTTCCCTTCATGGGGGGCATATGG
The DNA here is from genome assembly GCA_027257055.1 of Cephalopachus bancanus. Lineage (NCBI taxonomy): Eukaryota > Metazoa > Chordata > Mammalia > Primates > Tarsiidae > Cephalopachus > Cephalopachus bancanus. Next base: position 3,970,414 of record JAPVLO010000288.1, on the reverse strand, counting down.
TAGATATTTGTATATGGGGAATTTAGATTTTAAACTTTTTGTGAAGCTCATAATGCAAACTAGTATAATAACCATTCTTACATGGTTGCTAATGTTAGGATTTATGTTGAGTGATGATATAAAATGTGTTATTATCTGAGAGGAAGTTTGGTTTCTTTTAAACACAATTAAATGTATATATAGAATAGTATGTATAACCTTATAGAAGAATATGTGTTAGATAAACCTCCAATGTCATAAATAGAGCATTCCACACCTTCAAGGTCGTTCATTCTTTGGCACCCTTATCCTAAGTAACTTGTATCAATACGGCTAATTTAAAAATAGATACTAGTAGTGAAATAATGGCTTGATATACTCCTTATTTGTAAGATTGAGTTTTTTTGTTTTTTGAGTAGGAGTCTCACTCTGTCACTCAGACTGGAGTGCAGTAGCACACTCACAGCTACCACAACCTGTCTCTACCTGCTGGGCTCAGGTGATCCTTCCACCTCAGCCTTCCAAGTAGCTGGAACCACAGGTGTGCCCCACCACACCCAAGTAATTTTTTTTTTAAAGTAATTTCTATTTATTTGTTTATTATAGAGATGAGGTCTCTCCAGGTTGCCCAGGCTGATCTTGAACCTTGGACTCAGGCAATCCTCTTGCCTTGGCCTCCCAAAGTGCTGGGATTACAGGTGTGAGCCACCATCTGTAAGGTTGTTTTAAACCCATTGCTTCTAATTAACCATTTAATTCTGTCATAGACACATTTCCAAATTTACTGTAGCATTCTTTGAAGAGGAGGATTCTGTAGGTAAAGGTGGAGAGGGAAGTTTCAAGACCTCATTTTGGAAATATGCATAACCGTGTCAAATATACCTGCCCATAGAATCCAGTGGTTATGTCTGATGTATGGGAAGAAGTGACTTATGTTAATTACCACAGTGATCTACACTGGGCTAAGTCTTGAAAAGTATCCGTGCTGTAAACCACAAGGAAGTTAAATTGTCAGAGTTATGAGAAAAGTCCAACTTTTTGGCAGAAGCATGAACTTAAAGTCTGTGTTACACCTTATATATTTTTGTTTGTTATTTTGTTTGATACATTTAAAAATGTTTTATAAAGTAAAAATGATTATTCCTTTACTGGGCTATAGGTGTTTCTGTGCTAAATCTTGCAAATAGCCCATTGCATTCAGAGACATCTCAAGATTGTGTAAGAGCAACTCAACTGCACTTTTTAATGAAATAGTGAAAAACGAATCGCTTCATCTTAAATAGTATAGCGTTGGAACTAATTACTTTAGTATAATGATATTTGACTTATAATGGAATTTGGGGCATTAAGGAACTTAATTATGACACAAATATCAACATTTTATTTTTTTTTTCTAATGTGGTAACGTGTGAAACAGTCACTGACATGCATTGCAGGTTCGCTGATACATGTTGTGTGATAGGAATTTGTTGGATGTCTTCCACCTGGTGTTTTTCTATTTAAGCAGATGCAGTCTCATTTTATTTCTCCCACATTAATATGTAGTTTATTGTCCAGTCTGAACCACTGTGAAAGCACTTCACACATTCTTTTTCCATATAATGTCAGCTGATTTTTTTTTTACATAGATCTCAGTACATATTCCTTTTTTTTTTTTTTTTTTTGAGTTGGAGTCTCACTCTGTCGCCCAGACTGGAGTGCAGTGGCCGCTCCCGGCCACCGCAGCTTCGACCTGCTGGGCTCCGGCGATCCTTCCGCCTCAGCCTTCCAAGGAGCCAGAATTACAGGCATGTGCTACCACGCCCAGCTGATTTTTTGATTTATTGTAGAGATGAGGTCTTGCTGCCTAGGCGGGTCTCGAACCCGCGGGCTCAGGCAATCCACTCACCTCAGCCTCCCAAAGGCGCGGGATTACAGGCTGAGCCACCGAGCCCGGCCATATTCCATTTTTTAATTTGCTTTTTCATGCACTTAAAATGAAAAACTGGCCAGGCACGGTGGCTCATGTCTGTAATCCCAGCACTCTGGGAGGCAAAGTTGAGAGGATCGCCTGAGTCCAGGGGTTTGAGAACAGCCTGGGGATCTTGGCGAGACCTTGTCTCTATAATTAATCAACAAATTAGCCAGATGTGGGAGTGCACACCTTTGGCTCCAGCTACTTGGAAGGCTGAGATGGAAGGATTGCCTGAGCCCAACAGGTTGAGGCTGCAATGGCCATGAGCGAGCCGCTACACTCCAGCCTGGGTGACAGAGGGAGACTGTGACTCCCCCCCCCAAAAAAAGGAGAATGGAAAGCTTCAAGGAAGCATACATTTAAAAAAAAATTGTGCTGGCAATATTGGATTAAGTAAACTTGTCCTGTATAATCACTGGCAATCTCTTTATGTCCCCTCAGAGGGGACATCTGAGTGGTTTGCTAGATTTACCATGTCCCTTCAGAGGGGACATCTGAGTGCGAAGGGTTATGCATTCTCCCTTTTTTCCTTTTGCCTCTTTGCAAGTTTGGCCATTGGTCACATTTGCATGAAGCAAGGTTCTTATTCATTCATTCCATCAACAAAAGTGAGTGCCGTTTATGTGCCCAGATACTGTGTTGGGTGCTCAGTAGTCAGTTGAAATGAAATAGTATGCTCTTTGCTCTTGTGGAACTTACATTCTAGTACTCTTGTAAGTATATGAAAAATAGCTTAGTTCTTGTGTACCTTTCCGAATTTGAATTTTTTTTTTTTTTTTTGAGTCGGAGTCTCACTCTGTCGCCCAGACTGGAGTGCACTGGCCGCTCCCGGCCACCGCAGCCTCGACCTGCTGGGCTCCGGCGATCCTTCCGAGTAGCTGGAATTACAGGCATGCGCTACCATGCCCAGCTGATTTTTTTGGATTTATTGTAGAGATGAGGTCTCGCTGCCCAGGCGAGTATCGAACCCGCAGGCTCAGGCAATTCACTCACCTCAGCCTCCCAAAGGCGCGGGATTACAGGCTGAGCCACCGAGCCTGGCCCGAATTTGAATTTTTATAAGTAACATGTTTTAATAATTCGGCAAATACTTTATTTTGGGAAAAAATTTGGAATATCAAGTAACATTATTAAATGCATTATTAAAGAAAGTTGAATAGTCATTTGTTTTATAAATACTTCCTAAAGGTAGTTTTTGGAGGAAGGAGATGTGGGAGGAGCAAGGAAAAGAGTCTGGTCTCCTGCAAGTGGGAGCCACTTGAATGTGCCAGGCACAGAGGGACAAGGGAAGTTTGCAAAGGCCTATTTGGTGGTCGCCCTTGGTCCTAAACTTGCACCTAAGGGGGCTGATGAAGAATGAGTGGTAGCATCAGTGAATTGGAGAGCTTTATGAAGTTGAATTGCTGCAGCTGGAAGAGGGAGGCTCTGGATGTGTGATCTTGAAGGTGGTGTGGGTTCTGATGGAAAGCCCAGTGTGTGACCATGGGGGTGGATGACTAAGGGTTGAGAGTAATGATGGAAAGTGAGACGTGGTGCCTGGACCACCCAGGCAGGCGCTGGAACCTTCAGTGAATGACAGGGTGTGGGTGTTCTGCAGATGCACTATCCAGGACCATCACCACTAGCCACGTGTGGTTACGGAGCACTTGAAATATGGCTAGTCCTGAGGGAAATTTGCTGTAAGTATAAAATAAATAGACCGTGGATTTTGAAGACGTAGTAGGGGAAAATGAATGGAAAGTATCTCATTAATAATCGTTTTATATTGAATAGATGTTGAAACAATATTTTGGGGTTATTGGATTAAGTAAGTTACATCATTAAAATGAATTTCACCTGCTTTTTGGTTTTTTTTTTTTTTTTTTGAGTTGGAGTCTCACTCTGTCGCCCAGACTGGAGTGCAGTGGCCGCTCCCGGCCACCGCAGCCTCGACCTGCTGGGCTCCGGCGATCCTTCTGCCTCAGCCTTCCGAGTAGCTGGAATTACAGGCATGCGCTACCACGCCCGGCTGATTTTTTGATTTATTGTAGAGATGAGGTCTCGCTGCCCAGGCGGGTCTCGAACCCGGGGGCTCAGGCAATCCACTCACCTCAGCCTCCCAAAGGCGCGGGATTACAGGCTGAGCCACCGAGCCCGGCTCAGACAGCACTTTTTTAGAGATATTACTACCATAAGTAGTACGGGACGGAAGACATCTGTAAGGGTCTTCAGAGTCCAGGATAAGAATCCTTTGGGAAGCCGGGCTTGGTGGCTCAGCCTGTAATCCCGTGCTTTGGGAGGCTGAGGTGAGCGGATTGCCTGAGCCTGCGGGTTCGAGACCCGCCTGGGCAACATGGCAAGACCTTATCTCTACAATAAATCAAAAAATTAGCCAGGCTAATTTTTGGTAGTGTGTGCCTGTAATTCCAGCTACTTGGAAGGCTGAGGCAGAAGGATCGCTGGAGCCCAGCAGGTCGAGGCTGCGGTAGCCAGGAGCGACCACTGCACTCCAGTCTGGGTGACAGAGTGATACTCCAACTCAAAAAAAAAAAAAAAAAAAATCCTTTGGGAGAGGGAGAGAGGACATTTCTTAGATGTATTTTCATTGAGTTTTCTGGGGCTTTTTCTTCTGCTATTCTTTGTGCTTGGAGTTAATTCCTCTCGCTTCAGCCCCTCCACACCTGCCTCCCTTCCCTGGCTCCATGGTTGGTCCCAGGGAGTTTGCCCCATTCAGTGGAGAAGAGAAATAGATACAGTTATAAATAGTTATAAATAACTATAACATAAAACCTTACAAAAGGATAACCATGTAACTGTCTATGAGTAACAGTGTATTCAAAAGAGGAAGAGGTCTTTTCTGGCTATGTTTATTTCAGACAGGGCCTTAAAAGAGAAGGCTTTTGAAAGTTGGTGATTACTGGGAGAGTCATTCAAGCAGAAGGGACAGCATGAACCAAGGTAATGAGGGAAGAAGAAACTGAGGTATATTGATGGAACACCTGCAAGACTCATGTGTGGTGGTCTGGGGAAGGGTGGGGTCATCAGTGCTGGGAAGTGGGACCAGATTGTGATCAGAACCTTCTATATCGAAACTGATAAAAGTCTGAAACTAGGCTAAGTGCTATCAAGGAAAAAGACTGACTGTTCTAAGGACATTAACAAGGAAATCTGGTGTGGTTTGTGTGCTAGAGGATGGCATCCCTCTTCTGAACCATCTGAACCACAGACTTGTTCATGTCTGAACCTTGTCAAATCTAATGTCAGGCCTTCTTTTTCTTGTCAGCTGCCACCCTGCTGTTTCAGACTCTCAGGGTTTCTCGTTGATGTTAACATAGCCACCTCAAAGTTGGTCTCATATATCTTAATTTTTCTTTCAGTTTATTTACTCTTTAGTCATATTGGGTTTTTTTATTATATGTCAGTCTCTTCTCCTTCTCAACGTTTCCTGCAATTAATTTTTTTTTTTTTTGAGTCGAGGTCTTATTGTCGCCCAGGCTGGAGTGCAGTGGCACACTGAACAGCCACCACAGCCTCTACCTGCTGGGTGGGCTCAGGCAGTCCTTCCGCCTTAGCCTTCCAACTGGCTGGAACTACAGGCATGAACCACCATACCCAGCTATAATTTTTTCTTTCTTTCTTTCTTTTTTTTTTTTTTGAGTTGCAGTTTCTGTTGCCCAGGCTAGAGTGTAGTAGCATGATCACAGCCACAGCAGCCTCGATTATGCATAACACCTCTCACAAATAAGGACACAATATAAATGTGACCAGATCCTGCTCAACATACTGGCATCCAAATTCAGTAATCAATGTACAAACAGTAATTTTCTTAGTTTGAAAGGCTAAATTACAGTTTATACTTAACCCTACAAAGAACGAGAAGTGACAAAAGCATTTTCAAGTTGGGCACAGTGGCTCACACCTGTAATCCCAGCACTTTGGGAGGCAGAGGAAAGAAGACCGCCTGAGCTCAGGGGTTCAAGACCAGCCCAAGCAACTTGGCAAGACCTCAGCTCTGCAATAAATAAAAAAATTAGCCAGCAGTGGCAGTACTTGCCTGTGGTTCCAGCTACTTGGAAGGCTGAGGCAGGAATGCCTTGAACCAAGCTTTTTTTTTTTTTTTTTTGAGTCAGAGTCTCACTCTGTTGCCTAGGCTGGAGTACAGTGGCATGGTCACAGATACCACAGCCTCGACCTGCTGGGCTCAGGCAACCCTTCCGCTTTAGCCTTCCAAGTAGCTGGAACCACAGGCATGCACCACCACACCCGATGAATTTTTTGATTTATTGCCATGTTGCTCAGGCTGGTCTTGAACCCCTGAGTCAGGCAATCCTCTTGCTTCTTCCTCCCAAAGTTCTGGGATTACAGGTGTGAGCCATCACACCTGGCTGATATGCATAATTTCTAGGAGGGTTGTACTACTAGTTTGGGTGCTAGACCATTGTCCTCATATTTATTGACCAGGAACAAGACAGTCTTCATAGACAGGGCTTCTTTTTTGGTAGAGAAAGGACAAGTTAACAGGACCTCTACATGTGATGCACACGCTATGCTGGGCTACACGGGTGAAGCACATAGGAGAGTGAGTTTTCTCATGCTGGGGTGGGCTAAGGAAAGTGTCCCAGAGATGATGACATCTAAGTTGAGAATGCAATTTGAGCTCAGGTTAGCTGAAAAAGAATGGTGGAAGAGGGCAGAGGAGCTTCTTAAAAGAACACATGGGCCAGGCTTGGTGGCTCAGCCTGTAATCCCAGTGCTTTGGGAGGCCGAGGTGAATGGATTGCCTGAGCCAGTGGGTTCGAGACATGCTGGGCAACTTGGTGAGACCTCATTTCTACAATAAATCAAAAATTAGCCGGGTGGTAGTAAACGCCTGTAGTTCCAGCTACTTGGAAGGCTGAGGTGGAAGGATTGCCAGAGCCCTTCAGGTTGAGGCTGTGGTGGCCGGGAGCGGCCACTGCACTCCAGTCTGAGTGACAGAGTGAGGCTCCAACTCAAAAAAAAAAAAAAGAACAACATGTATATAAAAGTCCTGGGGGGTGGAGAGCTGGGAGAGGTGGATTACAGGGCAGAGACTGAGTTGTGAGGTGTGTCTTGGGCCATGCTAAAAGGCTGGGTCCTGTATCCTGAATGTAGTGGGTGAGCACTGAAACATTCAAGCACAAGTGTGACATGAAGGATCACTGACAGCTGTGAGAAGAGGGACTTGGAGAGGACAGTGCTGGGGGAAGGGAGAATGGGAGGCTCTTGCCTGAAGTCTGGAGAAGTCATCATGAGAGGTTGAGTTGGAGTGGGCAAGACTTTTAAGGGGTCGAGATTGACAGGACCTGGTAAATCGATAGGGAGTGGATATCAGCGGTGAGTAGTTTACAGCTTTGACAACCAGTCAGGTAGAGGGAAGGTTAGGAGAACCATGTGTTAGGTTTAGCATGACAGTTGACTACTTCTGGGATATAATGGAGAAGTTTTTAGCAGATGTGGGTTTGGGATTTAGGAGATTTGGGAATTATTAATTAAGAGATGGCATTTTGAAGTCATGAGATAGACAAGATCACTCAGGAAGGCGGGGCTGTGCGAAAGTAGAGTTAGGAATTCCAAGGAATTCTCACAGACAGGGTCTGGAATGATTTTAAAAACATCTTTTAAAACTTTAAACACCTTCTTTTTTTTTTTGAGTTGGAGTCTTACTCTGTCACCCAGACTGGAGTGCAGTGGCCGCTCCCGGCCACCGCAGCTTCGACCTGCTGGGCTCCGGCGATCCTTCCGCCTCAGCCTTCCGAGTAGCCGGAATTACAGGCGCGTGCTACCACGCCCAGCTGATTTTTGATTTATTGTAGAGATGAGGTCTTGCTGCCCAGGCGGGTCTCGAACCCGCGGGCTCAGGCAATCCACTCACCTCAGCCTCCCAAAGGCGCAGGATTACAGGCTGAGCCACCGAGCCCCTATTTTTAATTAAACAATGATGGATATCCTTACTTGTCTAAGTCTCTGGTTTGTGAGTTCAAATAGCAAGAGATCAATGGTCCAGAGTATTTTGAAAATGCATCAAAGATTGCTAATGGAAATCTTGTTTGTGAATTCGAGAAAAGGGGTAGAGATTAATCAACTAATGTTTTAACCAAATGCAGCAGCATGGCCATGTTAACTTGACATTTTCCAAAGGTAGTTCCTATCTTTTTTAATATGTGTCTTGCCACCTTAGTATTAATTCTAGGGTGTCCATATAATTTATTATCCAAACAGGGACACTTTTAAGAGTGGAAAGGGATGCTTTAAATAATTTTGCTGGAACAATAGGCATAAAGCAGAACTCCTGGAAAACTCGAAGTTCTCATCATGTTTTCAGAAATTCTTCTGTGAAGTGCTAAGAAATTAGATGATAGTGGATTAACATTGATAATAATAAAGAGGTTTGTGGCCAAGTAGATTTACATAGTGTTAGGTTAACAACACATTTCTTTCTCCTGACTTTCTTGGGGCCTCCAGTATGTTAATGTGATTTGAGAAAGGAATTTACGGTGAGGAACTATAGAATGTGGAATTTCCTGAATGGATTTTGTCACAGAACTCTCTTTCTCAGAAAATCTATTAATCTAGTGACCTAGTTTGGAAGATGCTGATTTAGAGTGTCATAATTTACTTCAGGTAGGAGCTCTTTAATTTGAAGCACAATCAGCTTGCTTCTGAGTTATCTAAGTTTTATTTTGAACTTTCTGTCAGTGATGTCTAGGTAGCTAACTGCATTAAAATATGTAAATTTTAAGTTTAAAACTATAGCTTCAATTGCATTGTTCTGTTTTTTTGTTTGTTTGTTTTTTGTTTTGAGTTGGAGTCTCACTTTGTCACCCAGTCTGTAGTGCAGTGGCCGCTCCCGGCCACCGCAGCCTCCACCTGCTGCGCTCCGGCAATCCTTCTGCCTCAGCCTTCTGAGTAGCTGGAACTACAGGCGTGCGCTACCACGCCCGGCTCATTTTTTGATTTGTTGTAGAGATGAGGTCTTGTCAAGTTGCCCAGACGGGTCTCGAACCCGCTGGCTCAGGCAATCCACTCACCTCAGCCTCCCAAAGCCCGGGATTACAGGCTGAGCCACCTAGCCTAGCTTGCTTGCCCATTTCATGATGGGTGGTATTTAGCAGCTTTTGACCAAAAAATGGCATAACTCCATGCCCCACCCTCCCTATTCACCTGATCTCCCCCTTCAGAGACTTTTTTTTGTTTGCCTGATGAAAACAGTCATCAAAGGGAAATGTTTTGCTGATGTGGAAGAGGTGAAACAGAAAATGGCAGAAGCACTAAAAGGCATCAAAATCAATAAGTTCAAAAACTGTTTTGAGCAGTGGAAAAAAGTTTTTCCATAGATGTATTGCATCAAATGGAGGAAATTTTGAAGGCGAATAAAGATTAAACATGTGAGAATAAATATATAATTTTTTACAAATAAATTCCAGTTTTTGGGTCTCCCCTTGTAAATGACACTTAAAATTATTATTGAAAACATTGGTGACCGGGCTCGGCGGCTCAGCCTGTAATCCTAGTACTTTGGAAGGACAAGGTGAGTGGATTGCCTGAACCTGTGGGTTCGAGACCCACCTGGGCAACTTGGCGAGACCTCGTCTCTACAATAAATCAAAAATTAGCCGGGCGTGGTAGTGTGCGCCTGTGGTAGTGCGGGCTGCTTGGAAGGCTGAGGCGGAAGGATTGCTGGAGCCCAGCAGGTTGAGGCTGTGGTGGCCGGGAGCGGGCCACTGCACTCCAGTCTGGGTGACAGAGTGAGACTTCAACTCAAAAAAAAATAAGAAAGAAAACATTGGTAATATAGAAAGATTTCACTAACAATATGAGTTGTATTTCTTCAACTGTAGCAGAGTAGAAGAATGACAAGAAAAATTTCACTTAATAGAGCATTCTCGAATTTTGAAAATTTAGGAAACTGTTGAGAACCTCATTTTGTGAAATGAACAAACAGATGCTGTAAGATTATAATGTGATAAATTAATATCCAAGTCAGTGCCGGAATCTAAATTTTATCTATGCTAGTACCAACATACCATACATATATACATGTACCTAGTATATAGCGGTTGCTCAGCAACTTTTGCAAATGGAATTGGTGGAATGGTGTGTTTCTGATGACGAGCTATTCTCTGTGTGTTCATAGTTCCTATTTCAGTCTTGCTCTCCATTCTCATTTAGGGCCTATGCACTAATCCAGGAAACCTTTACTGAGTATTTATGTGCAGAACTACCTGTCACTTCATTGAGAGCCACATTTTCTTGCCTCTGCATAAGAAGTTTGGCGGTGTATTAGAATTTTAAACTCGAAATTTAAAAATTAAACCAAACTTTTTTATTAGGAAAAATACTGTACCCAAGTTTTACAACATTCTGAGGTGGATTTGGTATTTTTAGTATTCAAGTTGTCAACTAAGGGGAGCTTTTTTTTCAGTCGGGGTCTCACTGTCGCCTAGGTTGGAGTGCAGTGGCACAATCACAGCTACTGCAACCTCGACCTGCTGGGCTTAGGTGATGTGACCTTCCTGCCTCAGCCTCCTGAGTAGCTGAGACTACAGGTGTGCACCACCACACCTGGCTAATCTTTTGATTTATTGTAGAAATGAGGTGTCACCAAGTTGCCCAGGCTGGTCTCAAATCCCTGGGCTTAGACAATCCTTTTGCCTTGGCATCCCAAAATGCTGGGATTACAGGTGTGAGCCACCATGCCCAGCTAGGAGGAGCTTTTTGAGAGACCTGACTCTGTGCTTCATGAAATGTGGCGCATAAGTGGGGATGACTTTTAAATTGTCTATCTAAAGTTGACACCCTTGAACTCCATTTTAACAGAGTGGTGAGTTCATACTTTTTGGTTTTTGTTTTTTTGGTTTTTTTTTTTTGAGTTGGAGTCTCACTCTGTCACCCAGACTGGAGTGCAGTGGTTGCTCCCAGCCACTGCAGCCTCGACTTGCTGGACTCCAGCGATCCTTCAGCCTCACCCTTCCGAGTAGCCGGAATTACAGGCATGCAATACCACGCCTGGCTGATTATTTGATTTATTGTAAAGATGAGGTCTCGCCAAGTTGTCCAGGCGGGTCTCGAACCCATGGGCTCAGGCAATCCACTCACCTCAGCCTCCCAAAGCACGGGATTACAGGCTGAGCCACTGAGCCTGACTACTTTTTGTTTTTTGAATCAGAATCTCCCTCTGTTGCCCAGGCTGGAGTGCAATGGCATGATCATGGTCACTGTACCCCTCAACCTCTTGGGCTCAGGCAATTCTTCCACCTTAGCCTCCCTAGTACCTGGGACTATTAGGCACGTGCCCCACCACTTCCGGCGAACTTTTTGATTGTAGATACGAGGTCTCGCCATCTTGCCCGACGATGGTCTTGAACCCCTTGGCTCAGGCAGTCCTCTCGCCTCAACCTCCCAAAGTGCTGGGATGACAGGCATGAGCCACTGCGCCTGACCCATACTTTGTTTAAAAGGAAATAGAATCTCCATTTGTGGATAGTCACAGTATCCTTTCATTTTGTGGCACTCAGTATGTGTGCCACACTCATTTTGTGCAGTCGGTATGATGGAGTGGAGATCAGGAGAGGAGGAAGAGAATCTATTAGAGAAGCAGGTGCTTGCCATAGGTCATTTTCCAAATACCTCATGTTGAGAAATAAATAAAAGATGAGATTTTGTGTGGAACAAGATTATGGAGAAGTGTGTAACCAACCTGAACTGCTGCTTAGAATAGAAACTGTCTAACCAGGTTTTCTGGTTGAACTGGGCATTGTTGACAGATAGCTAACAGGTGCTTATTAACTAGTTCTAATGGAAAGGGTTAGAAATGATTCACAAGTCTGCCCCATTGAATGAAGACTGTGACTTTAAAAATAATGAATAAAATATTTTTGTTGTACTGTACAGGCTATAATGTGTGCAGTTATAGAATATTTGATTATTTACTTGCTTTTGTGGAGAGAAAGCAAAAGTTTAAATAAAAAATTAGGATATTATTAAATGCCTCTTCTGTGTATCTTCTGAATTCCTTTTGGTTTACAATTGGTCAAGCTGATACCAGATAAAGACTCCATAATGTAGAGTCTGCTGTGTGACTAGCCCCGAAACCACTGCAGTAGAATATTTGAACCAGAGGAATTATGTTTATGTTGTTCAACAGGAAATATGAATTCTCATCTACAATTTAGATGTTACTTTTACTAATGGAAGGTCATAACTAATGAGACAATGAAACTGGCACTTTCTCCTTAACTGAAGAAACTACTGTCCTGCTTGTTATGTTGCTTGGACATTGTATTTATCTTTCTCACAATATGGTCCCTGCCTCTTGTAGTGGGAGAGTGTTGCATACGTGTATGTTCATAAAGTTCTACATGTCTGAAAGGGAATGGAATACAATGTCTTCTTGCATGGTGAGATCCGCCCCTTCCTCTCTCTCACCCCCCCCATTCTGCCTGGAAGACACGGGAAGCCAAACTTACACACACACACACACACACACACGAAGGCACGGGAAGTCAAACTTACACACACACACACACACACACACACACACACACACACACACGAAGGCACGGGAAGCCAAACTTACACACACACATACATACACCGCCCAGAAGGCACGGGAAGCCAAACTTACACACACACACACACACACACACACACACCCCAACACACACACACACACACACACACACACACACACACACACCACCCCCCACCCAGAGCAGCAGAGCAGTGCTTGGAGTATTCTCTATCAGAAGTGACTGGAAAAAAGACGCAAAGTTAACCCACATAGAAGAGCCAGAGCCTGGCCTGGTCATTGTAGAATGCAGTGCCCTGATTGGCTCCCTGACATACATCCTCAGTCATCTTTTGGCATCTGACTCTTCAGTGTGAATTCACAGCTAAGGCTTCCCTCTTGCTTGGGAGAGCTTTGAGCACAAAAGGCAAAGACCAAAGCAAATAGCGCAAAAGACCTCAGAGGTCTCAGCGACAATGCAGGGAGCAGAGGAAACATCAGTACTCAGTTTATGTTCTTGAAGAGAAGACCCCAGGTACAGGAAACACAAGAGCCAAAGGTAGGGAGGAAAGGAAAGAGAAAGGAGCTCATGGAAATTAAACATGTAATGGAAGAAGAGTTAGATAGAACTGAGGAACATCTCAGAGAATAGAGCTAAAGAACAAGAGATGTAAAAATGCAAGAGGGAAAAGAAAATAAAGGAAAGAAACGTTTCAGAAGACCAGTATCTAAACAATAGGCATAGGCTGGTTGCAGAGGCTTACATCTATAAGCCCAGCACTTTGGGAGGTGAGGCGGGAGGATCACTTGAGTCCAGTAGTTCGAGACCAGCCTGGATAACAATAAATAAAAAAATTAGCTGGGCATGGTGGTGTGCACCTGTGGTTCCAGTTACTTGGGAGACTGAGGCAGAAGGATTGCCTGAGTACAGGAGGTCAAGCCAGCATTGGCTGTGAGTGTGCCACTGCATTCCAGCCTGGGCAACAGAGTGAGAGTCCGACAAAAAACAAAATAAAGAAATAATAGGCATATAAGAGAGAACAGAAAGACATGGAAGAAAGATTATTGTAAGAAAATTTCCCAGAACGGAAGGCTGTACTTTTCTACATTTAAAGGAATCACAAAGGGTACCTGGTCCTAAACCAGGGGAAGTGAGGGCCGATTGGAGATCCAGATTTTACCTGCACGTACCCTACTTGTGTAGCTATTCCTGGCTTGTACTCTACACATCTGTAATAAATACATAAAAAATTTAAAAGGCCCAGCAGTTATTAGTTTATGCAATTAAGAAAAAAAAAGACCAGCCCCAAGGCTCAACATTGTAAAACTTCAGAGCACATTAAAGGAAGCTTCTGTAAGATTCCAGAGGGTGATACACAGGTGACTGTGAAGAATTGGAGGTCAGAATGGTCCCAGGCTTTTGAACACCAACATTGGAACCCAGAAGATAGTGAGGGAAAGACCTTCAAAATCTTGACAGGCCGTGATTTCCCTTCTAGAAATAGGTATGAGCCAAACTCAGTAGTACGAGTAAATGAAGATTTTTTTTTTTTTTTTTTGAGTTGGAGTCTCACTCTGTCACCCAGACCGGAGTGCAATGGCCACTCCCGGCCACCACAGCCTCGACCTGCTGGGCTCCAGCGATCCTTCTGCCTCAGCCTTCCAAGTAGCTAGAACTACAGGCTGAGCCACTGAGCTCGGCCTAAATGAAGATTTTAAAAGATGATGCAAAGAATTAAAAAAAAACCTCTTATGCCCCTTTTCTCAGAAGCTACTAGAGGAAATGTCTCACTGAAAAGAGAAAACCGGACCGGGCCCGGTAGCTCAGCCTGTAATCCCGCACTTTGGGAGGCCGAGGTGAGTGAATTGCCTGAGCCCGCAGGTTTGAGACCTGCCAGGGCAACTTGGTGAGACCTCATCTCTACAACAGAGTGAAACTCCAACTCAAAAAAAATAAATAAATAAAAAATAAAAATAAATAAATAAATAAATAAAATTAAGAAAACCGGGCCAGGTATGGTGGCTCAAGCCTGTAATCCCAGCACTTTGGGAGGCCGAGGCAAGAGGATTACCTGAGTCCAGAGGTTTGAGACCAGCCTGGGCAGCTTGGTGAGACCTCGTCTCTACAATAAATCAAAACATTAGCCGGGCGTGGTGGCACATGCCTGTAGTTCTGGCTACTTGGAAGGCTGAGGCGGAAGGATCGCTGGAGCCCAGAAAGTGGAGGCTGCAGTGGCTGGGAGTGGCCACTGTACTCCAGTCTGGGTGACAGAGTGAGACTCTAACTAAAAAAAAAATAAATAAATAAATAAATAAATAAAATAAAAAAAGAAAACCGGGCCAGGTATGGTGGCTCAAGCCTGTAATCCCAGCACTTTGGGAGGCTGAGGCAAGAGGATTGCCTGAGTCCAGAGGTTTGAGACCAGCCTGGGCAGCTTGGTGAGACCTCGTCTCTACAATAAATCAAAACATTAGCCGGGTGTGGTGGCACATGCCTGTAGTTCTAGCTACTTGGAAGGCTGAGGCAGAAGGATCGCCTGAGCCTAGCAGGATGAGACTGTGGTGGCTGTGAGTGTGCCACTGCATTCCAGCCTGGGCAACAGAGTAGGACTCTGACTCAAAAAAAAAAAAAAAAAAACCCAAAAAACTGGGAAGGGCAAGTAGTGAGCTAAGGAAATGAGGATCCAATATAAAAGAGAGATGAGAGAATTTCCACGGTAAGTTAAAGGGCAATCCCATGCCCATGATTATGACTAGGCTGGGAGCCTGCAGTCCAGATTGGAACACAATGGTGGCTAGAGGAGGCATGTCTTTAAGAAAGAAATTAAAACAGATTTATCAGGTGTATTTGAATATATGGAGAAGAAAGTTAGAATTTTAGCAGAGAGTGCAGATGAATCTGCAGTGGGTACTTACAACACTAAGCAATTGGAAAAATGGGGTGGCTGTTGACCATAAGGAAAGCAAAGCTGTGCAAAGGAGGAGTTATAGGCATGATGAGCTTTTGGCTCAGTTGTGAATGTAATTTATAGCCACAGTAATAAAAAAAGTAAGTAGTAATAATGAAAGACAGAGGAGAGGGGATGTCGCAGACCTAAACCGGTGTCTTTTACAGGAAGTCCATAGTTTCCTACATAGGAACTTAAAGAAGCATTTGTATAGATCCACTACATAGAATACAGAGAACCATGCCAGAAGAAATAGCTAGACTGACTTGAAGGTAGCTGCCTCAGTGGTTCAAAAACTGGGAGTGGCAAAAGGGCCTGCTGTTTTTTCTGTAAAACTTTGATTTTTTAACCATGTTCATGTCTGTTGGATAAAAAAGATTATTAAGAAGATGCTTCTCAAAGAATATTCAGAGTATGTATACTTCGGGCATTCTTTTTTTTTTTTTGAATTGGAGTCTCACTCTATCATCACCCAGGCTGGAGTGCAGTGGCACACTCAACGGCCACTGCATCCTCGACCTCCTGGACTCAGGCAGTCCTTCCACCTCAGCCTCCCAAGTTACTGGAACTACAGGTGTGCACCACCACACCCAGCTAATTTTTTTTACTTATTGTAGAGACGAGGAGTTGTCAAGTTGCTTAGGCAGGTCTCGAGCCCCTGGATTCAGGCTGTCCTCTTGTCTCTGCCTCCCAAAGTGCTGGGATTACAGGCATGAGCCATCGTGCCTGCCTCACTTTGGACATTCTAAATCCCTGAAGGTTCTGAGAAGTCTGTCATTTGAGGATGTAGGTTCAGCAGAATGCTATGAAATTACTGAGGAGCAATAATTGCTAATAGTAATGTGGTTGATGTTATCCTTAGTTGTAAATATTCATTTTGTTGTAGTGCTAACAAATGGAGATTTTAAATGCATGACAGATTAAAATGTATTTCATTTCAGCATCTCAGATGTACATAAGTATTTAGTGTTCCTTGGTGTTGTCAGCAATTTTAATTGTGAACTGCAGCTTTCCTGCTGAGTGATGGTTCAGTGCTCCCCGCCCCTATTTCATTTCATTTTTGAAAATATTATATGCTTATTACAGTCCTTAAGAGTTGCAACAGCTGCTTCAATAATAGCAATAGATACCATTGGATCTTTCATTGTACTTGATTATAAGGTGCAATGGTTGACTTGTATCTACACACCTTCTTATCTTTTTTTTTTTTGTGTTGAAGTCTCACTCTGTCGCCCAGACTGGAGTGCAGTGGCCACTCTCGGCCACCGCAGCCTTGCCTGCTGGGTGCTGGTGATCCTTCCGCCTCAGCCTTCCAAGTACCTGGAACTACAGGTGTGTGCTACCACGCCCGGCTAATTTTTTTTTGATTTATTGTAGAGATGAGGTCTCACCAAGTTGCCCAGGCAGGTCTCAAACCCGCGAGCACAGGCAGTCCACTCACCTCAGCCTCCCAAAGGCGCGGGATTACAGGCTGAGCCACCAAGCCCGGCTTTTTTTTTTTTGAGTTGGAGTCTCACTCTGTCGCCCAGACTGGAGTGCAGTGGCCGCTTCTGGCCACCGCAGCCTCGCCTGCTGGGCTCCAGTGATCCTTCCGCCTCAGCCTTCCGAGTAGCCGGAATTACAGGCATGCGCTACGATGCCTGGCTGATTTTTTGATTTATTGTAGAGATGAGGTCTCGTTGCCCAGGCGGGTCTCGAACCCGCGGGCTCAGGCGATCCACTCACCTCAGCCTCCCAAAGGCGCGGGATTACAGGCTGAGCCACCGAGCCCGTTTTTTTTTTTTTTTTTGATGGGCTCCGGTGATCCTTCTGCCTCAGCCTTCCAAATAACTGGAACTACAGGTGCAGCTACCATGCCCGGCTAATTTTGATTTATTGTAGAGATGAGGTCACGTCAAGTTGCCCAGGCGGGTCTCAAACCCACGGGCTCAAGCAATCTACTCACCTCGGCCTCCCAAAGTGCTTACAGGCTGAGCCACCGAGCCTGGCCAACCACCAACTTTTTAAAAGCCAAAAATGTTGAAACTTGAATTGGATATTGAATGTTAGATAAATTAATCTTCTAACAGTTTTTTTTTTTCCCCTCTAAAAGGCAGTATATGATAGTGTGAAAGACTATGTTTGGAGAACTAGTTGTGTTACATTCAGCAAGTTTCTTAACCTTAATAAGTGTTATTTCCTTATCTGAAAAATGAGATCAATATCTTCCTCTTAATTATCACAATTAATGATGAATCCTGTACAAAAAAAACCCAGAAACATTCAGCTTCAGAAAGCTGAGGTGGGAGGATCTCTTGAATCCAGGCATTTGAGACCAGCTGGACAACATAGTGAGAGCTCTTAAAAAAGCTAACAAACAAAAATTAAAAACCTTGGCTTGCTGATAGCAGCTGCCATTTGAGTACCTACTATGTACCTAGTATTGTTCTTGCTACTGTTATTGGCTTGTTTCAGAAATAGTAAAAAATATAATTGAGAGCTGTCAAGTTTATTGGTGTGCCATTAACTTTTTCTTTGGACTTACAAACAAGAGATTTTATTTTATGTGACATGTCAGTGTTTTTCCACAAAAAGAACAATAAAACATCTATGCTGCATTTAAACCCTTGTATCTATAAAGTAAGGACAAAAACTGTCATTGGTGAAGAGTTTATGGCAGTCCCTAAATTTCAGTTGTTTTTGATTTGGAAAATGGAGTTGAATTGAAAGACAGTTCTCTCCAAAATGAATATTCTTTTTTTCTGTAAAATAAAGTACATTTGACTAATGCCAGTTTATATTTATTTCTACTTCTAATCCTTGAAGTTTTGTGTTATTTCTCTCTCTTTTTTTTTTTTGAGTCCTAGTCTCACTCCATTGCCCAGGCTAGAGAGCAGTGGCACACTCATGGCCACCCAGCGTCAACCTGCTGGGCTTAGGCAATATTTCTGCCTCAGCCTTCCAAGTAGCTGGAACTACAGGCGCGTGCTACCATGACTGGCTAATTTTTTGGTTTATTATAGAGATGAGGTCTCACCAAGCTGCCTAAGCTGGTCTCGAACCAATGGGCTCAGGCAGTCTTCTCACCTCAGCCTCCAAAGTGCTAGGATTACAGGCTTGAGCCACCGTGCCCGGCCATGTTATTTCTTCTTTTTTTTTTGAATTGGAGTTGCACTCTGTCACCCAGACTGGAGTGCAGTGGCCGCTCTCAGCCACCACAGCCTCGAACTGCTGGGCTCCAGCGATCCTTCCGCCTCAGCCTTCCAAGTAGCCGGAATTACAGGCATGCGCTACCACGCCCGGCTGATTATTTGATTTATTGTAGAGATGAGGTCTCGCTGCCCAGGCGGGTCTCGAACCTGCAGGCTCAGGCAATCCACTCAACCTCAGCCTCCCAAAGGCGCGGGATTACAGGCTGAGCCACCGAGCCCAGCTCTTGTTATTTCTTTAAAAGCAGAAGCTTGCTTATTAATAGTGCATTTGAAGTTCCTGTCCCTTTAAAACAAATAATAAAAATCTTGAAGATCATTTTGTACTCTTTAGGACATTTTGATCAGTAGGGAGAAATTGATATATAGTCAATATTTTATATTGAATATTATAGTTGATATTATAATTTTATTATTATTTTTAGTCGGGATTTCACTGTGTTGTCCAGGCTAGAGTGAAGTGGCACGATCACAGCTCACTGCAGCCTCAATCTCTGGGGCTCAGGCAGTCCTTCAGCCCCAGCCTCTTGAGTAGCTTGGGACCACAGACATACGCTACCACACCTGGCTGTTTTTTATGAAGATGAGGTCTCACCATTGCCCAGGCTGGTCTTGAACTCCTAGGCTCAAGCAATCCTCCTGTCTCGGTCTCCCAAAGTGCTGGGATGACAGGCATTGAATTATTGTGCCTGACAATCTCTGATAACATCTGAAAAGAGAAACATTTACAGGATTTCGGGAAGACTTTGCCTTTAAGTGTTACATTATAGCTTTGCACACCTCTGTAGAGCTTAGAGTCTGGGCATTTGTTTGGCTAACTTATCGCAGATTCTACCTCCATCCTTTCTTTTGCTGTCCCTTCCTTGCTGTTTTGTCCATTCATTCATCCATTGTCAGGCATTTGATGAGTGTGTTTTTGTCAGGCCCTAGTCCTAGATGCTGAGGGTAACAGGGTTATATGCCCTAGAGCAGAGGTCCCAAACCCCAGTGGATTGGTCAGTGGCCGTTAGGAGATGACTGGTGAGTAAGGAATTTTCGTATCCATTTACAGCTGTTGTCAATAGCCATGTTACCGCCTGAGCTCCGCCTTCTCTCAGATCAGCCGTGGCATTAGATTCTCATAGGAGCACAAACCCTACTGTGAACTGCGCATGTGAGGGATCTAGGTTGCGTTCCTTATGAGAATCTAATGCCACTGCCCGGTTACCCAATAAATAATAAATGTATTGTGCTTGAGTCATCTTGAAACCATCCCCCCACCCTGTCTGTGGAAAAATTGTCTTCCATGAAACCAGTCCCTGATGCCAAAAAGGTTGGGGACCACTGCCCTAGAGAACTTCAGTCTGGTTATAGAATTTGATGAGAAAATTATAATAAAGGGGACCAGTGCTAAAATGTGAAAAATGGTTAGTAAAAATGGTTCTACGAGGTCTGATGGACAAAGACTGATACAGGTTGGACCTTGAGGAAACAGTTTTCCAAGCTCAAGAAGCCATGGGAGGGCTCATGTCTCTTTGAGTAACCAGCTATATTGCTTATAAAGCTCTTTATACTTTTCTTCTCCCCATTTTTAAAAGCATTTTGCTGAGTTGTTTTGCCACCTGCAAAGAATTGCTAGAGGACTGGCTGGGGAGGAGTCATCTGACAAGCAGTGCTGAGTCAGGGAAGGCAGCTTAGCTCTTGTGTTTTGGTTTTTGGTACGAGGGAAGGGCCTCGTTGGGAAGTAGAGGGCAGATGGTAGGTTCACATGGGTCTTTTCATTGTGACACTCACTGGTGATGTGGTGAGGGTCTTCGGGTTCTGCTGTTAATAGTAGTGTGTTCTTGGTTGGGTAAGTCATCTCCTCCTGTTGGAGTCCATTTTCCAGCACTGTAAAATGGCAGGATTGGTATAGAGGGGCATTTCCTGTTGCTAGCCTCTTGGTAGGTGGGAAAAAGGAGTAACAGTTATCAAACAAGTTTGTGAACACAGGGTTAAACATAGTTAAGTACTGATTTCTTTACTGCAGCCACACACATGGTGGCCTGTGGACTGAATTCCTGACTTGTTAGCCAGGCCTCGCAAGTGGCATGAGAGAAAGTAATGTGAGCCCAGCTCTGTCCTTTTCCTCATGACTTTGAAAAAGAGCATGGACCTCAGAATCAGGTATATCTGGGTTTGAGTGCTGACTGCTACTTAATAGCTATATGGCCTTAGGTAAGTTATTTAACCTTTCTGATCTGGTCTCCTCATGTTTAAATCAGGAAGAATAACACCTTGTGAAGTTGTAAAAATTGTGACTCTCCATATGAAAATGTCAAATGTGTCTGGCTTATAAATGGGTCAAAAACAGTTTTAAAAATTCCAGAGTTAGTATAGAATGTAAGACTTGACAATAGGTTATGGATAACCTGCTACGTCTGGTGTTTGAGGTGGCCTGTTTATTTGTTTCACATATACTTAGAATTTTTCCCCAAGAAAACAAAATGTACTTAAGGGCACATGAATCTTTGCTGTCTGCATAGCATAGCACTCGGCCCTTTCCTGGAGGCTCTGGAAATGCTTGATAGATACTTGACAGTTTCATCAGAACAGAGAATAAAGTGAGATGGGGTTCTACCTGGTATATGCTTTATATTTTATCTTTTATAACCCTCAGTAGAAGTCAGTAATGAATTATGAATATTTTAAAGTTATTTGGTTACTTAAACAGTTGCATTAATGTTTAAGATAATTAGGATTATAAATGAGTTTGCCTTCATTTAAGCAAACCACAGGGTGAGAAGTTACAGTAAAGTGTTGCTTGCTATTGTAAATTATATTGTTGGAATACTAATGTTTCATATTTTGTTTTTTCTCTAAGCAAATGGTTATGAGCCTTAGAGTTTCTGAACTCCAAGTACTGTTGGGCTACGCTGGGAGAAACAAGCACGGACGCAAACACGAACTTCTCACGAAAGCCCTGCACTTGCTAAAGGCTGGCTGTAGTCCTGCTGTACAAATGAAAATTAAAGAACTCTACAGGCGGCGGTTCCCACAGAAAATCATGACGCCCGCAGACTTGTCCATCCCCAACGTACACTCAAGTCCCATGCCAGCCACTTTGTCTCCATCTACCATTCCACAGCTCACTTACGACGGTCACCCTGCATCTTCACCATTACTCCCTGTTTCTCTTCTGGGACCTAAACACGAACTGGAACTCCCACATCTAACGTCAGCTCTTCACCCAGTCCATCCGGATATAAAACTTCAAAAATTACCATTTTATGATTTATTGGATGAACTGATAAAACCCACCAGTCTAGGTAAGATATTGTGCAATGGTATTTGGTTACTTTTACAGGATACATTCTCATTTTAGATTTTACTTTAGCCCAGTTTATTATTCATAATGGAAATTCGTGGTAACATCCAGATGATGATAAGGATCTTTCAAATTTAGATAAAATCAAATATTAAAAGTTGTCCTTTAGACAGAGGGAAAAAGCTAGTATAGTGATGGTTACTGGCATAGTAAATATATATATATATTTTTTTTTTAAAAAAAATCACAGTTGTATTTATTGTATTATCTATTGCTGTGTACACATGACTCCAACATTGCCGGAGTCCAGCTCCAGCCGGGTTCAGGGTACCCCAAAGGTGGAGGCGGCATTGGCGATTGGGGGGAAGAAGAAAGAGAGAGAAAGAAAGAGACTGGACGCCTGTCTAGTGTAGAAGCCCAATATATATTTTTAAAGAGTAATATTTTTAATTGTTGATTAACATTTTCCAATAACCCTTAAATTAAAACCAAAGAAATCACTACCAGTTTCTGAATGTGGTTCTTAATTTACAGGGGTTGATGACATCTAAAACACATTACTGACTAGTTTTGATTATTTAAATGAGTGAATGGTTTTAATTATCAAGAAAGAAGATTTGAGCTTTGATGTGTAGTATTTAACTTTCAGCTGATTTTGTTCAAGTGGATATGCGTGCTTTCCAGGCATGCACGCAAGCACACACACATACATGGTCAAGTTTATATAATTTGAATGCTTGAAGTTTCATTTGCTGTGTTTTCTCATCATTTGTTTGGTTTGTCTAGTATATAGAATTCAGTAGATTAACCAACTTGTGATTTTAATTGCTATCGTGCTACCTTATTTATTTAATGTAGAATAAAAATGACCCTATTGTGATCTCTGATGAGATGACTGGAGTAATATATTTATTTATTTTTTATTTATTTATTTTTTTGAGTTGGAGTCTCACTCTGTCACCCAGACTGGAGGGCAGTGGCCGTGCCCAGCCACCGCAGCCTCGACCTGCTGGGCTCCGGCGATTCTTCTGCCTCAGCCTTCTAAGTAGCCGGAATTACAGGCATGCGCTATCACGCCCAGCTGATTTTTTGATTTATTGTAGAGATGAGGTCTTGCTGCCCAGGTGGGTCTCGAACCTGCGGGCTCAGGCAATCCATTCACCTCAGCCTCCCAAAGGCGTGGGATTGCAGGCTGAGCCACCGAGCCTGGCTTGGAGTAATGTATTTAAAATACCAGACTTCGAAATGCTGGTTTGTTGTTATATTTTGGTGGTTGGCACACTATGGCTGGCAAGATAAACTGAGCCTGTGGCCTGCTTTTGTGTGGTTCTGAACTAATAAAGTTTTAAAATACTCCTAAAGAATCGTTAAAAAAAGATAAAAACAAAGAATATTGTAGCAGAGACCATGAGTGCCTGCAAAGCCTAAAATATTTACTCTTATGGAGTAAGCTTCTGAATTCTTGTTACAGGTCTTTAAACATTTCAGTTTTAGGGATTGGCAAGTGTTGAGAAAAATTTTTGAGAACATTTACTGAAATTCTATCTTTGTACTGTGAGGTGTTTGTTTTTAATTATATTTAGCAGAATTTACCTGAATAAATGAAGAGCATAGGCTGGGTGTGGTGGCTCAAGCCTGTAATCCCAGCACTTTGGGAGGCCGAGGTGAGAGGATTGCCTGAGTCTAGGGGGTTTAAGACCATCCCGGGCAACTTGGTGAGACCTCGTCTCTACAATAAATCAAAAAATTAGTTGGGGATGGTGGCGTGTGCCTGTAGTTCCAGCTACCAGGAGGTCTGAGGCAGAAGGATCATCTGAGCCCAGCACATCGAGGCTGTGGTGGCCATGAGTGTGCCACTGCACTCCAGTCTAGGCGACAGAGTGAGACTCTGACTCAAAAAAAAAAAATGAAGAGCATAGGAGTCATTTTCAAGCAGCATGAATTTTTTATCACATTATTTTATTCTTTAAATGGCCATATCAAAAAAATTTAATACTTGTTGAGAACCTATTGTATGCTTTATAAAGCTTGCACATACTTGTTGTAATAAAAAAATGAAATTGCCAGAGTTCCTTCCTTAGCTGTTTAGTGAGTATGCATATAATTACCAGCAAAAATTATATTTCTTGTTTTTCACAGAAGGAATCATATACATAGTGTTGTGTAACTTGCCTTTTTTCCTCTTAATAATATTTTATAAACATCTTTCCCTGTCTGTCTGATGTATATATTTATCTCCCATTTTAAATTAAAGGCCATCTCTATATCGATCTGTCTGGGTAGTCTGTATGTCTGCACATATGTGCATGTATATATATAGTTTAGCTCATTTCTTATTGAAGACTGTATACTATTCCATGATTTTAAATGTCTTTTTGAAATTAAAATTATTATTTTTTTGAATCGGGGTCTTACTCTGTCACCTGGGCTGTAGTGCAGCAGCATGATCACAATGATCACAACTCATGGCAGCCTTGACTTCCCGGGTTCAGGTGATCCTTCCACCTACGCATTCCTAGTAGATGGGACTACAGGCATGCGCCATCATGCTTGGCTATTTATTTTTTAGAGATGAGGGTCACTATGTTACCCCGGCTGACCTTGGACTTCTGGACTCAGGTAATCTGCCCACCTTGATCTCCCAAAGTGCTGGAATTACTAGTGTGAACCACCACTGCCGGCTATGATTTAAATGTCTTCTATAAAAATGTAAAAAAAGCCGGGCTCGGTGGCTCAGCCTGTAATCCCGCGCCTTTGGGAGGCTGAGGTGAGTGGATTGCCTGAGCCCGCGGGTTCGAGACCCGCCTGGGCAGCGAGACCTCATCTCTACAACAAATCAAAAAATCAGCCGGGCGTGGTAGCGCATGCCTGTAATTCCAGCTACTTGGAAGGCTGAGGAGGAAGGATCGCCGGAGCCCAGCAGGTCGAGGTTGCGGTGGCCGGAAGCGGCCACTGCACTCCAGTCTGGGCGACAGAGTGAGACTCCAACTCAAAAAAAAAAAAATAAAATAAAAATGTAAAAAAAATTTTTTTACTGTCAAAAATGTGCTTCAGTGAACATCATCTGAAATTTGAAAGGATTCCTAGCTTTCAAATTTTCCTCTGGTCTTAATAATTATCCTATTTTGCTGTTTTCATTTTCACTAATATCAATGTCAAATGTCAGTGTGATTAAATGACTAACATATGTATATAAATTTTGTTATGGACAGTGGAAATGCAAGCTAGATACACCTTTTGAGTTATGTTGGCTAATATTTAGAAAATTTTACTGTAACCCTTATATTTATGCTGTGGGAGCATGCAGTACAGTGCTCTTGGCTCTGAGTTCCATGTCAAGGAATCAGCAGCATGTATTTAACAAGGTGTCTTTAAACAGAAACACACATAAAACAAGGTGATGTATTGATCAGTTGGTGAAAATGTTGTGACCTGGGGCTTGCAGGATCCAAACCCTTTGTTTCCCTTAATAGCAGTGATTTGGGGTAACCTCTTTCAGGTCCCTTCCTCCTGTGGGAACTTTTCTGTCTTCTTAATAAATCCTACTTAAAAAAAAAATAGCAGTGATTCGGTATTTGCCATTTCAGTGTTTGTGGTGACTTTATAGAATGTTAACTGTCACACATAACAATAATTGACTACATTTAAAGTATTCAAATGTATACCAGTTTTCACGAATGTAAAACAGTTTTCGTGTTTCATTGTTAGAGAATTAAAATAAAAGCAAGTCTCTTGATTATGGATAAAAATATTGCACCAGAAAGTAATTTGTGGGAGTTTATTGGCTTAGTAAATATTTGTTTCAGGGATTGCTTAGTGAATCTGAAGAATATTTATTGAAAAAAGATTCTGAGTAATCAGTCTACAAAGTTTAGGATGAGTGTATTTTAAGGTTCTGTTTTTATAGATTCTTTAACACTATTAAAAGACTATTTCTGTGCTTCATTAAATGAAGTAGCTACATTTGTCACAGAATTCCTGAATGCTTATTATTACCAATAGTTCCTTTGTTTGGAATCTTAGAAAACCCTGTTTTTTGAGACATTAAACAGTTTCTAGCATTCTCTTTATTTCAAAACATACATATTTTAAAATCAAGCTCTTAAAAGGTTAGCTTTTACCTATAGCTGGCTGGCTGATCACTTGAATCCAGAATGTGACAGGTACATTTACTTTATTTTTTCCCTGTTGTTGTGGCCTTTAGTATATAATTTTTTAATTTTTTTTTTTTTTTTTTTGAGTTGGAATCTCACTCTGTCACCCAGGCTGGAATGCAGTGGCACCCTCATGGTCTGCTGGGCTCAGGCAATTCTTCTGCCTCAGCCTTCCAAGTAGCTGGAACTACAGGTGTGTGCCATCATGCCTGGCTAACAAAATCCTATTTTTTTTTTTTTTTTTTTTTGAGTTGGAGTCTCACTCTGTCTCCCAGACTGGAGTGCAGTGGCCGCTCCTGGCCACCGCAGCCTTGACCTGCTGGGCTCCGGCGATCCTTCCGCCTCAGCCTTCCACGTAGCTGGAACTACAGGCGCGCGTTACCACACCTGGCTAATTTTTGAGTTATTGTAGAGATGAGGTCTCGCCAAGTTGCCCAGGCGGGTCTCGAACCCGCGGGCTCAGGTAATCCACTCACCTCAGCCTCCCAAAGGCGCAGGATTACAGGCTGAGCCACCGAGCCCGGCTCAAAATCCCATTTTTTAATGAGGCCTATTTCAAGTGCTTTTTTTAAACTTTTCCATACCCCATTACATCCATCTGTGTCTTCTGCTATCCAGAATCAATTTCACTTTCGCACATGCTCTCATAACATTTAATTTACCTTTTATTAAGTGTTTTTGTTATTTTTCAAAATGGTAAGGGCCCTGCAATATTTGTCTATATATTCCTATAATAGCTATGTCTGAACCTGTTATGTGATGGTAGTTCAGAAAACATTTATTAGCTCTTCAACTCATTTTAGTGCGATAGGTGGACTCTTATTTTACTTTAATTCAGCGGATTTGAACCATTAATCGTCTAAATCATCTGAGCCATACCATGCTTTCCCATCCTAAACAATGGCTGTGATGGGGATAGAGAGTGGAGTGAGGACTGAAGAAGTGGAGTGAGGAGTGAGGAGTGAAGAAGAGGGTTCTTCTTCTACCCCCACTCCTGCCCTGATCTCTGTTAATTGATGGCTCTGACATTTAGTATATTTATATTCTATTTAAAAACATTTTCCCTACTTACAAAAGTCGAACGTTTAAAGTAGAATTCATAGAAATTACTTGCTTACTTGACAGATAAGCTTTTACAATATTTCTGTTGTGTTCTTCTAGTCTCTCTATGTGTTGTATGTATGTCTATTTCTGCTTTTGTTTTGAAGGAGAGGAGAACTTCAAATACTAGCTGACTTAACCTAGCAGCCACATATATTATTGATCCATATAAATAATAGGTCCCCAAAATTTTATTATTTTAAGTAGTTTATAATATTGTTTATTGTTAAAATTGACCATGTTAGAGCATAATGACAGAAACACAAAATATTTTCATGTTGACTAAAGTATTCTTTTGGATGCAATATTTGATTTTTTTTTTTTTTTTTTTGAGTGGGAATTTCACTCTGTCGCCCAGGCTGGATGGAGTGCAGTGGCATGTTCATGACCACCACAGCCTTAACCTGCTGGGCTCAGGTGATTCTTCCACTTCGGCCTTCCAAGTAGCTGGAACTACAGGCATGCACCACCACGCCCAGCTAATTTTTTGATTTATTGTAGAGACGAGGTCTCACCATGTTGCCCAGGCTGGTCTCGAACTCATGGGGTCAGGCAATCCTCTCGTCTTGGCCTCCCAAATTACTGGGATTACAGGCTTACGCCACCATGCCTGGCCCAAATAGACACATTTTTAACACAGTGCTTTGAAATATATTTCATAGTTGTCATTATTTCAAAGGCTCATATGTAGAGGACAGACAACTTTGTGTTTACCTGGAGCCAGGTGCTCCTCCGATTTTGTCCCAAAAATCCTGCTAGAAGTTGAAAATCTCCTTTCAGCCAGGCTCGGTGGCTCAGCATGTAATCCCGCACCTTTGGGAGGCTGAGGTGGGTGGATTGCCTGAGCCCGTGAGTTCGAGACTGTCTGGGCAGCAAGACCTCATCTCTACAATAAATCAAAAAATCACCCGGGTGTGGTAGCGCATACCTGTAATTCCGGCTACTCGGAATGCTGAGGCGGAAGGATCGCCGGAGCCCAGCAGGTCGAGGCTGCGGTGGCCAGGAGCGGCCACTGCACTCCAGTCCGGGCGATAGAGTGAGACTCCAACTCAAAAAAAAAAAAAAATCTCCTGTCAAAAGTGCACTTATCATACCTAACTTTGGGATGCCACAGTGTAGCCTAGCCTTCCCTAAACATGCTTAGAACACTTAGATTAGCATGCAGTGGGGCAAAACCATCAACACAAAGCCTGTTTTATAGTGAAGTGCTGAATATCTCATGTAATTTATTGACTATTGTACTGAAGTGAAAAACTGAATGGTATGGGTACTTGAAGTACAGCTTTTACTGGATGCATGTCACTTTCACACCATCATAAAGCTGGAAATTTGTAAGTTAAACCATTTGTAATCACATAAAATTTGGTGACTTGTTTGCTTTATATCATATCTGAGCCAAATATACCATCTCAGGGGATGCCTTCCTTTTCAGATTTTTAAAGATCTTAGGCAATACATCTGAGTAAGTTTACATAATAGGTGTTTCTGGATTAGAGATTTCTTATTGATTGGTATGGAGTGTAGCAATTGTTTACTTTGGAAGTTATTTCTAATGCTTTTCTAAATCAGTGTTCTTCCAGTTGGTTATTGAAGGATATGATGTCCCCTTGCTGTGGTATGAATGTTTGTGTCCACCTCTGAATTCGTATGTTGAAATCTGTTTTCCAGTGTGATTGTTTCAAGAGATGGGACCTCTAAGGGGAGGGGTGAGGTTGTGAGGGCTTCTTCATGAGTGGAATTAGTGCTCTTCAACAAGAGACCTAGGGAACTTGGTTGCCCCTGGTGAGGAATGGTCCCTCACCAGATACAAAATCTGCTGTGCCTTGATCTTGAACTTCTCAGCTTCCAGAACTGTCAGTAATACATTTCTGTTTATAAATTACTTAGTATAAAGTATTTTGTTCTGTCAGCCCAAATGGACTTATGACATCCTCTTAGCCAATCCAGGTGGAACCAGTAGTTAATTGATAAAAGTGATGCATGAAAAAAATTGATAACAGATAATGTACATATTTTACCTTAATGCATATTTAATTGTCAGTCTTTTGGTGTAGGTCAAGGCTTTTCCTTTGAGACTTCTGGTTTTCCAGTAGATTTTTTAAAGTAGCAAGAGAATTGAAGACTTTATGAAGCAATTGAGGGTGGAACCTGATGCAAATGGGGAAAAATCTTTAGCATTATCTCCATAGCGGTTGGTGTTTTCTTTTTTTTTTTTTGGAGTTGGAATCTCACCCTGTCATCCAGGCTGAAGTGCAGTGGCACACTCATGGCCACCAATCTCGACCTCCTGGTCTCAGGCAATCTTTCAACTTCAACCTTCTCAGTACCTGGGGTACAGGTACGTGCCACCATGACTGGCTTATTACTAACTACTACTACTACTACTACTACTACTACTACTACTATTGCTATTTTGTAGAGATGAGGTCTTGCTATGTTGTCCAGGCGGGTCTCAAATTCCTGGGCTCAAGCAATCCTCCCACTCCTGCCTCTCAGAGTGCTGATTACAAAGTGGGATTACAGGTGTAAGCCACTTCACCCAGCCTCCATAACATTTTTAAAAAATGTAGCAACTTGCTTTATCAAGTCTTTCCAGAGCATTCAACTTAGTTTTTACAAAAATAGCCACTCTTTTTTTTGCACTTAAATTTTAGCAGTTTTTGTAATATTTCATTAAGTTTTGTAATTACAGAAGTACAACTAGCATAAACAGGTTTGATAGTAATCACCTCTGGTTCTTGGTAAGGACACCATGTGGCATAAGCAGAATTGCTTAGGAGGGCTGTCCACAGCACCGTCAGTCAGCTTGTGGGGCATCAATCTGGGCGTTGTGGAGAGGGGCAGAGAGTGGCAGAAGCAAGTGGTGGGTAAGAGGGCGGCTGTTGCACTTTGTCGCACCATTCTAACTTAACTCTTGGGACTAGGATTAGAAGGTTTTTGGTTTTTTTCCCCCTTGCTTGAGAATAATTTAAGTGATTTCTTTTGGGGGTAACAACATGGATTATAATTATGATTGAGTTTTTAAAAGAAACTCTTTATCTCCCTTTCACCCCTTTTTAAAGGGTTAGAGTAGGGGAAGGATTGGGAACAGTGGGGCAGTAAGCAGATCCTAATTTTTAATCCTGCAGTTTTATGTTTGTGGTCTTTTAAAATAACTCATTTCACTTTAATCATTTCCCCCATTGGCAACAGTGACAGTAAATAATGAACACAAAAATGAAATGATTTCATAGGCATTTTTCTCTTCTTATTAAATTTGAAATTATCTCAAATATTATCTCTTTTCATGGTCTTCCTAAATTCTGAAAGTGTTCTCATAGTGTTTGGAAGTATATGGATGCTACAGAGGGAAGAATCTGAAACATTGAGAAACATTTTAATTGACCATGTAATTGTCATCATCAACTTTTTGTTTTTTGAGTTTTTTTGAGTCAGTCTCACTCTGTCACCCAGGCTGGAGTGTGGTGGCATGCTCACGGCCACTGCCAGCCTTGACCTGCTGGGCTCAGGCCATCCTTCTGCCTCAACCTTCCAAGTAGCTGGAACCACGGGCATGTGCCACCATGCCTGGCTAATTTTTTGATTTATTGTAGAGATGAGGTCTTGCCAAGTTGCCCAGGCTGGTCTCGAATCCCTGGGCTCGGGCAGTCCTCTCACCTCTGCCTCCCAAAGTGCTAGGATTACAGGCATGAGCCACCATGCCCTGTCTTCAATTTGTGATTAACCAAATCACTGTTATGCTTTATATTTCTCATTTTTAAGCCTTGTAAGGTGGCTTCTATTTACATTTTGATGTTTGTCTTTTTCATTAAGCACCAAGAATGTCTGTTTTCTGGGTTGTATGTCTTTGGATTTTCTTGCACTCTGTTAAAAGTACAGTAGTTCTTGCTTGATGTGGGACAGTGAACCAGTACTTTGTAGAGAAGTCCAGCAAACTCGGTGTGCTGGAATGATAGTCACAGTACTTTAGAAAGCTAGATTGACCCCTTTTCTTTTTAAAGTAGAGTATTCCTATGTATATATTTACAACTACTTTAGACTTGGGAAGATACATGAATAATGTATGTAAAAGTCTTGAAATGTAAAAAATATATTTTTATATAAACTCAGATTTTGTTTTTAGAAAAAAGGCAGCAGATGCCTGAACACTCCAAGTGGTTAAAATTGATCCATCTTGTTCTGTGCAGTGTGGGTAAGGTTTCTGCCACAGTGGTCACCAGTGTCTTCTGCCAAGGGCTCCGGGCACCGGGTTGTGGCTTACAGTTTTCTTTTCATCTCTTTTTATTTTATTTTATTATTTCATTTTATTTTTATTTTTTGAGTTGGAGTCTCATTCTGTCACCCAGGCTGGAGGGCGGTGGCTCGCTCCCGGCCATCACAGCCTCAATCTGCTGGGCTCCTGTGATCCTTCCACCTCAGCTTTCCAAGTAGCTAGAACTACAGGTGGGCACTACCACTAATTTTTGATTTATTGTAGAGATGAGGTCTCACCAAGTTGCCCGATTGGGTCTCGAACCTGGGCTCAGGCAATCCTCTTGCCTCGGCCTCCCAAAGTGCTGGGATTACAGGCTGAGTCATCGAACCCAGCCTCATCTCTTTTTAATGATTGAGTTTTCCTTCTTCCACATGCCGGATAGCCAGAGCCTGGGATCAGGTGATGCCTCTTTAAGTACTCAGCTTTAGTAAGTATTAGAAAGGGCATTTGAAAGAGTTGTGATTCACTCTGTTCTGGTTTTAGATCATTCAGTACAAGCTGTGCTCTTCTGCACTGGAATTTGGGGAAACCAAAAGCCCTAATTTTTCTGGGTGGATTTCTTCTCTAGAAACTTCTCTTCCTAATTTGGCAGTACTGGTTTCTGACTTTCAAAACAAAATCTAAGATTTACCTTATAAATCTTGTGTTCCCATGTAGATAATGTTCTGTGTTTTTATCTGGTGACTTAAATGTAGTATTTCTATTAGCATTTGCAGAGTCGTCCAGAAGCCCCAAGGCATCCAGTGGATTTTTAATAAATGAGTATACTTGAGTATAATCTTGGGAACTAAGAATGACTGACGTTTTGGGGTTGGAACAGAATCTTGACCATCAGAATCAGTGAAAGAACCTCTCTAATTGTATATATGAAATAAAAATGTTTTACTGAGATTAATGAGCCAACCACTTAAGGTCAAAAGTAAGTATAGCTTAACAAAGAAACCCAACATGTGGGATCTTCCTGGGATGGACGTTGGAGATGAGATGTTTAGAAAGCTGTGTGGTGCCTGGGGGTTCTGCAGTACTTCAACCCCGCCCCCTGAGCACAGGGGGCTTGGTTGTGGGGTTTGCAGGCTGGTATGACAGTGCCCCCAAAGGGTGAGTCTAATTTTGGCAGTTTGTTTCTTCTTTTTTTGTTTAAGACATAATAGGTGTCTGGGCCATTGGAAGATGATTGTAGCCATTCTTTCCTGGAGCCATGCCACTTCAGTCCCGACACTGCTTGCAAGTGCCCCATAGTTTTGGTCAGAGATTAGTTATTCGACTTCTTTGGCACTGCTCTTGGCTACATTTACTAAAATTGAAATGTAAATAAGATGTAGATGAGCCAAAGATGGGGATATTCCAGTACCAAAGAAATGTTGAATGTGTATTAGAAGTAAATTATTTCAAAGTTCAGTCTTTTCAACTGAACTGTTTGAAAAACAAAATCAGGCCGGGTATGGTGGCCTATGCCTGTAATCCCAGCATATTGGGAGGCGGAGGTGAGAGGTTTGCCTGAGCCCAGGGGTTTGAGATCAGCCTGGGCAACTTGGCGAGACCTCGTCTCTACAATAAATCAAAAAATTAGCCAAGTCTGGTGGTGTGTGCCTGTGGTTCCAGCTACTTGGAAGGCTGAGGCAGAAGGGTCACCTGAACCCAGCAGGTTGAGGTTGTGGTAGCCGTGAGTGTGCCACTCCAACCTGGGTGACAGAGTGAGACACCTACTCAATTAAAAAAAAAAGAAAGAAAGAAAAACAAAAGCAAGTAAACTTAGCTTATTATATCTACATGTCTGTTCAAGATAGTCTGCATTTCCTAGAGTTTCATTTCAGTATTTATTTTGAGGCTATATTTTTTAATAAAAATTTTATTATTGCTCTTAAACTTTTTTTTACTTTGATGTTAGTATAATTGTATTCCATAAGATGTGGATTAAGAGCCGGGCTCGGTGGCTCAGCCTGTAATCCCGTGCCTTTGGGAGGCTGAGGTGAGTGGATTGCCTGAGCCCGCGGGTTCAAGACCCGCCTGGGCAGCGAGACCTCATCTCTACAATAAATCAAAAAATCAGCCGGGCGTGGTAGCGCGTGCCTGTTATTCCGGCTACTCGGAAGGCTGAGCAGAGGATCGCCGGAGCCCAGCAGGTTGAGGCTGCAGTGGCTGGGAATGGCTACTGCACTCCAGTCTGGGTGACAGAGTTGAGACTCCAACTAAAAAAAAATGATGTGGATTAAAGGGGAAAAATTTACTTATCTGTAATATAAATGTTCATAGCTTTTTGTGCTTTTCACCTCCCCCATGAAGTTTAAGTGGATAGTTAGCAATTTATGCTTATAAGTAATTTAAGAAATCACAAAGGAATTGATGGGTGGAGTTGGTTATATAAACAGCTTTTTAAAAACAGCTGAAATATAAAGGTGAATGTCAAATAAAGACTTTGAATCGAACATAAGACTAATGGAAAGAACCTACCTGTCCATCTGTTTTTTTTTTGTTTTTTTTTTTTTTGAGTTGGAGTTTTACTCCATTGCTCAGGCTGGAGTATAGTAGCGTGGCCACCCCAGTGTTGACCTGCTGGGCTCTGGTGATCCTTCTGCTTCAGCCTTCAAAGGTGCCCGCTACCATGCCTGGCTAATTTTTTTATTTACTGTAGAGATGAGGTCTTACCATGTTGCCCAGGCTGGTCTCTAACCCGCAGGCTCAGGCAGTCCTCTCGCCTCAGTCTCCTAAAGTGCTGGTGTTCCAGTCTTGAACCACCACACCCGGATGTACAGACTATTAGTCAAAACGACATGGAGCGCTTAGGTTTACTCGTTTTCAAAGGAAATTCGAAATAACCCAGTGAGATTTCACATTTTATTTATAGTATTAGATTTTAAAAATTTATATTTAATGTCAGTGAGATTTGTTAAAATGTGTGTTTATTGTACATAGTAGCATAAATTATAACGTAGCACTTCATGCAGTTTGGTAGTATGTAGCAAGAACTTAAACGTACTTTTTGATCCGCAGTTCTGCCACTGAGAATCAACCCAAGCCCAGAAATATTCAGTGCAACATTATTTCTAGTATAAAAATTATAAATAACCTAAATATTCAGTAATAGAATCATGTTTAACTAACCTGTGATGGCTCTAGTGTGTGGAATGTTTAAAGGTTCAGTTAAAAATGATGATCACAGAGTCTTTAATATGTGACTTAGGAGAGAAATGGGATCCATGATAAAAACTTTTTATTTTTTAGATTGGAAAAAATAGTTCATGTAAAAAGTATATGTGAGAGAGAGAGGAGGTTCACCTCCCCAAGGTAGGGGAGGGGGCCAAGGCTGGGAAACATGGTAACAGTGGCTCAAGGAGTCACTTGGCCAGACCAGTGGCTTAGCAGAGCAATTGCCTGCGACGAAAAATAATTGAGCATCTCCTGTGTCAGGGACTAAGCTAGGTGCTTTCTATTATTATCTCGTGTAAACTTGAAAACCACATTGGATGGTAAGACTTAATGGCCCAGCTTTTATGAAAGAGGTGGTTGAGACCTGAAGCAAGCAACTTTTAAAGCAAGTAGAGGAGTCAGGATTAGAATGCAGGTTTGTTTGACTCAAACGCCAGTGCTCGTCCTGTTATCTAGCATAAGGTATTAAAAGTAATTAAAAAGACTTTTTAAATTGTTCTTTAAAATAATTTAGTAATTTATAATACGTTTTGCTCTTATTTTTATGTAGAAAAATCTCCCTAAGTTCTTTCGATAGAAGTCATTGGACAAAAATGGAATCAGTGTGTTGAATTACTGAATGTCTTTTGTATCGTATATATTACATTGAAAGAGGGTTTGTGGTTTTAATTTTTTTCTTTTCCTTTTTTTTTTTTTTTTGAGTTGGAGTTTCACTGTCACCCAAGTTGGAGAGCAGTGGCATGCTCACGGCTACCACAACCTCGACCTGCTGGGGTCAGGCAATTCTTTTGCTTCAACTTTCCAAATAGCTGGAACTACAGGCATGTGCCACCACACCTGTCTAATTTTTTTTTTTATTTATTGTAGAGATGAGGTCTCGTCAAATTGCCCAGGCTGATCTTGATCCCATGGACTCAGGCAATCCTCTCATCTCAGCCTCCTGAAGTGCTAGAATTATAGGCGTGAGCTACCGTGCCCAGCCTGTGGCTTCAATTTTATGTAATAATCTTTACTAGTGTATATTGTAAATGAAATGTCACTTAAATAGATTGCTTTGGACCTATATGAAATTCACAGTACATATGAAGAATTCTTTTTTTATATTAGGTATTAGTCTCTAGATTAAAGTAAAAAGTATGGCCAGGCACAGTAGTTCTCACCTGTAATCACAGAGCTTTAGGAGGTGGAGGTGAGAGAATTGCCTGAGCCCAGGGGTTCGAAGACTCATAATTCATTTTCTTTTCTTTTCTTTTAATTTTTTGAGTCGTAGTCTCACTCCATCTCCCAGGCTGGAGTGCCGTGGCATGCTCACGGCTACTGCAGCATCAACTCACGGGGCTCCAGCGATCCTTCCGCCTCAGCCTTCCAAGTAGCAGGAACTACAGGTGCGCGCTACTATGCCCAGCTAATTTTTGATTTATTGTGGAGATGAGATCTCGCCAAGTTGCCCAGCTGGTCTCGAACCTCTGGGCTCAGGCAGTCCATTAGCCTCAGCCTCCCAAAGTGTTGGGATTACAGGCCAAGCCACCGAGCCCGACATTTTTTTTTGAGTTGGATTCTCACTCCATCATCTAGGCCGAAGTGCTGTGGCATACTTACGGCCACCCCACTGTCACCTGTTGGGCTCAGGCGATTCTTCCATCCCAGCCTTCCAAGTAGCCTGAACTACAGATGAGCACTACAGCGCCCTGCTAATTTTTTGATACATTGTAGAAACGCGGTCTCACCAAGTTGCTCAGGCTGGTCTTAGACCCCTGGGCTCAGACAGCCCTCTTACCTCAGTCTCCCAAAGTGCTGGGATCACAGGCCTGAGCCACCGTGCCTGTCTCATAATTCATTTTCTTAGTTGATTTTCTTCATTGTTGTTGTTGATTTTTATCCTTTCCACATGGATCAAGCCACTGTAAAACATTCCAAAGGAACAAAGACCTTATTTAAAGCATGTATTCATTTTTATGTAAATACCCATGACCATGTAAGTAGAATCTTTTTCATCCCTTCCTCCCAAGAGACGTATGATTTTTAAAATTACATAAATAGTGGGCCGGGCACAGTGGCTCAATCCTATAAACCCAGCACTTTGGGAGACCTAGGAGAGAGGATTGCCTGAGTCCACGGGTTCGAGACCAGCCTTGGCAACTTGGCGAGACCTCATCTCTACAATAAATCAAAAATTAGCTGGACATGGTGGCATGTACCTGTAGCTCCAGCTACTTGGAAGGCTGAGGCAGAAGGATCGAGGCTGTGGTGGCTGTGAGTGTGCCACTGCATTCCAACCTGGGCAACAGAGTGAAACTCCAACTAAAAAAAATAAACTATTTGTTTTTTATTTTAAAAAAGTTTATTCATTCAAGCAATATTTATTGAGTGTATTCTTGTGCCAGGCACCATTCTAGTTGTAAGGAAATAAAATGTGGCAATTTAAGGAGTTCATAATCTACTAGAGGAATCAAACTACATTAATTTCCCCTTAAAAACACAGGACAAAGCAAACTGAAAGGCATAGCCTAGTGATAAAAATTAGAGGAATTCTTTGTGCTAGGGACTACTAATTTGACTTATTTTTTTTTTGTCTTGTGGAGTAGTTGAGTCAATTACTGGGGGTATTTTTTTTATTTATTTATTTATTTATTTATTTATTTATTTGAGTTGGAGTCTCACTCTGTCGCCCATACTGGAGTGCAGTGGCCACTCCCGGCCACCGCAGCCTCGACTTGCTGGGCTCCGGCGATCCTTCCGCCTCAGCCTTCCAAGTAGCCGGAACTACAGGCGCGCTACCACGCCCGGCTAATTTTTGATTTATTGTAGAGATGAGATCTCACCAGGTTGTCCAGGCGGGTCTCGAACCCGCAGGCTCAGGCAATCCACTTACCTCAGCCTCCCAAAGGCACGGGATTACAGGCTGAGCCACCGAGCCCGGCTAAGGGGGGGTATTTTTAAAAACAGAGATTTTTGACTTGGTGCGGTGACTCATGTCTGTCATCCTAGCACGCTGGGAGGCTAAGGTGGGAGGATTGCTTGAAACCAGGGGTTTGAGGCTGCGGTGAGCTTTGTAGTGCCCCACTGCATTCTAGCCCGGGCAACAGAGTTAGACCCTGTCTCATAAAGAAAAAAGATTTCCTGTATCCGAGATCTTCTGAGTTACATTTAAGATCACAGTATACTTTGCCATACAGATCACTTTATTTCTTTGAATTCCTACAGAATGTACTGAAATATATACAATACTTGTAAATTTTCTCCTTTACACGAATCTCTAGGTTGTTTCTATTTTTTGGCTCTTTTATACCAGTGCACATCCTTGTATATAAGAATATATATATTTTTATGCTCATGTAAGTATCTTTGTAAATCCAAAGTAGTTTGGTAAGTCAAAAGATTCCCAGACTTCAAATTTGCATCTATCAAATAGCACCTTCCCCCACGTTTTTTGTAGAAAAAAGTTTATACTCCTATTAACACTTTTATGAGAGTGCTTATTACCCTCAGTTTTATCAATAATTTTTTTTTTTATTTATTAGAGATGAGGTCTCACCAAGTTGCCCAACTGATCTCAAACACACGGGCTCAGACAGTCCTCTTACCTCGGCCTCCCAAAGTGCTAGGATTACAGGCGTGATTCACCACACCCAGCATATCAATAATTTTTATAAAAATTTTACAAACTGATAAAATGAAAACATCTTATTTTAATTTGCATACCTCTGCCTACTTCTGAAATTAAACATTTATGATTATTAACCATTTATAGTTGGTTAATTGATTGTGCATATTTGCTCATTTTCCTGTTCTATGTTTTTTGTAAAATGGTGTGTATTTCATATATAATGCATATTAGCCTGTCCTGTTATCTGTTAAGATATTTTATCTTAATTTGTCATTTATGTAATTCTTAATGTATTTTATTACACAGAAGTTGAAAAGAATTACATTGTTAAATCTGTTAATTTTCTGTTTGGATTTTTAAAAATAACAGCTTCATTGAGATATAATTCA
Organism: Cephalopachus bancanus; assembly: GCA_027257055.1. Lineage (NCBI taxonomy): Eukaryota > Metazoa > Chordata > Mammalia > Primates > Tarsiidae > Cephalopachus > Cephalopachus bancanus. Next base: position 3,931,899 of record JAPVLO010000288.1, on the reverse strand, counting down.
TGTGCTTTAAAATTTTCCTTGTTACAGTGTACAATTCAGTGATTTTTAGTATCTTCTCAGAGTTGCACAACCATCATCACTAATTCCAACAATTTTCAGAATGCCAAAAAGAGAAACCCTATCCTGATCAGCAGTCATTACCATTTTTCCTTCCTCTCAACTCTTTTTTTTTTTGAGTTGGAGTCTCACTCTGTCGCCCAGACTGGAGTGCAGTGGCCGCTCCCAGTCACCGCAGCCTCGACCTGCTGGGCTCCAGTGATCCTTCCTCCTCAGCCTTCTGAGTAGCCAGAATTACAGGCGCGCGCTACCACGCCCGGCTAATTTTTTGATTTATTGTAGAGATGAGGTCTCGCCTGCCCAGGCGGGTCTCGAACCCGCGGGCTCAGGCAATCCACTCACCTCAGCCTCCCAAAGGCGCAGGATTACAGGCTGAGCCACCGAGCCCGGCTCCTCTCAACTCTTGAACACCACTGGTCTTCTTTCTGTCTCTGGTCTGCCTGTTTATCCATTTGTGGTTAGCTTTAAGCATATTCACATCATTTCATAAGAGACCCCTGGAACTTTTTCATCTTGCAAAACTGAAACTATGCTCATTGAACAACTTCCCATTTTTCCCTTCCACCGTTCTTTCTGTTTCTGTGAATTTGTCTACTTTAGATACCTCAGGAAAGTGGAATCTTACAATATTTGGGGCTTTTTGTGTGTGTGATTGGCGCATTTCACTTAGCATATGCCCTCAGTGTTCAGCCGTGTTGTAGCATGTGACAGGATTTCTTTCCTTTTTAAGACTGAGTAATCTTCTGTTGTATGTGTATTCCACATTTTTATACATTATCTGTGGATGAACATTGGGTCACTTGTGAATAATGCTGCCACAAACATGGATATATAAATATCTTTTTGACATGTTGCTTTTACTTGTAATTCTTTTGGATATTTACCCAGAAGTAGGATTACTGGATCAAGTAGTGGTTATATTTTAAATTTTTTGAGGAACTGCCATCCTTTTTTCCATAGTGGTGGCAGCATTTTACATTATCACCAACAGAACACAGGGTTCCAGTGTTTCTGCATCCTCACCAACATTTGTTATTTTCTTTTTTTTTGGTAGTGACCATTCTAATGGGTGTGAGGTTTGGGTCTGCATTTCTCTTAATGATAAGTGATGTTAAACATCTCTTCATCTGCCTCATGGCTATTTGTATGTGTTCTTTAGAGAATTGTCTATTCAAGTTCTTTGCACATTTTGAACATTGGATTATTTATTTGTGGTTGAGTTGTAGTAGTTCTTTGTATGTTCTGCATGTTAGCTCCTTATGAGATAGATGATTTGCAGGTATTTTCTCCCATTCTTCAAGTTGCCTTTTCACTCTGTTGGTTCGGTTGGATGTGCAGGAATGTATACATTTTATGGAGTCTCATTTGTCTGTTTTTGCTTTTGTTGCCTGTCCTTTGTGTTATATTAAAAAAAAAAATTGCCAAATATGGCGTCAGGAAGCTTTACCCCTATGCTTTCTTCTGGGAGTGATTTAGTTTTAGGTTTTATGCTTTGGTCTTAGTCTATTTTGGGTTGTTTTTTGCAGCAGATATAAGGTAAGGGTCGGCTTCATTATTTTGCCAGTTGATATCCACTTCTCCCAGTACCGTTTGTTGAAGAGACTGCCCTTTCCCCATTATATGACTGTTGTTCGAGATCATTTGACCAAATGTGTTCGAGTTTATTTCTGGGCACTCTTACTCTGTTCCATAAGTTTGTGTATTTGTTTTTGTGCCAGTACCATAGTGTTTTGATTGCTGTAGCTTTGTAATGTTTTGAAATCAGGAAGTGTGAGACCCCCAAATTTGATCTTTTTCAAGATTGTTTTGGCTTTTTGGAATCTCTTGAGATTTAATAAGAATTTTGAGATTTTTTTCCCCCCTTTTTACAAAAAATACCATTTGAATAGGGATTATATTGAATTTGTAGATAGCTTTGGGTAGTATATTTATTTTCTTTTAATTTTTCTATTTTAAAGATGTAAGGTACGCTTCCGGATTAAGTATACAAATGTTCATTATGCAGATACTCTTGTTGATGAGGTATGCCCCCTCTTCCCCAGGCAGATTGGCACTACTGCCAATCCTGCTTCCCCACCCCCCTCCCAGCAGTTTCCCCCTAGTATGACTATTTAAACAATACTGAATCTTCTAATCCATGAGTACTATTCATTTTTTGTATTTTTAATTTCTTTCAGTAATCATTTTGTAGTTTTCAGTGTATGTATTTTACCTCCGTGGTGTGTTTTATTCTTTCTGATGCAATTGAAAATGGAATTTTTTTTTTACATTCCTTTTTAGATTGTTCATTATTGGTGTATAGAAACACATCTGATTTTTGTGTGTTGGTTTTGTATCTCCTACAGCTTTCTTGAATTTGTTTATTAGTTCTAATAGTTTTTTGGTTTTTTTGAGTTGGAGTCTCACTCTGTTGTTCAGGCTGGAATGCAGTGGCACTCTTTTTTTTTTTTTTTTTTTTTTGGAGTTGGAGTCTCACTCTGTCGCCCAGACTGGAGTGCAGTGGCCGCTCCCGGCCACCGCAGCCTCGACCTGCTGGGCTTGGGCGATCCTTCCGCCTCAGCCTTCCGAGTAGCCGGAATTACAGGCACGCGCTACCACGCCCGGCTGATTTTTTTTTTTTTTGATTTAGTGTAGAGATGAGGTCTTGCTGCCCAGGCGGGTCTCGAACCCGCGGGCTCAGGCAATTCACTCACCTCAGCCTCCCAAAGGCGCGGGATTACAGGCTGAGCCACCGAGCCCGGCTTGCAGTGGCACTCTTACAGCCACCCTAGTCTCGACTTGCTGGGCTCCGGCAAGCCTTCCACCTCAGCCTTCCAAGTACTGGAACTACAGGCGCGCGCTACCACACCCAGCTAATTTTTTTTTAAATCTGTTGTAGAGACCAGTCTCGCCAAATTGTCCAGGCTGGTCTCGAACCCATGGGCTCAGGTAATCCACTCGTCTCAGCCTCCCAAAGTGCTGAGATGATAGGCTGAGTCACCGAGCCTGGACTAAAGTGTTAGGATTTTCTATATATAAATCATGTCATCCATAAACAGAGATAATTTTATTTCTTCCTTTCAAATTTGGATAACTTTTATTTCTTTTTCTTGCCTAGGACTTCTAGTGCTATGTAGGATAGAAGTGGCAAGAATTGCCTTGTATCTGATCTTAGAGGAAAGGCTTTCATCATTAGTTGTGAGTTTGTCACATAGTATGACCTTTATCATTTTGAGATAGTTGCCTTCCATTCCTAGGTGTTGAGTGGCTTTATCATGAAAGAGTGTTGAAATTTTGTCAGATGTCTTTTCTACATAAATTGAGATGATCATGTGGCTTTTTCATTCTGTTATTATAATATGGTGTATTACATTGATTGAATTTCATATGCTGAACTATTCCAGGAATAAATCTCACTTGATCATGGTATATAATCCTTTTAATATGCCATTGAGTTTAAGAGTGGGGATCTTGTTTTGTTCCTTAAGGAAAGCATTTTGTCTTTCACCATTAAGTATGCTAGCTGTGGATTTTGTTCATAGATGCCCTTGTTGAATTTTTTAATGATGAAATTGTTATAATTCATTAAATGCTTTTTCTACATCTGTTGAGATGATTGTGTGGCTTTTGTCTATCCTATTAATATGATATAGTACATTGATTGCTTTTTATGTATTAAGCCAGTGGCTTTTGGATTTTTGTCTGAGTTCAGATGACCTGTCCTATCTCCCAGATGAGCAAATAAGAATATTCTCTAGTTCTGACATTTGTGGAGTTTTTGAACAATTCTGGATTTTATTTTTATTTACATGAGTATAAGGCTCTAATTTTACTTTTTCCAAACCTTTCTTTGAATATTATTCTAGATCTTATTCTAGTCTACTGGTACATTTGTATACTTTTCCACTAATATGGAATTTCTATTTAGTTGACCCTTGAATGACAGAGATTAAGGGCATCAAACTTCCCCCCAAAAGAATCAGAAATTCATGTAACTTTTGACTCTCCCAAAACTTTACTAATAGCCTACTGTTGACCAGAAGCTTTATGGACAACAAAAACAGTTGATTGACACTTAATTTGTATATGTATTATATTTGTATTCTTATAATAAAGTAAGCTAGAGAAAAGAACTTGTTACTAAAAAATCATAAGGAAGAGAAAATATATTTACTGTTCATGAAGTGGAAGTGGATCATCATAAAGGTCTTCATCCTGCCGTCTTTGCACTGAGTAGGCTGAAGAGGAGGGGAAGTGGGTTAATCTTGCTGTTTTGGGTAACAGGTGGGAAAGAATGCACATGGAATTGGACTCGTGTTGTTAGGGTGAGCTGTATTTAAATTTTTTGTTTGTTTGTTTTTTTAGTTGGAGTCTCACTCTGTCGCCCAGACTGGAGTGCAGTGGCCGTTCCTGGCCACCGCAGCCTCGACCTGCTGGGCTCCGGCAATCCTTCCACTTCAGCCTTCCAAGTAGCTGGAACTACAGGCATGCACTACCACGCCCGGCTAATTTTTTTTTTTTTTTTTTTATTGTAGAGATGAGGTCTTGCTAAGTTGCCTAGGCGGGTCTCGAACCCGCGGGCTCAGGCAATCCACTCACCTCAGCCTCCCAAAGGCGCGGGATTACAGGCTGAGCCACTGAGCCCAGCTGTATTTAATTTTTGATTGTTTTAAATCTGTGAATGGGTAATATAGGGAGGTGGTGCAAAATCCAAAGTTACTAAGGGCTTATAATGGAAAGGAAGGCCTTCTCCTGCCTTATTTCAGCTACAGGTGTTGCTTTCCTGAGAGAGCTCCTGCACCAATAGACATTTGCCTTGTGCTTTTTAAGCAGCTGCTAAGTACACAATTGATTGGTTGAATTGGATGTAATCAAATATTCTTCTGTTAATTTCTGTTTAGGTAGTTTCTTGCTACTAAAAACACTGCTACACAGAATGTTCTGAGGTATATCATCATGAGCATGACTCAATATAGCTGATATTTTTATAAATTAATTTCTAGAAGTAGACGGTGCATTTAAAATTTTTGTAGATGTTGTCAAATTTCCCTCCAGAGAAAGGTCTGTGTCCTAATTTGTAATTCCATTGGCTGTTTTTCTTTTATGCTTTCAACAATAACAGGTGTTATTACACTTTTTAATCATTCCAAATTAATAGGTGAAAATTTATTACTCATCGTTTTAACTTGCATTTCTTTTATGGATGAGGGCAAGGTTTGTTTTTTATTTTTTATTTATTGAGTTGGAGTCTCATTCTGTCACCCAGACTGTAGTGCAGTGTGGTCTGCTCATGGCCACCGCAGCCTCAACCTACTGGACTCAGTTGATCTTTCTGCCTTTGCCTTCCAAGTAGCTGGAACTACAGGCATGCGTCACTACGCCCAGCTAATTATTTGACGTATTGTAGAGATGAGGTCTTGCCAAGTTGCGCAGGCTGATCTTGAACCCGTGGGCTCAGGTAATCCTCTCACCTCAGCCTCCCAAAGTGCTAGAATTACAGGCGTGAGCCATCACGCCCAGGCTGAGGTTTGTTTTTTAAAAAATATGTTTGTATTTTACTTTGGAACTGTTAAGAGTTCTTTGAATTTTTTCCCATTTTATAATTGGGTTGTTGGGCTTTTCCCTCTGATTTGTAGAATTAAGAAATTTAGCACTTTAGTAAATTAGATAAAGAGAGGGAGAGGGAGGGGTAGGGAGGGAGAGGAAGGTGTTATTTTAGGTGTTTAAGTATTTATGTGGTGGTATCTCATTTTGGTCTTAATTTTCATTTCCTAATGGTGAATGATGTTGCACATCTTTCTACATGCTTATTTGCCACCTGTGTATGCTCTTTGGTGAAATGTCTGTGCATGTCGTATACATTTTGTTATCAAAAATCATTATCCATACTTGTGCAGGTCTCTTTCTGGGTTCTTTCTGGGTTCCATTGATTAGCATCACATGCTCTTGATTACTATGGCTATATAATAAGTCATAAAATTAGGTAGAGTGATTTCTCTTTATGTTAAAATATTCTTCTAGTTCCTTTGCCTTTCCAAAAAATTTTAGAGTTTTTTTGTCTATCTCAACAAAATATCTTGCTGGGATTTTGATAGGAGTTGAATTAAGCCTGCAGATAAATTTAGGGATAATTTCTAAGTTTTCCATTTTGAGTCTTTCAATATATGAACGTGGAATGACTCTCCCTTTAGGTAGATCGTTTTGATGTTGTTCGTCAGCATTTTGTAATGTTCAGTGTACAGGTCCCACATTTACTTTTTTAGACCTGGGCCTAAGTATCTTATTGTTTTTGAGTGATTATATCTTGTGACCTTGGTGACCTCACTTCTTAGTTCTAGGAGGTTTTTAAAAATTCCATAGGGTTTTTCTGCAGAGACTACTGTGTCTTCTGCAAATAGGGACAGTTGTGTTTCTTCCTTTACCATCCTGTCTCTGCCTTTCATTTAGTTACTTTGCCTTATTGCACCCACTAGGACACTGTTATAGTGGACTCTGTACAATAGTTGGTGGCAGTGAACATCCTTTGATTTTGCTCTTAAGGGGAAAGCCTCAAGATAAAGTGATAATTTTTTTCCCCCTGTTTTCAGGCTTTTCCCCTTGAAGTCTACCTTGTTTTGTATTACTATCTTTTTTTTTTTTTTCTTTTTGTTAGCTTTTGTCTGATATCAATTTTGTCCTTTTGTTTTCAACATTTTGTGGCACTCGCTTTTTTAAAACATAGTTTTGTTGATTTTTTATTTTTATTTTTATTTTATTTATTTACTTTTGAGTCAGGGTCTCACTCTGTTTGCCCAGGCTGGCCTCGAACTCCTGGGCTCTAGCAATGCTCCTGCCTCAGCCTCTGCAGTAGCTGCGACTACAGGTGTGCTACCTTGCCCAGCCAAGTTTTTGATTTTTTGTAGAGAGGAAGCCTCACTATGTTACCCCAGCTGGTCTTAAACTCCTGGGCTCTATCAATCCTCCCACCTTGGCAAAGTACTGGGATTACAGACATGAGCCACCATGCCCAGCCTGCTTTGTTGATATTTCATATACCATAAAACTCACCCTTCTAAAGTGTAGGGTTCGTTGGTTCTGGTACACTCACAGTGTTGTATGATCTCATTGTCGTCATCAGTTTTAGCCATCATGGCTATCAATTTTAGAACATTTCATCACCCCTAAAAGAGATCCCTATCTGTTAGCAGTCACTCCTCAATCTCACCTCTCCCGTTTCCTGGAGCTACTTATGTAGTTTCTGTCTCTGTAGATTTGCCTTTTCTGGACATTTCGTAGAAATGGAATCATACAGCATGTGATCTTTTGTGACTGATTTTTTTCACTCAGAATAAATATTTCCAAGTTTCCATCCACATTGCAGCATGTGTCAGAACTTCGTTCCTTTTCATGACCAGGTAATGTTCCATTGTATGGATGGGCCACGTTTTGTTTATACATTCATTAGTTTATGGGCATTTTGATTTCCACTTTTTGGTTAATATGAATATTTATGTACAAGTTTTATGTAGATGTATGCTTTCAGGTCTTTTGATTAAGTACTGAGGGGAATCACTAGCTCATATGGTAACTTTGTTTAACCTTTGAAGAACTGCCACATTGTTTTCAAAGTAGCTTTTCAAAAATTCAGCAGGGAAGTGTAATTCATCCTCATCTGTATAGTAATACTGCTATATTTGGTCTTTGTTCTGTCATCTTAATTTGTTGTCTTTTTGTCATTTTTTTCTGAAGTCTGTGATTTGAATTATGCTTTCTTTTTAAAAAACTTTATCTGTTTATCTATCTATCTATCTATCTATCTATCCATCTATCTATCTACCTATTTATTTATTTGAGTCAGAATCTCACTCTGTCACCCAGGCTAGAGTGCAGTGTCATGCTCACGGCTACTGCAGCCTCGACCTGCTGAGCTCAGGTGATCCTCCTGCCTCAGCCTTCCAGGTAGCTGGAACTACAGGCACGCACCACCATGCCTGGCTAATTTTTTGATTTATTGTAGAGATGAGGTATCATCGCCAGGTTGCCCAGGCTGTTTTTGATCCCGTGAGCTCAGGCAGTCCTCTCATCTCAGCCTCCCAAAGTGCTGGGATTATAGGTGAGAGCCACCACGCATGGCCTTATTTTCCAATGGTTTGGGAATTTTGCCCACTAATCTATTTATAAGTGTTACTATTTAAATTTTTCCCAAACACATTTAAACCTAAATTTTCCTACCAATGACTTTTTATTTTATTTTAAAGCAGGCTTTATTGAGAGGACAGAAAAGCTCCCACAGTGTGAGGGGACCTGAAGGGGTTGCCTGACCAGTGTCTTTTAAGAGTAATCACTGCCTCTTCCCCTTTTTACCAATTTATTGAGAAATAGCTGTTTCTTCAAATTCATATTAACCACAGAGACAGGTGTTACATGTTCTTACTCAGATGTAGGAGTTAAAATCGGTCACATGGAGGTAGTGAGTAGAATGTTGGCTGCCGGGGGAGACTGTAGTTTTTTTGTTTTTTAATTTTTATTTTAAAGATATGGGGTATACTTCAGGGTTTGGTATACAAATTGTCATTGTACAGGTAAAGTTTGGGCCTCACTTTGGTCCCCACGTCACCTGGTCTGACATCAGATACCCTTATTGATGAAATGTGGCTCCTTCCCCCAGGCAGTTTCCCACTACTGCCAATTCCTTTCTTATAGTATTATGATAATTGTTCAGGGTTCATTTATGAGTGAGAACATGTGGTACTCAGTTCTTTGTTTCTATGATAGATCACTGGATATTACAGACCATAGTTAACAAGAGTTTGTTAACTATTTCAAAGTAGCTAGAAGAGAAGACAGGGAATGTTCCTAACATGAGATGGTCAGGTTAGAGATGACAGATATCCCAGTTACCCTAATTTGGTCATTACGCATTGTCTGCATGTATAATATCCCATGGTCTATAAATATGTACAACTATTATGTATCAGTAGAAATATGCATATTAACAGTTAAAGTTTACATAGGGGTCCCTGACAAAAGAAGCATATTCCTCATTGCATGATGAGTCAAAATCCTAATGGGTTCAATAGTTATAGTTATGAAGGAATTGCTACTGAATGGAGGGATACTCATCTTCAGTCGTTTACTTCACATTTTCTTGAGAGAACTCTAGTGTATAGCTTCTGAAAGTTAGAAGCAGTTGTTCAGCCCAGAGTGGGTGGGGTGGATCTAGGAACGTCTGGTGAATGCATTAAGAGCTGTCTTAAAGCCCAGCCAGTAGAGTGAGCTAGAGCGATACTTAACATGCCAAATGACAGTGTTGTCCATCTAGCAGATCAGGCAAATCAGGTTTTCAGGTTCACTCAGAGTGTGACTTGTTAGCTTTCCTTTTGCAGAGATAATATAGTACTATTTAACAGCTAGTCTTGATGCTGTAATTTACATTTTTACTCAGAAGTTTCTCTATAGTTTATCTCATGATTACTTTTAGAGAAAATAAATCAGGCCATGTATTGTATTTGTCATTTGTATATTTATGTCTAGTTGTCTTATGCCTGTATTAAATCACAGGTTGTTTGAAGTCAAGATTTTATTTATGTTGGTGATGGTTTTTTCATATTATTTCTTACCTTCCCACCATATGACCTAGGTTTGCTAAATCACAAGACTGTCTGGAGGAGAATGACATCTACCTTAGTGCTTCTAGAATAAAGAAGCTGGAGCTTCTCTTCCCTCTGACTAGTCAGTTTTAGCCTTGCTCCCAGCCCAGCATTTCACCTCTAGTTTTACACTAGTTATGCTTTAGCTGGAATCTTGGAAATAGGTTCAACTTTCAATTTTAACCTGTGTAAAATGAAATGAAGGCCAGGCGCAGTAGCATATAACTTGCACTGGTGGTTCCAGCTACCCAGGAGGCTGAGGCATGAGAGTCACTTGATCCCAGACATTCAAGAACAGCCGAGGCAACGTAGTGAGACCTCATCTTCAAAAAAAAAAAAAAAACACAAAAATAGTATTCAAATGAAATTATAGTTCTTTTTTTTTTTTTTGAGTTGGAGTCTCACTGTGCCACCCAGGGTGGAGTGAGTGGCACGCTCACGTCCACTCCAACCTCAACCTGCTGGACTAAGGTGATCTTTCCGCCTCAACCTTCTAAGTAACTGGAACCACAGGTGTGTGGTATTGTGCCCGCTCATTTTTTGATTTATTGTAGAGACAGGGTCTCGCCATGTTGCTGGTCTCCAACCCCTGAGCCCAGGTACTCCTCTCACCTCTGCCTCCCAAAGTGCTGGGATATCAGGTGTGAGCCACCGCGCCTGGCTTCAGTGTTGCTATTTATGACATTTCTACTTCTAAACCTATGTATCAGTTTTCACTTAGGGGTAGGAGCCCAGGATAGCAGTAGCTGTGTGTGCAGGCTTGCTTATTTGTAATTAGGGTGTTTGAGGTGATTGTTCGTTAACGACCTCTGTTTTCTTCCCATCTCCCTTCACAGCTAGTAAGCTGGGGTGTGGGCTCACTTGCTACCAACTCTCCCTAATGAGTCTCGTGATCGTTACCAGAAGAAAATTCCACTTCTTCTTGAGGGAAAGTGAACACAGTAGTTTTTAAGATTGAGTTCTCTTCAGTTCTGTATTTCAGATGTATGAATCAATATTTATCCAGTGCCTGGAATTTCTAGTTCATCTGCTGTGAATATAAAATCAGCTGTGGGCAAATACTAAGTGTCTAATATTTACACTAGATAGTTATAGTGTTTGGAGCCTTTCCTGGGTTCATGAATTTAAGTGACTACTTAAATTCTACGTTTTAATACTTTACCTGTATACTTTCATTTTAAAAAGAAATGATAGTGTAGAATGAATTTGAAGATGGCTATTAAATTTATTGAAAGTATTTACACAATGAATAGTAATGTGTGGGGAAAGATGAGGTGGCCACCACTTGTGAACAGGAAACAAGTCCTTATGCTTATAGCTAGCTGGGGAAAAGGCATTTAAGAAAAAAACCCTAAATATAGATTTTGTTTCCATCTATACTGCATTATCATAGTATATAAATATACTACTGATACTACTTGAGTACATGGGTATATTCCTGGTATTTACACTCTATAGACAGTGACATATTATTTTAAATAATTTTTCTTCCTAGTCTGGAATTCTAGAGTAGCCAGAAACTACTACCTTGTACAAGAACTTGAGTACAAGAAAACTACTGGAAAATCAACAACGAAGAATGTTGGAGCTAATTAAAATCTGTCTACAACTAGTGTAAGCATAAAAGCGAATCCATTAATTTAATAGCCAAATGACAAGGATCTTGGTGCAGAGCTTAGTGAACATTGTCATGGTCCTTCTCTTGCCCCTCCCCTTCCCTTGCCAGCTTCTGCTGCGTTGCTTGGCTCCTCATCGTGGCAGTTCCATAAATGAGTCTCCGTTGGCACTGTCTCCAGTCTCTCAGCTTTCTTTCTTCTGTAAGTCTACTCCCATCAGGCTTTTGCTGCGGTCACTCCACTGAAACTTTCCTTGCCAAGAAGACCACAATAGACCTGCAATCTGTGATGGCAAACCACGTGGTCTGTCCTTAGTCGTCAGCTTACTTGATCTATTGTATTTGACACAGTTGATCAGGTTCGATCCGCAGCACTTTCTAGATTGACTTGCAGGATACTACACTCTTGCTTAGTCATTTCTTCCTGAACTTCCTCACTTTTCTTCCTCTTCTCTTTCCACACTTAATCCCTTGTGGATTCCATCTAGTCTCAGGCTTAACCCTCGTCCCTGGATCCTGCTGCCTTCATTATGTCCCCAGTAGATGTCTGTCTCAAACTTAACGTGTCTACAACTAACTTGTTCCTTCTTCCAAAATGATGTCTACTCTCAGTCATCGACTTCTTGGATAAGGGCATCTTCAGTTTTTTTTTTTACTCAGGTTAAAAAAAAAATCTAGAGTTAATCTTTTGTTATCCTCCAACTCAAATTAGGGAATCCTGTTGGCTCTAGCTTGAAAGTCTGTCTAGATTCCAAACATTTCTCTTGACCTTGATTGCTTCTACCCTGATCTGAGCCACCATCGTCTCTCACCTGGGTTATTACTTTGATCTCTACTTTTACCTTTATCCCCCTTGCAGTATTCTCAATTTGGTAGCAAAGTGAACCTTTTAACTATAACTAAATCATGTGACCCTGTTTAAATCCCCCTCCCCATTGATCTCCTGTTTGACTCAGTAAAATCCAGCATATGTGTGACCTGGCCCTCTCTTGGTTACCTGTTTGGCATTATCACCTGCAGCTGTTCTTTGTGTTAACTTGACCTCCCTGCTGTTTCTAAGATCCAGTGATGCTGTTGTCTGGGCCTCAGCTTCTTCATCTGGAGTGCTTTCCCCACCCCTCTCACGTGGCTCCTTTACCTCCTCTTGCCAAGGCACCTGACTACCCTGTATTCCTTCCAGTCTCCATTACCTTGCCCTGCTTTTTCCATTATGTGGATCAGCTTCTGATTTTCTTTCTTTTCCCATGAGAATGTAAATGCCATAAGGACAGTGGTGTTTTGGTCTTTTGTTTTTTGATGTGTCCCAAGCACCTAGATTATTAACTTACACATATTAAGTGTTCAATAAATATTTGTTGAATGAATATTTGTAGAACAAATTTGTTTCACTTCTCAATTTTTTGGCTCTGCTTCCTTGATATTGATCCCATTATCAGGCGTTATGTGAGTCCTGGCAGTTCCTGGAATCCCTCCAGATTCAAACCTAGCCAAAAGGAGGGAACGTCTTTGTCCTGGCACAGTAAAAGGGCTGAGGTTAAATGTGATTAAACTACTTTAAATGCCACATTCAGCCCTTGACAGTCAGCCCTGGCCAGGGAACGCAGTACTCTTTTTGGCCAAGGCTTGAAGGTGTTCCAACTCTGAAATTGGAGATGATGTTACAAACAAAAATGTCTGTTGGGGGCATCGAAGTGCCTGAGTAAGTGTTGACAAATGCCTACTCCCATTTATACACTGTTTCACAAAATGGGATCCTTGGTTACCAACTCTGTTAGGAGGATCAGTGGGTGCTCTTTGACCATGCCCCATTAAGTTTGGAAGCTTAAATTTAAGCAATTTTTATTCCTGTGGAATGTCTCGGTTTTTAATATGATAATATATTCTGTGAATCTCTAAACCAGAGATGTTTTGTGCAACAGCTTCCCAAAATTTTTTGATCATGGAACCCTTTTCTCTCCAGAATATTCTCATGAACCACACTATGAGAAATATTGGTGCGCGTCTGCTAAGAACTGTTAGAAAATTGAAGAAAAAATCTTATGCAATAATAAAAAAGATCCTTTTCAAATGTACAGGACCTAGTTGAAGAAAAGAAATTTTTATAATCCCCTAAAGACTTTTAATATACACAAAGACAGTCCTTTGAAAGACAGTCCTATTGAGTTATTTTCAATAGATTTAATGTAGTTGTAATTAAAAATCTAGTTTAGTAGAGAGGGAGGCCAAGGGAGGAGGAGGAGAACTTGTCAAATTATTCTAAAGTTTCTTTTAAAACTACTTCAAGGCATATAAGAAAAGCTTACCCTGAGGCTGTATGAGGTTCAGACCAGCATCAGGAAGGTGGGCTGTGTCCTCTGGCTGGCCCTATGAGTCCACTGCCTCTGCATGTCTCCAGAACTTTGTCAGCATCTGTAGTGTGGTGTTGGCTTTTGGCTGCCAGCTCTCAGGGAAGGGACCTGCCATGTTCCCATGCTGCTGATCCTGGGAGAAGCTAGTTGGGAGTAATTTTAGTTAATCTGTCACTGACGGGTAGGTCCTTCAGGCCTCGTCATTTTTTTCGGTTTCCCAGAAGTCAGGAGATAGGCCACCCCTGCAGAAATTATGGTCCCTGGTACTGACTGTCGGTGACTGTTCAGTGCAGAGAATAGCTGAGAGCTACTTCCATGGTAGGAGGTGAGGGCTGCGAAGATTTAACTGGAAGGGGAAGTTGTTGAGTGTGTTAGGCCCCGTGACTAAAATGTCTAGGAAAACCTAGAAGCAAAAATGAGAGTAGAGCTGGGCTCGGTGACTCAGCCTGTAATCCCAACGCTTTGGGAGGGTGAGGTGAGTGGGTTGCCTGAGCCCGTGGGTTCGAGACCCACCTGGGCAACTTGGCGAGACCTCATCTCTACAGTAAAATCAAAAAAATTAGCCGGGTGTGGTAGCGCACGCCTGTAGTTCTAGCTACTGGGAAGGCTGAGGCAGAAGGATCACTGGAGCCCAGCAGGTCGAGGCTGCGGTGACTGAGAGCATGCTACTACACTCCAGTCTGGGTGACAGAGTGAGACTCCAACTCAAAAAAAAAAAGAAAAAATAAGAGTAGCCAGAGGAATTCTGAAAAGGGATGTGAGCCATATCACATATACAGTGTATTTATGGCAAAGGTATAGTAATTGAAGCTGTGGAATTGGTGCCTGAGTAAGTAGTTAATAAAATAGAAATACAATTTTAAAAGAACACAAAAGCAGTTTCTAATTAGTGGCATGAATTGGATACTGAGTTGTTAAGGAGTGCCTAATAGATCATTAAAAAGTAAAATTCCTATCTTGCAAGTTAACAGAGTAATACTGATATGGCTTAAAGATTCAAATGCTTAAAAATGAAACATAAAACATCAGAGGAAAATACAGGTTGTATTTAAATAAATAACTCAATAAGTTTAGATAATATTGAGGTGAAAAAGGAATTTCCTGTAAAGTAAAACTGCAGAAAAATTAGTAAGATCTTATTGTGAGGACTCAGAAAGGTTTGTTCTACTAAATGACAAAATAGTAAACTGAGGGGAAATATTTCCACATGTGGCCCTGTGACATAGTTTCCCTATATGAAGAGCTAGGGGAAGTGATGCGCACGCGAGTGTGTGTGTATGTGTGTGTGTATGTGTATATGTATATGTGTGGGCAGGATGTGTAATGCCGCCCAGCTGTTGCACACTGTTCCTCCAGCCCATGCACGCTCACTGCTGTGGTGACTGTCTCATGTTTTGTTCTCTCACTACACACTTGACTCTTGGAGGATTACTTTGCTTTTTATTTCTTCCTTGTTGAATAAATGGAAGGAATCAGAAAACACCCTCTGAGGCTCCCCACCTCTGTCTACTTTATACCTGCCTGCCCACATCCCTGCCTGGAGTTGTGCCCCCTTCCATAACTGTCCCTGCTCTGTGGCCTGGTTCTTTCGTGGGTAGTAGGTCCCATCATGCATGGTCTCGAGGACATGGCTTGGTCAGTCCTTCCTCTCTACCACATCATCCATTTTTTGCCTCATTACTAGCTCAGTCCCATTAACCTACAGCTTTATGCTAATTTTCCTGTCTTTAAAAAACTACTTTTCTTCTGATTTCCCTTCAGCTACATCCCTGTTTTCTTTCCCTTTAGCACAGAGTCCCTTTTCAAGGTGTCTCAATTCACTCTTTGACTTCTTTCCTCTCTTTTATGAGCTCCTTCCAGGTGGATTTTCAGTTACCCCAGGCCCGAGAAGCTGCTGTCATCCAGGTCATCACTAAAAACAAAGGTCATTTCCCAGTTTGGAATAATAGATTTAGAAAGCAAAATGTTAAGAATGACTACTGCAGCCTAATAGGGTGACTCTCATAATATACAAAAAGGGCCAATAAGAGCATGAAAAGAGTCAATTTCTAGAAAGTCAAAGAAATGCAAATTTAAGACCATAAGATGTATTTCATCCACTGTCCAGTGTTGGCAAGAAAATCTTGAACTCTCATAAGCTTGTGAAACATGAAAATGGCACATTTCTGAAAGCATTTTGGCAGCTTCTATGATAGCTTTAAAAATGTGTTTATCTTTTGACCTACCCATCCCATTTCTAAGAGTGTGTCTTAAGGAAATAATATATAGTTGCACACACACACACAGATATGAACAGGAAGGGAAGAACATCAAGGCATTGATTCTGGAAGGGAAAAAAATGAAAATGATTTAAGTATCTGACAACAACAGATTGGTTAAATGATGGCACATCTATATGATAACTACCAAGCAGCCACTTAAAATGATGACGTTTATTAACATGGAAAGATTGTTAGTATATTTTTAGTATTATTCAGTGCAAAGTTTGTGGGGAACAAAGTGTATTATACTCGTGGTTGTATACATACATATGTGCATATGTATGTGTGTGTGTATATTTGTATGTATAGGAAAATGCCTGGAAGAATACACACCAAGATGTTCCTCAGCTGTGGCCAAGTGACAGAATTTTAGATTTTCTTTTAAAACTTAAAATGCTTGTATTAGCAAGAAAAAAAAATGAAAAGACACTTTTTACAAAAGAAAGAGAAAGAACTAATATCCCAGTAATAGTTTGCTTCCTTTTTCTATTTTTTACATTCACACATTTGTCATTGACTTGGTTCAGAGCTGGTTGACTTGGACCGACCTGTCCTGTGTCTTAACCCCGTCAGACTTAAGATCGTCTGATAGTTTACCAGGCATGAAAGGGCAGATGGGCCAGATCAAATATTGACCATACTGTTAGCTCAGAGCTGCCTGGGACTCTGTGCTGGTCCACTGGACCGAGTCTACTGGAGGCCGACTGCTAGGGACCTGCAGTTCATGTGTGATCACATGAAATCAAAGGGCTTTAGAGGCTCCAGCTTAATAGTATTGCATGGTACAGTGGTTTCCTGTTTCTTAGCATGGTGCTTTGTTTCTGTATGAGTGGAAAGTTCATGTGCAACTTTTGTTGTACCACAAGGAACTTTAGACAGTTTTATTGTGAAATATTTACCACCTCGAACATTTAAACAATCTAGCAATCGGATGTGTGTGTGTGTGTGTGTGTTTGTGTCTGTGTATCTCCAGCACACAGCTGTATATATCTCATATACACTCATATTTACATACATATACATAATATATTGGTTTTGTACAAGATGTAAAAAACAAAAGTTATTATAAAAGCAATACATGGGGCGATCCCTTTGGATCCCCTCTCACTGTGGGAGCTTTTCAATAAATCCTGCTTTCAAAAAAAAAGAACAATATATGCTCATTGTGAAGAATTTCTAAAAAGTTACAAAGAAATCCATTTTTGAGCCGGGCTCAGAGGTTCAGCCTTTGGGAGGCTGAGATGAGTGGATTGCCTGAGCCCATGGGTTCGAGACCCGCCTGGGCAGGCAAGACCTCATCTCTACAATAAAATAAAAAAATTAGCTGGGCATGGTAACGCGCGCCTGTAATTCCGGCTGCTCAGAAGGCTGAGGCGGAAGGATTGCCGGAGCCCAGCAGGTCGAGGCTGTGGTGGCCGGGAGTGGCCACTGCACTCCAGTCTGGGCGACAATGAGACTCCAACTCAAAAAAAAAAAAGAAATCCGTTTTTGCTGCCTTTTTTGATCTTTCAGTGCATAATGTAAATGCTTATGCTGTACACTTCAAGTTTATATCTTGCCTGTTTTCACTTAATATTTTATGATTGTGCTCTCTTGTCATTAAATAGTCGTCCCTTAAAAAATTCCCATTTGAAAGATAAACTAGTCAAAGCTGGGTGAATCTGTTAATGATTCTGTATATGCCATTTCCTGGAAGTGCCAGATCTTCTGAAGTCTCCTGTCTTTCTTGGGAGTTGGTATCTTGGTGAGTAGCTCTACCATCCAGCTTGAGTTGAACATTTAAAGACTGGCAGGCTTTTGTTTGAGTAAACTGGAGGGGTCATGAAAGACCATCAGACTGACATTTGCAGACGGGAGCTTTAGTTTCACTTTCCCCAAGACAGCAAGAAATATTCTATCACCGAAAGATGACTATTTTTAGCTTTTCTTTCTGCTGGTGAGGGGGAAGAGCGAATATTTTTAGAGCAGTTGAAAGTACAGCCGTTTCGGTTAGCTCAGTGTTTCCATCATCGGAATTTCATAACATTGTTTATTTTATGCGTCTAGTTTTTTACATTCCTATGTTTTGAGTTTTTGTAAATTGCAGTATGATTCCTTTTTTTATTTTTGATCTAGTTCATCTCTTGGGACTGATGTGTAAAAAAAATAAAGATAAATTTAATTTTTTAGAGTTGGAGTCTCACTCTGTCACCCAGACCGGAGTGCAGTAGCATGTTTACCACCACCCCAGTGTTGACCTGCTGGGCTTGGCGATCTTCCACCTCAGCCTTTCAAGTAGGTGGAACTACAGGCATGCGCTACCACACTCGGCTAATTTTTGATTTACTGTAGAGGCAAGGTCTCGCCAAGTTGCCTGGGCTGGTCTTGAACCCATGGGCTCAGGCAATCCACTCGCCTCAGCCTCCCAATTGCTGGGATTACAGGCTGAGCCACTGAGCCCGCCCCCAAATTTTTTTTTTTTGAGTTGGAGGCTCACTCTGTCGCCCAGACTGGAGTGCAGTGGCTGCTCCCGGCCACTGCAGCCTCGACCTGCTGGGCTCCGGCGATCCTTCCACCTCAGCCTTCCGAGTAGCCGGAATCACAGGCATGCGCTACCACGCCCGGCTAATTTTTTGATTTATTGTAGAGATGAGATCTCGCTGCCCAGGTGGGTCTCGAACCCGCGGGCTCAGGCAATCCACTCACCTCAGCCTCCCAAAGGCGCGGGATTGCAGGCTGAGCCGCCCAAAAATTTTAAAGCCTTAACTTTCTCTCGGCACACTTTGTATATTTGAAATTATAATTCTATCCTTCTAGTCATTGTGGGCAATGATTGTCTTTCTTGGAGATGACACTTGGGTAATTCGTACTACAAGGAGATGGGTTGACACTCTTCTCCTATAAGTATAATAACACTTACTATTCACAAGAGAGATCCCATGGTAAGTACCCTTATTATGACACTACTGGGTCATTCACTCAAGCATTCCCCCAGATGGTGCCATGGGGTAAGTGGAAATTTGAATGATTTTGTTTTCTACCCCTAATGAGAGTTACTGATGACAAGTACACAATGGTGAAGGTCACACCGAGAGAGTGAGTGAGTAGCTGAAGGACACTCATCCCACAGCCCCAGTCAGTATTCAAAAAACTCTTGTCTTAGCAAAATTTGAAATTACAGTACATTAAAGAACTTGAAGGGCCTGCAGGGTTGGTGTCAAATATTCAAAACACTATGGTAATTGGTTCATAAATTTGAGGTACTAATATCACTGTCTATTGTAGATGTGAAAACTATTAAAGATCTCATATTTAGTGTTAACATCAGAGACTTGATACGCTCCTCACGCCTGGACCTGTTGCTCTCTGTCATCAGTGCCACTCTGTTACTCAGGCTGGAGTGCAGTGGTATGCTCACGGCCACCCCAGCATCCATCTACTGGGCTCAAGTGATCCTTCTGCCTCAGCCTTCCAAGAAGCCAGAACTACAGGCATGCACTACCACGCCTGGCTAATTTTGTGATATATTGAAGAGATGAGGTCTCACCAAGGTGCTCAGGCAGTCCTCTCACCTTGGTCTCTTAAATTGCTGGGATTATAGGTATGAGCCACCATGCCTGGCTCTAGTTCTTCAGCCCAGTTTTCTTGGCTGGCCTCTGCACACCTAACACTGTCCACACCTGCTTTGGCGTCTCTCCTCCCTCAGTGTCCAGGGAGATTGGCTTCCTGCTTTACCAATCTGTGTTTCTGGCTGTTTGATTCTGAACTTGATCATTAAATGCCTGTCCTGGTTCCCCAGGGTTTTGTGCTCTGTCCCTTTTCCCCTGCCTTTCTTTGCCATTTTACCTTGGCCCCCTTTTTTTTTTTTGAATCAGGGTCTCTCTTTCTCCAGGCTAGAATGCAGTGTCATGATCCTGGCTCACTGCAATCTCAACCTGCTGTCTATCTCAGGTGATCCTTCCACCTCCTTTAAGCAAAGGAAAACTATACCAGATTGATATCTGGTGTACACAAAAGGATGAGAAACACTAGAAACAGATGCAACATAGATAAATATAAGAATTGTTTTATTACTATTTAAGTGTCTGTAAAGACGACTGTTTAAAACAAAAATGTGACAACATACTGTGATGTTTAAAACTAATAACCTCATATAGGAATAAAATGTATGACAAGAACAGCATAAAGACCAGGAGGGGAAATAAAAATGAACTGTTGTTAAGTATGCACGTAAAGGGTCAAATGTCACTTGAAGGTAGACTGTGATGAATTAAAAAATATATACTACAAATTCTTAAGCATCCACTAAAATAATGCACCAAAGAGTTATAGTTACTAAACCAACAAAGAAGATAAAAATGAAATCACACACACACAATAATCCAAGAGAAGGCATGTAAGAAGAGGGAAAGGGGAAAAAGAACAGACGGGACAAAAAGAAAACACACACCAAGATGGTAGACCTAAAACTAAACATGTTAATAATAACACAAAATGTGAGTGTGCTAAATAACACAATTAAAAGGCTATTAGCAGATTGACAGATACCAGATACTCTTTATAAAAAGAGCTATAAGCTGTTTATAAGAAATCCACTTTAAATTTAAAAGCACAAACAGGGAAAAAGTTAAAAGTATGAAAAGATATACCATGATGACAAGTAAGGGTAAGATGTGTCATGATCAAAACAAAGGTGAATGAGCTGGGCACACTGGTGTGTGCCTGTAGTTACTTAGGAGGTTGAGGCAGGAAGAATTCAAGTCCAGCCACTGTGCCTGGCCTAGCTTGTATTATTTCCATAAGAAATGATTTCTTCTTGTCACTGGGTCTAAGAAGTTTGGTTATGGTATAATTTTGACGTTACTTTCTTGCTTCTTGTGCGTGGCACTTGTTGAGTGTCTTGACCAAACACTCCTGTTTCTTTGAAATTCTGCCTTTTCCTACCTTCTGTATGTCTGGGTGTTTCTTATTTTACTTGACGCTAAGTGCTGGTGCCCAGGAATTCTGGTATATTTTGATTCCACTTGAGAGTCCCAGGTAGTCTCATCCACTCCCTTAATTCCATCTGCTCTCTGTATGAGGGATGTCCTGCTTGTTTATCTCCACCCTGCCCTCTTCCTAAGCTCCAGATTTTTATTTCCTTACAGTCATCCTGACATAAGTAAGTCCAAAGGCGCCATGATAAACTCACTTGGAGTGATAACTTGCTGAAACCTCTCAGAGCAAAGGATGAGCTCCAAGTACGTGGGCAGGTTGCTAGAGGACAGAGCCCGGAGGACCCAGAGAGGCTGTGTTGCGGTGACCACCTTCACTGTAGCCCCGCTAGAAAGGCAAATGCCCTCATACCCGGCACTCTCCAGTAGATAACAAGAGGAACTGTAACTCCTCCGGGAGTTGGGCCTAGAAGAGTGATTGTGGATTAGAAGGGAGGTATCAGGATGGGAGTCCCAGGTGCAGTTGCTGGGTGGTTGGGCACAGTGCCAAGCCCGATGAGCAATGGGAGCAGAACCTGAGTTATGCAGAGGAATGTGGGCCCAGAGGCCAGTGAGCCACTGCTGGGAGGTCAGAAGAAATCTTTACACTGTGGCTCAAGAGCACCACACGAGTCCTGCCTCTTTTCTTTAGATGATGATTTCATCTTGGTTGGTTTTGTAGAAGAAAATTATATGCTGCTATAGCTTAATTGGAATGTCATGCCAGGATTAATGGTTCTCTTCCTGAAGTGGGGAGCCAACAAGAACCTTGAAGCAGGAGGGGTGCTACTATCTCTGATACCCAGATCCTTTGGAGGAGTCACAGTCACTAGTTTTTCAGAACTCAGTGGTGTGGTGTCCTCACTGATTCCCTTTCGTTTAGTTTCTCACTCAACTAAATAAGCCAACTAGAGAAACCCTAAGAAAATAGAATTTTATTTCCTTTCTTGGGAAGTATCTGTAAGAATTGAGAATCTCAGAAACTTTTCCTATAAGGTAAAAGTTAATTTTAAAAATTGCATTTCTAAATCTCAGAGCTTTTTACATACAAAATTGTGTGTTTTAGAGACAGGGTCTTGCTCTGTTGCCTAGGCTGGAGTGTTGTGACATAATCACAGCTCACTGTGACCTCAAATTGCTAGCTCTCTAAATTGCTGAGTCCTCTAGCCTCAGTCTCCTCAGTTTCCTGAGTAGCTGGGACTACAGGCACACCAGCATGCCCAGCTTTTTTTTTTTTTTTTTGAGTTGGGAGTCTCACTCTGTGCCCAGGCAGGAGTGCAGTGGCATGCTTACAGCCACCGCAGCCTCAAGCTGTTGGACTTAGGCG
This sequence comes from Cephalopachus bancanus, assembly GCA_027257055.1. Taxonomy (NCBI): domain Eukaryota; kingdom Metazoa; phylum Chordata; class Mammalia; order Primates; family Tarsiidae; genus Cephalopachus; species Cephalopachus bancanus. Next base: position 3,909,731 of record JAPVLO010000288.1, on the reverse strand, counting down.
ATCCTTCCGCCTCAGCCTTCCAAGTAGCTGGAATTACAGACGGATGCCACCATGCCAGCTAATTTTTGTGATTTATTGTAGAGACGAGGTCTCACCAGGTTGCCCAGGCTGGTCTCGAACCCTCAGGTTCAGGCAATCCTTTTGCCTCAGCCTCCCAAAGTGCTGGGATTACATACTAAGCCATCACACCCTGCCTTTTTTTTTTTTTTTGGTAATTTTTTGTAGAGAGAGGGTCTTGCTATATTTCCCATCTGGTCTTAAACTCCTGGCCTCAAACAAACCGCCTATCTCAAAGCATTGGCATGACAGGCATGAGCCCTATGACTGGCCTGAAATTCTTATACGCAGTTCTAATCTTTTCCCCTTCACCCACCTTAAGTTGTGAGTTTACTGTTCTGGGGGGTTTCTTTGATATTAAAATTGCAGCTTCTGTTTAACCTCATTTTCTTGCCTTTAAGTTCTTGGTATCCATTGTAAATCTAACTTTTAAAAGTCATTTTAAAGTTAGCACATTAAGAAACTCAGCATGGTTAAAGTTAAAAAGTGCTGCATAGAGGACACCCTTCTGTGGAGTGTCATGGAGAGTATCTTCTAGGTAAGCCTGTTGGTTTCTGTAGTGTAGACAGATGGTAGGGGCCAGTTTGCTTAGAAACTGGTTCAGATAGCTCAGAGCCGCTTCTGAACATGTGTCCAGGTGAACTCACAGGATCAGTACCCAGTTAAGTATATTCTGTGATGCTTATAGAAACTTTATTTGTAAAAGGAAACTTGGATAGCCTGTGTCTTCAATGAGTGTACTGATGGGATAGATATGCCTTCACTACTCTTGTGCTTCATTGTGAATGATAATGTTTATATGTTTGTACCGTGTCCATACATATTGCTAGCAAAAAACACAGGTACCAAAGATGTAAACATAGTATAAACCATTTTTTGTTAGACAGAAAACAAAAAGAGACACACACACACACACACACACGCACACGCACACGCACACGCACACGCACGTGCATCCAGGCATCTGAAGAGCTGAGAAAGTATTTACCAATAGCATCTTTGACTCTTTCTCTGTTGTCTGAATGTTTCTAATTGTATCATCTACTTAGCTAATGATAATGAGAAAGAAGTTATTTCCATTTTGATATGAAAACCAAATAACTGGAGGTTTCAGAGAATTGAATCAAGTTGTTGCCCTTGCATTCTTCAGCTCCTGTTGGCCACATCTATGAACAGAAATGAAGCATGTCCTGTAAAGGCGAGTGGAAGTTAAGAAGATCTCGTTCTTACCTCAGGGACACACAGAGCTTTCTTCTTCTTTGCCCACTTCCCACAGCTGTGATTGGTGCTATTTCTTAGGTTTTACTTTTTTTTTCCCTCCATTCAAAGTTATAAATGAACATAGCTTAAGAGGTCAAAAATAGGCTTGTGTTTAAAACATCACACATCCTCATATTCTATTCTTTCCCTTTTCCTGAGGGCAACCATTTTAACCTCTTTTGGCTTTTAAACATTTAATCTATAAATAATACAATTGCATTACAAATTCTTGAATTTTCAGTTTTAGGCGTTTTATTGAATTTCCACCACGGAAAAGAAGGATTTGGCTTATTTTTCACCCCTACCATAGAATCCATTTGTCTCCTCTCTTGATTATGTTGTAATTTTGTTGAAGTCATCCCATTTTTAAGCACTGTTTGTAGCTAGGTAATGTGGTAAATACTTGCTTATTTTCCCTGTATTTAGTAATGGTATTTTTTCTTTCTTCCTGTGTACTCATTCATAGTTTTTTGGTTTGTTTGTCTGTTTGTTTTGCCACTGTGTAAATCTTCTCATAAGATGAATGTCTAAATGCACATGCAGGAGGTAACTGTCAGGTTTGTCTTCTGTACTTCTTTTCTCCCTTGCCTTCTGAACAGATGCTCTGCTAGCCCTTGACAAGCTGTTGTCTGAGGTCTTCTTTATCATCTTGGATATTCTTTTACCTCTTGCCCTTGTCAGTCTCCTATGCCTTGTGCCCACGTCCTGGTCTTTCTTTTTAGTGTGGCATATCCCCGAGTAGTTAGTTCATAGGGAAATGCTGCATAGAAGGTAAATGACAGACTTTGCATGTCTGAAAATGTTTTATTCTAGTCTCATATTTATTTGATAGTTTGGCTGGCTATAACATTCATGCTAGAAATAATTATCCTTTAGAATTTTGAAGACATTGATTTTTCCATTGCCTTCTACTGATAATGCTGTTGGAAAGTTCAAAGCTATCCTGGCTTCTGATCTTTTTATGTAACAGTTCTTTCCCCCACCTCTCCAGATACACATAGGATTCTTTTTATTCCCAGTGTTCTAAAATGGTCTTACTATATTGGCCAGTGTTAGCTATTATATTGGAAATGCAATGGTAATTTGGAAACTTGTTCTTTAGTCTCAGGGCATTTTCTTTAATTAGTTCATTAATTATTTCCTGTTTCTGCCCTCCATTCTAACTCTCTTCTCTCCCTTTGGAGTTCCTATTCCCAAACTAACCCTCTAATTTTCTTTTTCTTTCTTTCTTTTTTTTGTGTTGGAGCCTCACTCTGTCGCCCAGACTGGAGTGTAGTGGCATGTTCATGGCTACCACAGCCGGCATGCTCATGGCTACCATGGCCTCGACCTACTGGGCTCAGGTGATCCTTCTGCCTCAGCCTTCCAAGTACCTGGAACTACCACACCTGACTTATTTTTTTATTTTATTGTAGAGACAAGGTCTCACCAAGTTGTTCAGGCTTGTCTTGAATGCCTGAACACAGGCAATCCTTTCACCTTGGCCTCCCAAAGTGCTGGGATTTACAGGCTTGAGCCACTGCGCCTCTTATCTGTTTTCTTCCTCCTTGTCTTTTTGCTTTACTTTCTGGGAGATTCCTCAACTTTATTGTCCAGTCTAAAAAGCCCTTGTTGGGCTTTTCCTTTCTGCTGCCATATTCTTGTGCTCCAAGAACCTTTTTTGTGTACACATAAGATGCAGGTGTTTCTTTTTCAACAAAACCTGGTTAGTTGTTTTACAGTTGTAGTATCTTATTATTGTGGTTATAAATGATAACTTTTCAGAGGCTTTGAAAGTTTTTCTAACAGCTGCATAATCTCTGCTCCCAGCTACTTTTTTTTCTAATTATCATTTGGTCCTATTATTCTACGCTAAAGACTTTCCTCTGATATTTGATCATATTGACATGTCTTTTCATTTTTTTAACGTGGACATACGATCAGAGTATTGGAGAAAGGGCCTGGGGACCAGGTTACTTCATAACCAGATTTCTAACAAATTCTCCTTATTTCAGCCATCTTTCTGTTAACCCAACTTCTAGAGGTTATTTTGCATTGTAAATTAAGTTAATTATCCTATCTGACTCAGCTTTACTGCTGGGTTAGGATGTGTTTTTTTGTTTTGTTTTGATTTTTCTTAATTGTTTTGAGTTGGAGTCTCACTCTGTTGCCCAGGCTGGTGTGCAGTGGCATGTTTATGGCCACCACCACTTTGATCTGCCGGGCTCAGGCGTTCCTTCTGCTTTAGCCTCCCAAGTAGCTGGAAATACAGGCATGTACCACTATGCCCTGTCTAATTTTTTTTTTTTTTTTTTATTGTAGAAATGAGGTCTCAGTTGCCCAGGCTGGTCTCAAACCCCGGGGCTCAGGCAGTCCTCTTACCTCTGCCTCCCAAAGTGCTGGGATGACAGGTGTGAGCCACCTCGCCCAGCTAGGATAGGAATTTTCAACTGTGACTGTGCTTTTTGAATCACCTAGAAAACTTTTAAGACCAGTGCCTACATCTCAGTTAGTAGAGTTGGTTGTAATTTAGGGTGTGGTCTGCATTTCCTCTCCACGTTATTCTAGTGTATAGCCAACTTTGAGAATCCTGATCTTTAAAAAGTTTGAAACAAGTGACAAAAGGCAACAGATTCTAAAAATGTGACTGTCATTATCTATTAAAACATCTCCGCTGAGCTCGGTGGCTCAGCCTGTAATCCCGTGCCTTGGGAGGCTGAGGTGAATGGATTGCCTGAGCCTGTGGGTTCGAGACCTGACTGGGCCACTTGGTGAGACCTCATCTCTGCAATAAATCAAAAAAAAATTAGCCAGGTGTGGTAGCACGCGCCTGTAGTTCCAGCTACTTGGAAGTCTGAGTCGGAAGGATCGCCAGAGCCAGCAGGCCGAGACTGCAGTGGCCGGGAGCGGCCAATGCACTCCAGTCTGGGCAACAGAGTGAGTCTCCAACTCCAACAACAACAACAAAAAAATCCAATTTTGCTGGAAGTGACAAGCTTTCTTACCAGTATTAGGCATTGAGAATGAATTTCTCTTGAGGGTCTGTTCCTCTTTGCATTCTAACAAACAAGAACTCAGTAGCCAAAATTAAGTTCTTACTGGAAGTGGGAAATAGATAATACTGTAAAAAAATCAAGCTAGAGGTACAGAGGATAGATGAGAGACAGTCACAGAGTGTGCAGTAAATAAATGAGATTAGAAAAGATGAGAAACGGGCAACCTCTTTCAGGTCTCCTCCTGTGGGAGCTTTTCTGTCTTCTTAATAAATCCTACTTAAAAAAAAAGAGAGAGAAAAGAGAAGATAAGAAACATCAGTGATAAGAATCTAAAATAGAAATAGTGAATTTTTTTCTCTCAGAAAACTAAATGTGTGAATGAATAGCAGTAACCAGTGGTAAAACAAACCAAAACAAGCTTTTACCTATATTATAAATATGTGTTACTTAACATGTATTTGTTGAATTTTGTGTCTTGAGTTTCAAGTGTCTGAATTATTTATAAAACAATATATTTACTTGACCATAAAGATATTATCTAATTCAAAACAGCAGAAACTTTTAGTTGCCCTGAGTATATTAAAACAGATTTTTAGGAAGCAAAGAATAGATTGTGAAATTAAGGCATTACACATGAAAAGTTGAAAGAAACACTGCATGCTTTTGTCATTTAAAAAGGTGAAAACCCAAGAATTTAGTTTAAATTTAAGAAAAATAACAAACAGAAGGAAAAATATAATGAAGCTAAAAGTAAAGATTATTTTATTTTATTTTATTTTATTTTATTTATTTTTTTTTTGAGTTGGAGTCTCACTCTGTCGCCCAGACTGGAGTGCAGTGGCCGCTTCCGGCCACCACAACCTCGACCTGCTGGGCTCCGGCGATCCTTCCGCCTCAGCCTTCCAAGTAGCTGGAATTACAGGCATGAGCTACCACGCCCAGCTGATTTTTTGATTTATTGTAGAGATGAGGTCTCGCTGCCCAGGCGGGTCTCGAACCCGCGGGCTCAGGCAATCCACTCACCTCAGCCTCGCAAAGGCGCGGGATTACAGGCTGAGCCACCGAGCCCGGCTAGTAAAGATTATTTTAAACGGGGATGTGTGTGTGCGTGTATGTGTGTAGTGGATACTTTGCAGACATTGATGTGAATGATACAATTGTGTGTGTATGTTGAAATGAAAAAAAAATTCTCAAAACTCAAAATCTTAATGAAAAAAACAAATTGCAAAATAATTATATTTTTATACACACACATTTACATAGATTTGTATGTGTTTACAAGTCCAGATTGTTCATAATATTTAGTGTTTTTCTTCCTGTGGCAAGGCAGCAAGAATATGAGGTACACTTTTATATACTTGGTATTGATTTTTGTGTTTTTTTTTTTTACAGTGAGTACTGTATATATTTTGTAATTGGAGCAAAGATAAGTCCATTTTGAGGGGGAACATTACAGATGAGGAAACTAAAGTGTGGAGAAGTCAGTTTGCCCAAGGTCACACAATTATGCAATGATGGAACTGGGTGAGAACCCAGAAGTCTGACTCTAAAAGTGTGTTATCTTATTTAGAGTTTAAATAGAAATTTAGCCAGGTACAATAGCTGACACTTGTAGTCCTAGCACTTTGGGGCCAAGGTATGAGGATCACTTGATCCCAGGAGTTTGAGACCAGCCTTGGCAGCATAGCGAGACCCTGTCTCTAAAATATATATATTTTTTTAAATTATAAAGAATATTTCTAGGCAGTAGTGGGACACTACTGACAGGGGTGGGAGGTGGGCGGGACACCTAATAGCACAAAGGGTACCTGGTACTAATCCAGGTGAAGCAAGGACCACTTGGAGGCCCAAACTTCACCTGCAAATGTATTACTTATGTACCTAATTCTGACTTGTACCCCACATCTTTATAAATAAATAAAGTTATAAAAAGGAAAATTTTTTTGGAAAAAATTGTAACAAAAGGATGTGGAAACTCATCTAGATGCTCATGTTAAAGTTCTGAAAAGAGAATAGATGAAGATAAACTGTGTACCACATGTTCTTACTCATAATTACGCTGACCGTTTATCATAACACTCCATGAAAGGGATTGGCAGTAGTGGGTCATTTGGTTGGTGATGGGGATGGGGGGTGGGGAGGCACATAACACTAATAAGGGTATCTGATCCCAAACCAGGCGAAGTGAGAACCAAGGGAGGCCCAAACTTCACCTGTATGATGACCATTTTTATACCTAACCCTGAATTGTACCCCACATCTTTAAAATTTTTTTAGAAGAAATTATTTTTTTTAAAAGACACTAAAATATAATGAAGTTATAACAGTTAAAAATAGAGTACCAGCACCAGGATAAAAAGACCATTGGGAAAGTGGCCCAGAAGTGAAACACGCTGGGTATAAGGATTTAATAAAGAATCAAAGAAGCTCACACACCATAGGGGAGGAAAGGGCTACTTCACAAATGTTAGTATGCCTGTAAGCAACTGGGAATAACAGAAATTTAGATTTAGCAAATGTATACTAAAATAAGTTCTAGATAGATTAAATAATTATGTAGAAACAGTAAGCCAAAGACTATAGTTTTGTATTGATTGAATTTGAAAAAGGGAACACCTAAGTTTAAAATTAGTAGACTTTATAAAGGAGATGGTTGACAGAGTAGACAGCATAAAAACCTAACTTTTTTTTCCCTTTTGTATTTTCTTTTTTTATTTTAAAGATGTGAGGTACAATTCAGAGTTAGGTTTTTTTGAGTCAGAGTCTCACTCTTGCCCAGGTTGGAGTGTAGTGGCACACTGCTCACTGCTACCACAGCCTCAACCTGCTGGGCTTAGGCGATCCTTCTGCCTTAGTCTTCCTAGAAGCTGGAATTACAGGCATGCGGCACAACACCCGACTAATTATATAAATTATGTTAGAGACGAGGTCTCGCCATGTTGCTCAGACTGGCCTCGAACCCGTGAGTTCAGGCAGTCCTCTCGCCTCCACCTCCTAAAGTGCTGGGATTATATATGAGAGCCACCGTGTCCGGCTAAAACTTAACTTTTACATTATCCAAAAATGTAGACCAAATGAAAAAAACTGTAGCAGACTGGAGGAAATATTTGTAGCAAATTTTCAAGCTTTAATATTTGTATATATGAAACCCTGATGCACATGTATAAATGGATACAGAACCAGATTGGATAATGAACTAAATAGGAAATTGAAGTAAACAAGCATGGAAATATTTTGAATGCAAATTAAACTACTTAGGCATTACTAGGATCCACCCATTAAATTAGCAGCTATTCTCATGCTGGCCAGAGTAGGGTGTAATTCTTTAGATGCATAGATTGCTAATGGTCTTATATATAAAACAACCATTTGGAAAGCATTCTTGTGATATGTCAAGATTCATTAAAAATCTCCATCTTTTTGGCCCTGAAATCTCACATCTGGGAATTGATCCAAAGAAAAAAATAACCTGTTCCTCCTCTTTCATAAAACAAACTTGTAAACCCAAGATGTTCTCAGAGTTGTTTCAAATGGTGAAAAATTAGAAACAACCTCAATGACTAATCAGGGAGTAATTAAAAATTTCAGGTGCCTCCTGGTGGAATCTAGTACAATAATTAAAATGTGGTAATAGAGATTGCGAATAAAACATGTGAGAAGGGTACTTTTTAAAAGTGAGCTTTCATGTTGTACACAAAATTTAATGTAAGAATGAAGAGAAATACATAAAAACGATAGACAGTTATAATAAGGAGAAATAGACAATTCTCTCCTGTTTTCTGTGATCCAGTGTAGTGGGAGGATGCATTGGTGTAGGTCCAGCACCTCGTTGGGGAGCTCAGAGACCTGTGTGGTGAGATGAGCATTGAGACAGGAGATGGGTAAACCGGAGCCCTAGGTCTGACTCTTCTACTTACCAACATGAAACCCTGACAAGTTAGTAACTCTTCAGACCTCAGCTTCTCCATCTGAAAAGGAGGCTAAAATACTTTTTCCATGATTGTTGTATGGATTAGCAGTACTAGAGGGCAGTTAATAAAAACAGTGTTCTACTCACATCACATCTGAAGTAATGAATCAACCACCTTACAGGCAGCCGTAAATCTCAGGTGGTTGACAACCTTGTGAAACAACCAAAGAAATAAGGTTTATTTCTTGCTTATGTTACTTATTAGCTGCAGGTTGGCAGTGGCTCTGCCCTGTGTTCTCTTTGCTTGGAGATCAAGGCAGAGGGGAGAGAAAGATAGTAAAACCATAGGATGGTTCTTACAGGACTGCTTGGCCGTGTATGGTTCCATTCCTGTTTCACTGGCCAAGGGTGATGTCATGGTGCCAGAGGTACAATTATCCTGTTGGGATCGGCCAGTACATACTGTGAACAAGTAATATATGCTATGACAGCATGTCCAGCTCTGGCTGTCACTTTAATAAAGGTCTAACAATATGGGCCATGACCAGAAAAGGAAGGTTGGGATGGTGAGTAATTCCAAAATCCTGCCTGAAATAGCAGGAAGAGGCGATGGAGAGGGAGGAGCCATTCGTGCTGTCTGCAGGTATTTGAAGAGTGCTGTCCCTGAATGGTAAGGTTAGTTGAATGCTGCTTGGCATCAGGGTGAAGGACATACAGCATTACATATTCTGATTCAGTGTAGTGGCATAAGGAGGAGAGGGAGAAAAAAAGAAATGGCTGCTTTCGAAAGCTATGTTACTTCATGTATAGTCCTCAAAACTAGCCCTGAAAGGGTGTGTGTATGTTTGTGTGTTTAAATATCAGAGGAAACAGACTCAGAACGGGCAAGAACCTAAGGTCACATGGCACATATGTGGCAAAACCGGTTTGGAATCCAGGTCTATGTAATCTCATCCCTTTCCACTACATTTGCTGCACTTTCTTGGGCTGTGAGCTTTTTTACAATTAAACTGTTCATCACCAGCCATCTTCTGCCTGACAATGGAAGGGTTAAAAGGAAGGCTGGACCCCAGAGCCATGGTCTGCGAGCTTACTTGGTCACATGTACCTCTCAGAAAAATACTTGAGCACACACACACTACACACATGCACACTATACACACACACTTACGTGTGTGTGTATATACATATCATTGTACTAATACTGTTTATGTGTATGTTATAAAATATAGGGTATTCCTGACACAAAGAGATGATGCATATTGGAGATGATGTATGTTAATTACCCTGATCTGATCACTATACATTATATGTATCATCAACATGTCGTTGTGTACCCCATTAATATATATGTCCAATTACTTGGCAATTACAATTAAAAAAAAAAACACATAGGACAAAAGTTGTAAAAGATTATGATTTTACATAAAATTTTAGATTTCCTTTGTAAATTAGATTTTAGGCTTCATGTAAATTGTCAACTCCTTAAAGCTGGTCTTTTACAGATGGATTTCTTTCCTGTCTCCCCATGGCTTGTCTTTTGTTCCACGGAGATACATGACCGCACATCAGGGATTGCTGTTTTAGATGACTTTGTAAGATTCCTTTCAATATGAGGATTTGATGAGTCTGTTTGTCCGGAATTTTTCTGAAAGGGCTAATGATAACTTAATTCACTTTCAGAAAGGTTTTTAGATTGCGAGTCTAAAACCCAAACTACAAAGACCTCTCTGGAACTGGAGCAGTGAGTAAGCAAGCCTAAGAACCCCAGAGTGTGAAAGGTGATCTTCCAGATAAATGGTAGCAACCCTGTAAGCATTCTAATGTCTCCATACAAGGAGACATAAGTAGGGTTATTAGTGAGTAAGAAACCTGATTTCTGTTTGTGGCACAAGAAACAGCCTCAGTATTTTACTCTTATCTTCTTTTTCTAAATCTGTATGTGTCTAAAACTCACTGTAGTCATATATTCTAAAATGAATCTGTAATGTTGCCTAGAGAGTAATACGAATTTTTGTACTTGGGAAATTATTTTAATGTTTTAGAATGGAGCCAAAAATTTAAATTAGACTGAGTCTACTGACTAAAATTTATAGAGTTGTCCCCTAAGAGGCAAAGGAGTTAGTTACCAGCATTGCCTGACAGAGGGAAATATTTGCTGCTTGTCTACATTTGAGTCCTCAGTTACTGGCCATTGCCAGGTTGGTGCTTCACAATTAACATTACTCTTTCGGTTAGTGACTTCCCAGATGATGTAAAGCAGAAAGCAAATCTAGCCTTTAAAAGATACTCTTGACAGGGTGTGGTAGCTCATGCCTATAATCCCAGCACTTTGAAAGGCCAACGTGGGATTATTGCTTGAGCCCATGAGTTCAAGACCAACCTGGGCAACATGGCAAGACTTCATTCTACAAAAAATTAAAAAATTTGCTGGGTGTGGTGGCATGTATATGAAGTCCCAGCTAACTTGGGAGGCTGAGGCAGAAGGATCACCTAATCCCAGGAGGTCGAGGCTGCAGTGTTCTGTGATCATGCCAGTGCACTCCAGCTTGGGCAACAGAGCAAGACCTTGATTCAAAAAAGGAAGAAAACAAAAAAACCTCCTATATCGAGGTGAAATTTTAGATCCAGTGGTATTCTTTTCCATTGGTTTTTTTTCTCGTAGTGATACATTTGTCCTGATTTTTTTGACATGACATACTGCAATTTGGGTGGTAGTTGTAAAGGAAGTGTTTCTTGCAAGTAGGATCAAAACCAGCTTAAGCAAGAGATTTCAGCATGGGTCCTAAGTGACCCACAGGCCAGGAGTTCCTTAGTAATAATCTAGTGATTATTTTATTCATTAAAATTACCTTGGAAAAGTACAGTTTAAATAGTTTAATCCAATATTTCCTAAATGTTTGTATTCCTTTATTCATTCATTCAGTAAGTAGTCATATAGTGCTGCTTTGTGCCAAGCACTGAGGACTAGTGAGCAGTAGTGTTCACCAGTTTTTAAACTATGCCTACCATATTGAAAGCCAGTAGACAAGTGTAGCCCCTAATGCATACTGGAGGGATCCCTGCCTGGCCTGACTGCATGCACTGCTTGTTGGCGTGTTCTCTCTCTCTTCCCGTCCCTCCTGCTTTATTCCCTTCCTTCCCTTCTTACAACTCCTCCTGCTTGGAAATAGTGACAGTAAGCAGATTTGAATCAAATCACCTCAGAACAGGAATGAGACTTTGTGATATTTATTGTATGAAAATTGCATGGTTAGGGCTCAACAGATGGTGAAAAGTCTTGAATTTGCCTTAAAAACCAAATGTCACCTCACCCATGCAGATCTCAAGGTGGGTGTGTTTGTTCAGAATCCACATATCTTCAAATGGGCTTATATTATTCTAAGTAAAATTTGTATGTTTTTATGCAAGTGTGCTTTTCAGATGCAAACGTTTTATATGTTTAGATAATTTTTTGTTAGTCATTCTTTGATTGTGTGTTCTCTGAATTTGTGTCCTGATATGTTCTTTATGGAATTAGCCATTTTTGTGACTATTTCTGTTTATTATAACAAGCATATTTTTTATTTTCAGTGCTTTAATTGCCTTATTTAAACTCTAGAATACATCCCAGTTAATTAAAGACATGTGAATGTGTTTGTTGCTGTTGTCTTTATTGGTGAATGTAAAGGTAATTAAAAGTATAATTCTTGTCTTCTTTAGCATCAGACAACAGTCAGCGCTTTCGAGAAACCTGTTTTGCATTTGCCTTGACACCACAACAAGTGCAGCAAATCAGTAGCTCCATGTAAGTTGTCTTCAAGTGAAACTTGTAGTACTGTCCACAATACGTGATTTTAAAAAGTAGAGTTTTGGTAAGTTTATATTAATGTCATGCAAATATTAGCAATGAAAGTATTGTAGTATGTTAGTTACTCTAAGAACAGTTGTCTCTCTGTAAATTTGAAACACTTTCTGGAGTAACAGTGTCTTTATATCAACTTTTATGTGTATATTTTAAAAATAATTGTAGTTCTTTAACTGTCTGTTCTAGGGATATTTCTGGGACCAAATGTGACTTCACAGTGCAGGTCCAGTTAAGGTACGTGTTGATTGCAGGATATATATTCAACGTTTAAAAGATAATATTCCTTAAGGCTGATTTTAAAATCTGCCTGATTTTTAGTAAGTGTATTGAAAGTATTGCGTTTCAGTAAGTGTATTCCAAGTATTTGGGTAAGAGAAAACATTCTCCTGTTATGAGATGCCTGAATCTTTATCCAATTTAGATTTTAACATAGCAGTTTATGTACCATTTATCTAACCATATTTCCCCACTTTGGTTGCCCTCACTTGGTTGAGAATCTCCAACTGATGATATCTTAAAATATCCAAGTGCTTAAGCTCTTTAGAAATAGCAAGTTATGAAAGCAAGGGCCTTATCTCTGTAAGAGGCAAACAACTGTAGAAAAGGACTTAGTACTTAAATCTGTATCTCATGGGCTATGAAACACCAGCGTATTCTCATTTGCTTTGCTCTGTATTTTAAATAATTGATTTAAATGTACTCTAGCTTAGAATCCTTTTGAGACTGCTCTTAGAAGATTTTAAAGACTAATGGAAAATGTTCCAACATAGCTTCATAGCTGCTTCTTAGTTTCTTAGGCAAGGCACTCATTTCTTCTTAGAATACCTAAGAAATCTTTTATATGAGTGTGTCTCTCCCTTGCTTATATTTAAACCCATCCTAGTATACTCTCATTATTCAATGTACGAGCCTAAGTGTCCCATGCTGTTCTTGGAAGAGAAAGGAGACCATTGTCTTCCTTGGTGAGATGTTTTCCCTGTATTGTGGGGAGGACACCGTCAAACAGATAGCCTGCTCTCCATAGTCAGACATTAAGTTGTATGTATAGATGATAAGTATGCTAGGAGGCTGGGAAAGAGATGCATCCAACCCATGTGACCGGCACTCTGGAGCAACGTGGAAGCCTCTCCTCAGAGCTTGGGTACAGTGAAGCAACAATGGAGAAAGCAGAGGAGAGGTTGGTTGGAAGATTCTAAGAATATGACTGTTCTTTGTGACTTTTATATTATAAAACAGTATGACAGAGCCTTACCCCAGTAGACGAGTGATAACTTAAGTCTTGGTCTTGGAAGGCACTGACAGAGGTAGTTCTGTGTAAAAGGTGTGCTTTGTCTGGCGGGGCCAGTGGGGATAGTAACTGAATAAATAAGAGAACCAAAAGCATGGTGTCATCATAATTCATTACATATTGCTCTGCTCTTTTTTACTTCTTGCCTCAGCAGTTCTGTTTACGTTTTGCTCATACTGATGTTTTATGGACGTTGTCCTTTAAAACAGTGGTTTTCAGCCGGGCTTGGTGGCTCATCCTGTAATCCCGTGCCTTGGGAGGCTGAGGTTAGTGGATTGCCTGAGCCCATGGGTTCGAGACCCGCCTGGGCAACTTGGCGAGACCTCATCTCTACAATAAATCAAAAAATCAGCCAGGCGTGGTAGCGCGTGCCTGTAATTCCGGCTACTCGGAAGGCTGAAGCGGAAGGATTGCCGGAGCCCGGCAGGTCGAGGCTGCAGTGGCTGGGAGTCTGGGCGACAGAGTGAGACTCCACCTCAAAAATAAAATAAAATAAAATAAAAATAAAACTGGTTTTCAGCTATTGAGTGGAGCTGCCTTTAGGGTCCATACTCTAGTTTCCATCCCTCTCCCCGACAAACATACACACTCTGAACCCTGGTGGTACTGCTCTGATCTCTTTTACCTGTTTTACGTTTGACTTCTGGATTTATTTTCATTCGAAGAAGGGGTCCCAAGACCAAAATAAAGGTTTAAAAACCATAGCTCAAGAATAAAAGACCTAGTTATTTTATGCAGTATTTTATATTAATATACAATACATTTTAAAAGCGGCAACACGTATGGTTCACATTTTGAAGGATGTTATCTTTTTAAGATAGATCAGATGTCTCATTCAGAGAGATGTCAAGGAAATCTTGATAGTTAAAAATGGTTTAGATATTTGAATTCAAATTTATCTCTAGAACTTGATGGAAAGAGGGGAAAAAAACCATTTTGTATTTTATTTGGTCATTTGTTGGTTGGTTATTTGTGGGGTTTTTTGTGTTTTGTTCTTTATTTTAAAGATGTGGGGTGCAAGTCAGGATCAGGCACATAAGTGATCTTTATTCAGGGGAAATTTGAGCCTCCCACTGGTCCTTACTTCTTTCAGTCTAGGATCAGGTACCCTTGATGATGTTATCCCCTCTCCCATTTGTATTTTAATAAAATAGTTCTTAGCCGGCTCTGTGGCTCAGCCTGTAATCCTTCGCCTTTGGGAGGCTGAGGTGAGTGGATTGCCTGAGCCTGCAGGTTCGAGACCCGCCTGTGCAGGCGAGACCTCATCTCTACAATAAATCAAAAAATTAGCCGGGTGTGGTAGCGCGCACCTGTAATTCCGGCTACTCGGAAGGCTGAGGCGGAAGGATCACCGGAGCCCAGCAGGTCGAGGCTGCGGTGGCCGGCAGCATGCCACTGCACTCCAGTCTGGGCGACAGAGCGAGACTCCAACTCAAAAACAACAACAACAAAAATCGTTCTTCATCTCTCTCAACAGCCCCCCATTGCTAGGGTTGTAACCCAGCATATGATTTAATTAAGAGTTTATGCCTGCCTGCTATCCTAATTATAATGTTTATTTTATCTAAAGCGTGAGCATAATTTCCTCCTACCCCTCCCCATCTCCTCTGTCAGGAGCTGCTTCACAGAGACTTTTTTTCTTTTTCCCTTCAGTTCCTTAGGGTGGTTTAGATTAGTTGAATAGGAGCCGACTTGTCATATAAATTACTCTTTTCCTGTCGCTTCAGGCAACCAGGGTCCATGTTTTAAATTTATCACTGCATTGGAATAATTAACTCAAAGCAGTGACATCCTTGTAACTATTGCAGTGTAAAGAACCAGCCTGTAACGGAAGGCTCTTCTGGTGCTTAGAGGTGGTCCTGTGAACTTCAACATCTGTTTGCTAAGTGTATTTCTAGAAAATCTTTGTAGATCTGGAATCCTTAACTTTTTTGTGGCTCTCTGATCCCTTTGAGAATTTGAGGGAAGCTATGGATTGTCTTCCTATAAAAATGAGCATATATATGTACTCATAAAATTTTATACACAATAAAATTGTTCCATTTTGCGGACTGTCAGCTTTCATAGCCCCATGAGCCCCTATGCCGCATAAGACCCCATGCCACATGAGCACACGGTAACTAGCTCACAGCACTAAGGGTAGTGTTTTCCCTACTGTAAATTCTCGGGTACTGTGAGCAGTAATGATGTGGTTGTGGGGAGAAGGTGTTTCACCAAAATGAGCCTCGGGTGGATATTGAGAACAGGAACTAATAAAGGGTAAATGTCTTAAACAGCAAAATAATAATGTATTTCTTGATCTATATAAGAATGACTAGGGTGAGAATTTACATATTATGCAGCTATCCTTGGTTTTTTTCAAAAGATTATGACACTTAATTTAGAAATAAATATTTTTATGAGTTTCTGAAGTAGCATTCTAACAAATGATGAGTGTTACATTTCAACATCATTCTAACAAATGATAAGTGTTACAATTCAACATCTTTGGAAATAAAGGAGTACTTGGTTTACTGGGTCAGTATTTTTTTGCTGAGACCCAGAACAGTGTTTCATGGGCAAACAGATCTGGGAAATACTGTACACAGGTACTGTGTCTTCCTCTTGGAGATTTATAAGGCATATTAGCCTATTAAAAGCACTGAGAAGTTCTGTGTTAAACATAGTTTACTTAATAATACATTTAATTGTTTAGGTTCAGAATTTCTTAACTTTATTAAACTATAGAGTCTTTTTTTAAAAACACCTGTTGATATTTGAGGAAGCTAGTGCTTTTCAGAACATATTAAAAGAATTATCGGGATCGTGACAGCTACAGATTGATAGCTGTGATTGCTGAAACTCTACATTGATATTATTTATTTTAAGCCTGTTTACATATGCTTATTCATCATGTGTAATGTCCAGTTTTTATACTTTTTCCCTCTTTGTTGTTTTTTAGTTGACCATCATTTAAAGGAAATTTCATCTGTCTCTGTTGTGTAGGTTTTGCTTATCAGAAACCAGTTGTCCACAGGAAGATCACTTCCCACCCAATCTCTGTGTGAAAGTGAATACAAAACCTTGCAGCCTTCCAGTAAGTCCTAAAAGCTATTTTTTAAATACATTGCTATCATAACTGTGAAATAAGTCATCATAGCCATTGTTAATCATAGTTTTTCATTAAGAAGACATTTTTATTTGGGATTTATATTCATAGAACACTTGTGCCAACTGCATACAGTCAACAGCTATGACATTTACTATGGAGACAGGATTTGGAGCTGGGGGGTAATAGCTTTAGCATCGTACTGGATTTTGGGGAAAAGTTGTCTCAGCAAACTCTACACTATGTTTTTGTGAATTGAAGAATGGGGTGGGGACTCTTGGTCTGCTTGAAAGTCCTCCTTGCATACCTATCTAAGCTCTCAGGAATTCAGCCTGATTTTTAAAGTTTAAGAGATTTTGAATTTCTATCACTATATTTTTCTCAAGCTTACAATAATGAAACTATAAAGTTGTTTAGAGAAATAATAACACAAGAAACTCTTGTAAATATTTGTTTCTGTGAAAGCATTCATATTTTGTGGTATGTAATTGGTTGGGTTTTTTCCTAAGGAATGAAAGTTGAAATGATTGTGGAAATAATAAGTAGAAATAAATTATATATTACTTTTAGGGGTACCTTCCACCTACAAAAAATGGTGTGGAACCAAAGCGACCCAGCCGACCAATTAATATCACCTCACTTGTTCGATTGTCCACAACAGTACCAAACACAATTGTTGTTTCTTGGACTGCAGAAATTGGAAGAGTAAGTAAATTGTTTCTCCCTGATTTTTGTATTATAAGGAAGGGGGGTTAATCATTTAACCTGTGCTTTGCCTGGCTACCTAAGCTTATGTGTAAATGATGTTGTAACAGGAGTTGCAAGAGGATTTATTTTTGTCTTACAGTGAATTTGTGGTGTTTTTATTCGAAAAATGGGATCATGCAGTATCCAATGTCTTATAACCTGATCCTTTCATTCGGCAATTTATCACAAATGTCTGCCTGTGTCTTACGTTGTTCTGCATTATTTTAAATGGCTACATCTTATTCCAATATGAATATGCCATAATTTAGCCTTTTCTATGTTGTTAAGTATTTTATTTTATTTATTGATGCTTTCATTGCTATTTCAAAGAGCATTTTTAAGTCCATCCTAGTAGTTAAAGCTCTGCACACACACATAATAATTTCCTTAGAATAAATTCTCAGAAGTGCAGTTGCTGAGTCAAAGAACATGACCAGTTTTAAGAAATTTTGTATACATTGACACATTGCCTTCTCCAAAAATATAGATTTATTTACTTACTTTCAGTGTTGATCCAAATGCCTGTCACTGCTTATTGTTATCTTCTTTTAAATCTTTACCAATTTTATTGGGTAAATAATGGTACCACTTTGCCTTAATTAGTACTCCTTTCCTTATTACTGAGATTGAATAAGTTTTGTGTTTGTGATTATTTACATATAAAACTGTATCCATGTCTTTCTTGATTGCTGTTTTCTTTTTCTTTTTCTTTTTTTCCCGAATTGGAGTCTCACTCTGTCGCCCAGACTGGAGTGCAGTGGCACGCTCCTGGCCACCGCAGCCTTGACCTGCTGGGTTCCGGTGATCCTTCTGCCTCAACCTTCCAAGTAGCTGGAACTATAGGCGCGTACTACCAGGCCCGGCTAATTTTTTGATTTATTGTAGAGATGAGGTCTCGTCAAGTTGCCCAGGCAGGTCTTGAACCCGCGGGCTCAGGCAATCCACTCACCTCAGCCTCCCAAAGTGCGGGATTACAGGCTGAGCCACTGAGCCCGGCCTGTTTTCTTTTTCTTATTGATCTATGAGTTCTTCATATACTAAAACTTAGCCCTCTGACACGTTACAAGTAATTGTTTCCAGTTTGTTTGCCTTTTATTTTTATTTATATGATTATTTAATGTGTATAAGATTTAAATTTTTGTATATCTAAATTTTAACCTGTTTTTCCTTTATCTAAACCTTTCTCCTCTCCATCAAACTTTGGCTGTCTGCTTTTTTCAAGTATATGCAATTATTTTGTATTTTCTTCTGTACTTTTATGATTTTTAGTCCATATTAAATTTATGTGTGGTGTAGGATAATAATTACTTTCACTTTTTTCTTTTTTTTTTTTAAGTCAGGGCCTCACTCTTGTCACCCAGGCTGGAGTGCAGTACCATGCTTACAGCTCACCACAGTCTTGACCTTCTGGGCTCAGGTGATCCTTACCCCTCAGCCTCCCAAGTTGCTGGGACTAGGGGTGCGCTACCACACCCAGCTAATTTTTAAAATTTTTTTGTAAAGACAAGGTCTCCCTATGTTGTCAAGGCTGGTTTTGAACTCCTGGGCTCAAGCATTCCTCCTGCCCCAGCCTCACAAAGTGCTGGGATTACAGGCATGTGCCACCATGTCCAGCCACTTTCAATTTTTAAATAGCCAATTCTAACACCACTAACTAAATAAATGTTGATTCTGAAGCCACCATTGTCATATATTTAATTTTTACATGTCTTGAGTGTGGTCCAGCCTTTTTTTCTTTTTTTTCCCTGGGACAGTTTTCAAAAAACTTCTGCTTTCAAATTATTGTAGTTTTATAATCTGAGCTTGTATCTATTCATTTGAAATTTGTTGAATGCTTACTGTGTGCCAGGCCTTGTACTCAAAACGGGCAGTTCCACAGGGAGAAAGCAAGTTCACACCATGTGGCCTGCAGCCTGAGTCAGGTCGGTGGTGAGAACAGAGACCAGACCATAGGAACTGAGGGCGAGGCCAAGGAAGTGTAGCATTCTAGAAGTGAGAGCTAAGTTATGGATTAAGTTAGAAGAGAGTTCATTTAATAAATATTGATATTTAGTTTACGCATTTCAGGAACTGTATTTTCAAGTCCCCTTTTATGTTCCTCAGTAATTTAATAGGCTTCTTCTTATAAATCCTGCATCATATTTTTTGTTAATTCTTGTGTTGTTACTGCTATTGTAAATAGATCTTTTTCTATTATATTTTCTAAATAACTTACTTATTGTTGGTTTATTTACAGCTAGTTACTTTTGAATATTTATCTCATAGCTAAATTCATACATTGTTTCAGTAGCTTTTTAGATGGTTTACTGTGATTCCCAGGGAGGCAATTTTGAGTTTGAGATATATTATACAAATTATGGTAATCCTAAATTCTTTGGTCATTTTCTCCTGTTCTTGTTCTACTGGTTAGAGCTTTACAGTGTTAAGTCATGCAGTTGCTAGTACACATATTTGACTTGTTCCATGTGCTAATGAGAATATTGCTATTTTTATAGCATTAAACATTATAATTGCTATTTTTGGTAGAAATTATGTCACGGATATATTCCTATGTTCGTCTTTTACTGGGTATCTTTGTTAGAAGTGGATTTTTATTAATTTTATCAAAATGTTTCTTGACATCTCTCAGTTATATTTTTTTCTTTGACTAATATGTCACAGGTTTGTAAAATCCTTTTAAATGTTTGCTTCTGGTGTACCTTGGAGTTCCCCTTCTCCCCCCATTTTTGAAGAAAGTGTTGGTTTTATTTTGTTTTGTGTGTGAAAAGTACAGCCCACCAAGGAATAGGCGGATGTTTTTGGTGAAATGGGAAGGAAGCCTGAAGTTGTAGGGAGAAGAGAAGATGGGATGTACTCTTGCCCATGTGCCCTGGGGCCAGGGAGAGGGCCTCTTCCCTGGAAGGCTTTCGCAGAGATTCGGAGGGCTACACGTTGGAGACCTTTCTGTTTTTGAACTAAAACATTGAAAGAAAATTACTCTTTTCCAAAGCCCAGAAGATAACTTATTTGATTGTTTTTAGATCAGTGTTTTAATTCATCTTGTGCAGATGCTCTGAATAGCTTATGTAGAATCTCGTACCACTCTGCAGATAATTTGTATGATTACCATTCAGAAATGTTACGACTACATCCTTTCAAATGAAATAAACAGGAGAGCAATTTCAGTGCATAAAGGAAGGAAGTGAACCTTGTTGGAACTTCTTGCCCTGCCGCAGGGTCTTCACTGTACTTAGCGTTTACCAAACTCTTGTCCTTTGTAGAGAAATGGTTTTAGCTACAGGCTGGATATCCCTAATCTGAAAACCCAAAATTTGATATGCTATAAAATCCAAAACATGGCGCTCAGAGGAAATGGTAATCAGGGTGGTCCAGATTTCAGATTTTCAGAATGGGAGTGCTGAACCTGTAAGTACAATACCCATATTTTAGAATTTAAAAAAGTCCAAAATCCAAAACACTTTATCCCGTGATTTCCGATAAAGGATACTCAGCTTGTGCTGGTGTAAAGGGCATGCATTGAGCAAATGGTATTTCAGTTATGAAGAAAATGCCTGATGATCTCGATAAGCAATTGTGAAGACTTGGAAAAGCAAAGACAAAAAGATTAGTATAAGACAATATATATTGATAATTGGAATTAGGTATACTTTGAAGGGTCAGCATGAACAATATTAACATCAAGCTACTTAGAAGAGATACTGTGCTAGGTTTGGAGTTTTTTTTGCTGAACCTCTCATGTGATGTAAAATTTAATTTCATAGTAGTACAAGTGGCATTTGTTAATACCTGACATTCTTTTTTGCTGACCTTTTTTTTTTCCCCCTATTTGGTTACATGTTTCAACTAGAGTGAACATACCTTTTCACTTAACTTCTTGTGGTTTCTACTTGATCTTTTCTTAAATATTTATATAAAGCCTTAGGGTAATTCCAAGTTCTGAAGATTCAAGCTGTCTGTACATAATTTCACAGTGTTAATTGGCATTTTTTCAGTTTCTTTCATACTTGTAGCATTAAGCAAACAGGTAATAATGGTGAATAAGATTTTTTTTCCTAAAACTTTTCAATTCAATATTACATTAGTATGTTGTATGCTGTAAGATTTAGGAAAGTTTTAAGTTAGATGACCATCATTAATATATTGTGAAATGTATTAACAAAAGTAAATTAGCTTTTTGGACACTTCTTTTTTTCCCCCAGAAAATACGTAGTCTTTGAGCATAGGTAGGTTTCTGAACTTTAAATGAATATTGAGTAGGCCAGACGTGGTGGCTCAAGCCTGTAATCCCAGCAGTTTGGGAGGCTGAGGTGAGAGAATCGCCTGAGTCCAGGGGTTTGAGGCCAACCTGGGTAACTTGGTGAGTCCTCGTCTCTACAATAAATAAAAAAAGTAGCTGGGTGTGGTGGCACTCGCCTGTAGTTCCAGCTACTTGGAAGGCTGAGGCAAAAGGATCGCCTGAGCCCAGCTGGTTGAGACTGTGGTAGCCATGAGCGTGCCACTGCACTTCTGCACTCCAGCCTGGGCGACAGAGTGAGACTCCAACTCAAAAAAGAAAAGAAAATTGATTGTCCAGAAGCTATTGTGGGATCTTTTCTGCCAAAAAAAAGGAAATGCATTTTTAAAAGTGTGAATGAATCTGAAAGTTGGATGTGCACTGGACCTGGTTAAGAGCTCACAGCAGGCAGAGTCGGCGAAAGCCAGAGCTGTAGAGCACGACTCTGGCCGTGGCGCAGAGGCCCCGGCCTGAGACTCCTGCCCTTTCCTCTTGGTGGCTGGTGCCTGCGCTGTCACCAGGCAGTTGTGTGAGCATGAGCAGATGATATCATCTTTCTGTGCCTCTATTATATCAACCCTTCATTTAGCAAAACACCTGTCCTTTCTCTCTGGTGGGTTTCCTGCAAAGCTTAAATGAAGCAGATGGTATATGTTGAAAGCGTTTAGAAAAATGTATACAGAGTAGCGAGAAACAAGATGGTGGCGGTTGTTTATGTTTTTGTGTCTTTTCAAGCTTCGGAATCTTCTCTCATACCCATCATCAGATGGAAGGTGGTCCTTTTCATGGAGATCTTTCTCTGGCCCTGGGCAGCCTCAGCCTCTGCTCCTCCTCTTGTCTCACATGCACCCATCACTCGACTGGCTGATGAACTTCTTTGTACCCTTCTCCCTGCCCTCTCTGGGTCCATCCCTCTGCTGGGCATGGATATTCATCTGTGGAGCTGCTAAACCAGCAGCTCCTCTTTGAAAACCTCCTTCAAGATTCTCTCTCTTTGTAGCGGTAATGGCCCAAGTGCAGGCATTCAAGAGCTAGTTGAAGACACGGGGAGGTTCAGAGGTACAGTGAGGAAGCAAGCCTCATCGTGATGTTTAGAAAGTAGCTACTGTTCACATATACCCATTTTCTCCTAAATGTGGTTTGTGATAATGCTGACATCTCACTGGCCTTGGCTTTTATTTAGTCTCAACAGTATTCTTTCACATAAGCACGTTTTAAGTTCATTAGCTTCAAATGTAGGCAGTCAGGTAATGTGAGACCATAACAGACCTGGGTTTAAGTTCAGGGTTTGTCACTTGAAAGTTGCAAAATTAGGGTAAGTTCTTTCACTTCTCTATATTTTAGTTTCCTCATCCATAAAAATAGGTTTATGATCACCTCAGCAGCTTTTAGTCAGGCTTAAATGAATTGTTCATGAAAACACCTGAGACAGTACCTGGCATATAGCTGGTATTGTCAGGAGAAGTCGTTTTCCTCTCTGTTGCTGTGGGATTAAGATAGATGTTCTGAAAAACTTACCTGTGTTGTTTTCTGCATCTTTTTTCCAGAACTATTCCATGGCAGTGTATCTTGTAAAACAGTTGTCCTCTACAGTTCTTCTTCAGAGGTTACGAGCAAAGGGAATAAGGAACCCGGATCATTCTAGAGCTCTAAGTATGTATGATAAACTTATTTCATTTATGTAGCCAAACTGTTTTGTTAAAGGTTAGAGTAGTATTTTCACAACTCAAGAAATTGTGGAATTTGTTATTTTACTAGAGCCTGTTGTAGAGGATTATAAACATACTGAGAACCTTAATTTAAGCTTGTAAAGCAAAACCTAAGAGTAGTTTTAATATTTTTATTATGGACTATACTTATACTATATTTTACTGATCTTACGATTAACTTTGTAAAATCAGTGTATGAACATAGAAGAATATTTTATTACAAATCTCATAAAATAAATAAATGTTTAAGGAATTATAGGAAATTAGAAGGTCTTGGTATAAATTTTAAGAACATTATTTTAGATCAGAGGTTTATCCAGGAAAATGTGCAGGGGTATATGATGGTTGCACCCCTGCATTAACACAGTGAAGACAGCCAATGGGGTGACAAATAATGGTGACATGGGTTTTGCCATTCATCAGTCACGTGGCCTTGGACAAGGTGCTCTGCTCCTGAGTCTCACGCTCCTCGTCTGTATCATGAGGTTTGTACCACACAGTTTCTAAAGCCTCTCCACAGCCTGGGTTTTTAGGTGTGACTTACTGGACCATTCACTTGGATGCACTGAATTTGAGGTACAAGTGGGTTGTTCTGATCACAGATGTTAGGGTTAAGGCCAAAGAGTTCAGTGGCCCCTCCAAAGACTGAACTCAGTTCTCCCCTTACTCTCTTCTTTGTGAGAGGTAGAGTCTTCATGGATGAATTTGTGGGTAAGGGCTGGGCGCTTAGGAAACAGAACTTATAGGCAGGGGCTAGGTAACTGCCTTTTAAGGACCATTGGTGTGAGCCAACTGGTGGAGCCCACCCAGATGTGCAGTGGGCAACACCCAAGTGGAAAGAGCTGAGACCACGAGGCTGGCTTCTCTTACTTACTTCTGAAGCATGGCTTTTATCCTTTTGGCCTATTTCTATACCACAGTGAAGGATCCCATTCCCCTGAGTGTCAGGAGGCCCTTAATGGCTCACTGAAGGGATCTTCTGTATTAAAACGGCCCTTTGAAAACTTCTCTGATCCTGAGCCCAGAGGAAAAAGGCCCTCGGATCAGTGCCTCTGCTGGAGGGACAGCTTTGGTGGGATCTGCTGGATGTGGGTATGGCAGGCAGGGACAAGGCAAGGTGGGAGTCCAGGAGAGAGAAGACAGGGGAGACACTGTCCTGCCAAAGGGTCTTGGTCACTCCACTGAGACTCTCCATGCTTACTTTCTCAGTGCTTAGCGCACAGGCAGGTGGAAGCTGGAATTTGGGGCCTGTGTGGAGGACAGAACACCAGGGAAAGGCAAACAGAGCTGTGGCACTGAACAGCCAGCCACAGCACAGGCCGCTGGCACCAGCCATGAGCCCCTCCACATGGGGCTGTAGCGCCACCTGGAGGGGGTGGGAATGCCAGCCTGAATGACTGTTTTCTCCAGGGTACCACCGTTAGCTACTGTCAAATGACTGTTTTCTCCAGGGTACCACCGTTAGCTATTGTCAGGCAGCAGAAGCTGCTTCATTCAAACGCAGTTTGTTTCCACTGCTGTGTGTGGAGAAGAAGTGCACGTTGGATGAGGGTTTTGTGGCATTGTATATCTTATTGGCTGGGGGAACCAGTGGGATATGATTTTGGATCCCACTGTTAAGTAATTGACCAAAGAACAGGTTATTTACCTTTTTGTTATGTGTAAAAAAAGTTTTCCAACAAATTAGTTATGTAACTGAAATATTATTTAAGGTAACTTACAAAAGAAATGTCAGGTATCTCAGTATTTTGTTTGTTTTTGAGTTGGGTTCTCACTCTATTGCCCTGACTGGAGTACAGTGGCACGTTCAAGGCTCACTATTGCTCAACTTCCTGGGCTCAGGTGTATCCTTCTGCCTTGGCCTTCAAAAGTGCTGGGATTACAGGCATGAGCCACTGTGCCTGGTCCTGTATTTGTAAGTAATTTAATTCTTCAAAAATATCTGAAGGCCAGGCACAGTAGCTCATGTCTGTAATCCCAGCATTTTGGGAAGATGAGACAGGAGGGTCATTTGAGCCCAAAAGTTTGAGACCAGCCTGCACAACATAGTGAGACCTTGTCTCTACAAAGAAATTTTAAAAATTAGCTGGGCATGGGAGGCTGAGGTAGAAGAATTGTCTGAGCCCAAGAGGTCGAGGCCACAGTGAGCCGTGGTTGTACCACTGCACTCCAGCCTGGGCAACAGAGCAAGACCCTGACTCAAAAAAAAAAAAAAATACCAAAAAAAAAAAAAAAACTACTTATAAACTTGTTTGTTGTAAGCCATTCTTAATCTCATGAGTAAGTTCTTCTAGTTTTATTAGTCAAGTCAGGCACTATTATTGTGTTCTTGAAAGAATAAAGTTCCTCGTATTTAGACTTTTTCACAGAGAAATCTGTTCTCTGATTCATGTGATTTAATAGGTTTTTGTCTTGTGCTTTCTGGCTATGTATAGCGGTGTTCCCTCACAACCCTCAGAAACAGTCTTTTACTGACTCTTGATTGAGTTCTCTCCTCTCCCTTCTCCCTTCAGCCGTTACTTCAAACCTTAGCCATAATCTACTCAGACTACCCCCCACTAGACTCTTTGCCAATGCAAGGAGATTGGGGCTACGAGATGGGATGTCCTCACTGCCTGTCTCTTCCTTGATCTCAGCACCACTCTAATTGCTTTATTTCTTTTTTCTGAGTCAGGGTCTCACTCTGTCACCCAAGCTCGAGTGCGGTGGTACTCTCACGGCCACCCCAATGTCGACCTGCTGGGCTCTCAGGCTATCCTTCTGCCTCAACCTTCCAAGTAGCTGGAACTACAGGCACGTGCTACCACACCCAGCTAATTTTTTTGATATATTTTAGAGACGAGTTCTCGCTGAGTTGCCCAGGCTGGTCTTGAACCCCTGGGCTCAGGCAGTCCTCTTGCCTTGGCCTCCCAAAGTGGGATAACAGGCTTGAACCTAATTGTTTTCAACTGGACCCACATGTATGCCCGTCTTCATGTCATTCCCTTCGGGTCGTCATTCCTTTCTCTGCTTGAAGCTCATCTTTCATTCATTCACTTCTTTCATTTAAGAAATCATATTAGAATCTGCTGTGTCCCAGGTATAGGAGAGATAGCGTGAAGCCAGACGCAGCATCTCTGCATCCCCCAGAAGTCTGTGGTCTCGAGGGAGAGACAGACATGGGATCATTGTACGGGTTGTGAATGAGTCACCTTTGTGACATGTGCCTTGGAGAAGACAGGCGGGGAGCTCTGTGGAGGAACACAGTCCTCTGGTGTCGTGGTGCACAGGCAAGAGGATAAGAGTGAGGGGGGAGTGACGCCCCAAGGTGGGAGGGAGTGTTCCAGGAGCTAAGCCAGGTGGACTGGAGTGGAGGGCTAAGCGAGAGCAGACCAAGGCAGATGGGTGAGATTACCCAGGTGGTGGCAGGATGGACAAGGGGGAGTCATGAAGAGATGTGTACGCATAGGAATGATGTGATTGGATGTGGACAGTCTGAGCCTCGCTTTGAAAATGGAATAAAGGAGATGTGACTGAGGCAGTGAGGCCAGTGGGGAGCCAGTGGCAGTTGTGCATAAGAGATGGAGGTGTCTTGAATGAAGGCAGTGATGGTAGAAATACAGTGGACAGTTTTGAGAAGCATGAAGGGTAGGGATTGTGCTGATGACGTGTGGGGAGTGAGGGTGCTAGGGTGTATGCTAGGCTTCTTAACTTGGGCACCAAGGAGCCTGGACATGCCAGATATGAAATGGAGAATAGTGCTGAAAATGCAGGCTGCAGGCAGGGGTTGATCAGGTGCAG
Source organism: Cephalopachus bancanus (assembly GCA_027257055.1). Taxonomy (NCBI): domain Eukaryota; kingdom Metazoa; phylum Chordata; class Mammalia; order Primates; family Tarsiidae; genus Cephalopachus; species Cephalopachus bancanus. The sequence continues at coordinate 3,882,797 of JAPVLO010000288.1, read as the reverse complement.
TCTCTTGCTTGCGTTTGATCTCTAGCAGTTGGGAGACCTGGCTTCCCTAGTGTCGTCTTTGTCCTGTAAAACAGGAAAGCCAGCCCCTCTTTAGAGAGGCTTGTGTTTTCTGTTGTGCTTGTCTTGATATGGTGCTCGCATGGGCTGCAAGTGCTCTGTTACCTCCCTGTGCATCTGGTGACACTTTTTTAATCCCCATCCTTTCACAGAAGCTGCTCTTGTGGACGTCACACATGACGATCTATTGCCTCATGTAAGTTACATCTGGTTGGTTTCTGCCTAGTGTGCTTTACTCTGCTGCCTGGGAGGCCAGGCACTTCCTAAAATCCTCCCCTCCTCTTTGACCACTCCTTCCCTGCTGTCAAGGGATTCTTTAAGGGAAGCTTCCAAATGTTGGTCTGCCTTTCTCTGCACTCTTGGCCCCTCCCCCAGATACGCATCCGAGATCTTGATGTGGCTAACTGCCTCCCTTGACATTCTACCCCCATTTCTCAGACTCAAGTGCTTAAAATTGACCTGGCCAGATTCTGGCCAGCTTACACCTACACTCTCCTCAGGACTTGCCAGGCGCCCTCTCCCCCATCCCTACCTTCAGGGCCTCTTGTCCTCAGCATATTAGAGGGGTCTCTGAGTGTCCCTGCCCTCTACTGGGCTGTGAGATTGCAGAAAGGAATTTAATCTCATTTCTTGAACTCCTGCTGCTTAGCAGTGCCTGGCTGGGAGGAGACCCTGTGTCCTTTTGTTGAAGCAGCCCGCTGAAGAGAGAGGTTAGAGTAAACAGCTGGTCTTGAGGTTTCTGTTTCTTTGTCTGTAGAATGAAGTATTAGGTGGGCTTAAGGTATGGTTGTTTTCAGCCTTAAAATTTGGACAGAATGTATTAACATAATCTGATATTAATGAAAGATGAACATTATTTTAAAACAATTACCATCTTGGAGCAACACTGTCTAATGATAGTTTGGGCAGAGTATTCCCTCTCTGCTCTGTCCCGTGTGGCAGCACCAGTGGCGTGTGACTGCTGATCACTGGAGACAGCTGGGGAAACTGGTCAGCCGATTTTAAACTTTATTTAATATAAACTTAAATGTAGCCATGTGACTGGTGGCGAGCTCATGATAACAGGGGTTAAAAACAAGATTAATTTTATTTATTTCCCCCAATTTCACTTGACTCTTGGAAGAAGCAAGATTAATTTTAAACGTGGCTAGCTGTAACTTTATTATAGGTCACGCGAAAGACTGTTACATCACAACTCTTGGTAACATAAGAAAACTTGAACTCTCAGCTGACTTACTTCCCAAGTGTTGACTAATTACAGGGATAATACTCTCTCTTTTTTTTTTTTTTTTTTTACTCCTTTGTTCACAAAGAATAAATACTTTTATTTTACTTTTTCGTTCATACTTTCTGGTAATTAAATTTAACATAGTGCTTTTCCCTCTCCACTTCCCTTTCTTTTCTTTTTTTCTTTCTTTTTGTTGTTTGGTGAGGTTTATTGGGGCATAATGATAAACAGTAAACATTTGTTTGACAGGTATACATATGAACTACTGCCACAGTCAAAATAGAGAACTTCCTTCACCCTAGAAAGTTCCTCTGTGGTCCCTGCAGTCCACCCTGTCTCCCTGTCATTGATGTGATTTCCTCAATGTAGTTTTGTCTTTTCTAGAATGTCAGATAAATGCAGCCCCACAGACGGATCCTTTGGTGTCTGGCTCTTCTCTCTTATTGTAATGCTTTTGAGTTTCTTCTGTGTGACTGGTTCTTTACTGTTGAGTAGTAATCCATTCATGTGCCATAATTTGTTTATCCATTTATCAATTGATGGCCATTTAAATTGTTTCCAGTTATTCACTGTGATGAATAAAGCTGCTAGAAAAATTGACATTTTGCATAAAGTGGATGTACCATTTTTACGTTCCCACATTCGCGTGTAGTATCTCAGACTGCTTTTATTTTAGCCCCTCTGCTCAGTGAGTAGTGATGTCTCACAGTTGTTTCTCTTTTTTCTTCTTCCTTTTTTTTTTTTTAAAGTCAGAGTCTCACTGTCACCCAGGCTGTGGTGCAGTAGCACAATCATGGCTCATCACTGCCTCAACTTCTTGGGCTCAGGCATTTCTTCCCTTTCAGCCTCCCAAGTAGCTGTGAATACAGGTGCCACCAAAGCCTGGCTAACTTTTTTATTTTTAAGAGACAAGGTCTCATCAGATTGCCCAGACTGGTCTCAACTCCTGGGCTTAAGCAGTTCTCCTGCCTCGGCCTCCCAGAGTGCTGGCATTACAAGCATGAGCCACTGTGCCTGGCCTCACTGTGTAGCTTTCCAATGACTGGTGATGATGTCAAACATCTTTTCATGTGTCTGTCATTCTTATCCCTTCTTTGATGAAGTATCTATCCAGACTTTTGCTTATTTTTTAATAGGTCATGCTTTTTATATACTATGAAATCTTTGCTTAAATGAAAGTCAGAAGCATTCTCTATTTTTCTTCTAAAAATTTTATCATTTTAGCTCTTAGATTTAGATCTATGATTCATCTTAAGTTAATATTTGTGCAAGTTAAGAATATAGGTTCATTTTTCCCCATGTAGACATCCAAACGTTCTGACTATATTTGTTGAAAAGACTCTCTTTCCCCCCATTTAATTAACTTGCACCTTTGTCCAAAAACCAGTTGACTGTGGATGTATGAATTTATTTCTGGGTTCTATTTTTTTCCATTGACTTGTATGTCTATCTTTATGCCAAACTATAGCCTTAATTACCATAACTTGAGAGTAAGTCTTGAAATCAGATAGAGGTCTCCAACTTTGTTTTTCAGTTTCAGAATTGTTTTGACTACTATTAAGTTCAGTATGTAAAATAATAATACCTAGTAACCAAATAGAGCTTATGTCTGTACTAAGTTGGTTTCAGCATTCAAAAGTCAGTCAATCAGTATAATTCATCCTCTCAACAAACTAAAAGAGAAAAATCAGACCAAATGTAGTGGCTCATGCCTGTAATCCCTGCACTTTGGCAGGATGAGGTAGGAGGTTCACTTGAGGCCAGACTTTCAAGACCAGCCTAGGCAACATAGCAAGACCCCATGTCTACAAACAATTGTTATTTTATTTTATTTATTTATTTTGAGTTGGAGGTTTATTTTGAGTTGGAATGAGAGTAAAAATAAGTGATAGGAAGAAAATTAGGATATATGCAATATGATAGAATGTGGTGGGTTTTATTAACATCATTGTGTTTTTTCCTGTAATGCACAAAAACTAATTCATGATCTCATGGCTTTTCCATACTGTGTTTGAGGTTTTATAAATTATGAAAGACTAAGATGTAGCACAAATAACATTTAATGTCTGTTTAAATTCTTTGTTTCTTTAAGAATACAGTAACTTCCTAAGATTAATCTCAGTTGTCTCAAAAAAAAGCCAGGCTCTATGAGTACCATGCTTAGTAAAGGTGGGATTCTCTGTTCTTGTCCAGGGGTTGTGAGCATAGCGTATGTCCACTCTGAAACTTCCTTACCTGCAGATGTTCCCTCTCACAATGGTCTTTACTGTTGGTGTCTATCAGTCACGCTTAGCTGGGCCACAGCTGTGAAATCTGTGATTGACTATGGACACAGCCATCCACTCAGGTCTCTGGCATACAATACAGACTTTACAGCTATTGTGGGACAGTTTCTGGAGTTATCAGTATATTACATGTATGTAGTTCCTGTCTTGCTGTTTACGATTTTTGTTGTTATGGAGGTTTTCAGAGGTAACTGAGACCTCAGGTTTCCAGGTGAGAAGTATAAAGGGACTTTTTATGAGACTGGGGAGAGCAAAGGAATAGCCATGCAGAAGTAACATTGCTCTCGTCTCCTCTCTTAAGAACCACGAGAAGTTTGAACTGAAAAAACTTAGAGGTTATCTAGCGCGAGTTCTGATTTTACTACAAGTAAAATTAAGCTGAGCAGGGAGGATTGACTTGCCCTGGATTCCATGACCAGTTTATAGATAAACAAATGTAAAACTCAAATAATTATATGACAGAAAAAGCAGTTGCACTTTTTTCTTTTCATACATTGAAATTAGAATGAATGTTTTACTATAAATATTGTTATCTGAGCCTTCAAAAATTTGTAAATACCGCTCTTATTAATTTCCTTTCAGATAGAAGAGTTCAAATAATATTAGTCAAGTTTAAAAGAAAGAAAATCTCTGTCCAGTATCTTAGCATTGTAAAAGAAAAAGGGTCTGCTATCAGTTGAAGATGCCAGCCTACTGCAGATTTTCCTTCCATGGGTGAGAAATGGGAAATCTGCAGATGTAGTCAGTCTATAGATGCACAATTGTTTTCCATCCTTTTTTTTTAAAAATAGAAATCATAAGCCATATAAATGTTTTCATCTTTTCCTTCAATTGATTGGGAAATAATTGAGCAGATTATTTTTGTTCTTTTTTCCCCTAAGGTTCCTATTTAAGTTCCTTATTTTTTTAGTAATTTATCAGTAGTGTAATTTTAATAAACTTGTTCTTTTTGTTTGTTTGTTTCCTCCTCAATGAATGGCAGTAAAAGAGAAGTTAACTGCGGATCCAGACAGTGAAATAGCTACAACAAGCCTAAGAGTTTCTCTGCTGTGTCCAGTAAGTGTTAACTTATTATTTGATTTCTAGAAAATTTAACATATATTTCCTCTTTTTATTACATATTTTTGTATTTCAGATATTCTGTGCACTTTCAAAATATGTCCATGTTTATTTCAGTTTATAAGTGGGAAGATATGTAGACATTGGATTTGGAATCGAAATAAGTCTAAAAATTCTCAGCCAGGCACAGAGGCTCACACATGGAATCCCAGCACTTTGGGAGGCCAAAGGGAGTGGATTGCCTGAGTCCAGGGGTTCAAGACCACCCTGGGCAACTTGGCAAGACCTCCTCTCTCTAATAAATTTAAAAATTAGCTGGGTGTAGTGGTACACACCTGTAGTTCCAGCTACTTACTTGGAAGGCTGAGGCGGAAGAATCACTTGAGTCTAGGAAGAATCACTTGAGTCTAGCAGGTCAAGGCTGCGGTAGCAATGAGTATGCCACTACACTTCAGCCTGGGCAACAGAGTAACTCCAACTCAAAAAAAGAAAAAATTTCTACTCTTAGTAAGATATATCTAAATATGTCCTGCAACTAATGACTGCCTCTCAGGCTCAAGTGTAAAGTCTCAAAATAAGGAATTTTTATAGTCTCAATGTATTTATTAAAATTTCACTTTTATAATAGTACCCTTCTAAATAAAAATTCAGCCATGATTGTTTAATTTAACCATTTTACCAACAATTACCACATTATAACAGTTCACCAATTTAAAACTATTCTGTTAAGCCTAAATAGTTGAATTTGTTATGCATGCACAAATAAGATGGAAATATAGAGGGTGCCAGAAAATGTATGCACCTTTTAGGAAAGGAACAACTGTATTAAAAGTGTAATATTCAATATATACTAATAAGAAAAGATGAATATAAGTCACATTTGATGTCTACAATTACAAGAGGTACTCTAAGTGGTTACCATCATTGTCCAGACACTTCTGATTACAGCGAACTAAAAGTAATATATAAATAACATTGCTTAAAATGTGTATACATTTTTTTTGTCTCCCCAGTGTTTTTAAGCCAGAAAATGGGGTCAGTCAAATATTTTTATGAAATACATATATGGTCCCAAGACTTAAACAAATTATTAAACTAGTAGGAAAAATTTTTTCAGAACATTTGTTGAGATTTATATATTAAGTAATTTGATTTTAGGCAGCCCATTAGTAGGGATTGTAGTTGAATATGGCTTTCATATGAAAATATGTGAAAAATTCATAGTAAATTATTTTGACATTTTGATTGCCTTTTCTTTTATAATTATTCAAATTAATCATGGTTTAAATTGGGGAGAAAGTATGAAGAATGACAGGACACATCTGTTTCCTGATTTGCCTGAATTGTTAGCAGGCCTGAGGTTGAAATCCTACTAATCTTATGAAGTTAGTATATTCTTAAAGAAACAAAGAATTTAAACAGACATTAAATGTTATTTGTGCTGCATTTTAGTCTTTTGTAATTTATAAAACCTCAAACACAGTATGAAAAAGTCATGGGATCATGAATTAGTTTTTGTAGGTTATAGGAAAAAAACACAATGAAGTTAAGAAAATCCAAACAGGAAAAAACATACACTTGCCCTGTCCTCTTTCTCCCAAATCCTGGTGCATCTGTTCCCCACCGTGGTGCCTTGCTGTCCAACTTCGTTGTGTAACACCAATTCAGAAAAGGGAGAACTTCAGAAAAGTGCATATGCTTCATCTTCCATCTTAATCTCTGGAAAAAGTCCCATCTCAAAAGTATTGGTAGTTGTGCTGATATATATGGTGTTTAGCATTCAGCTTTTATGTGGAGCATCTGTTAATATAAATAGGCACTCCTGTGTAAATCGGAGGAGCTCTAACTTAGGGAACTACTTCTGCGTGTTACTAGAGGTCGCCAATTCCGTTTGGCTGTTTGTACCCCTTGGTTTTGTGGGCCATCTTTTCCATTTTTTCCCATGTGCCCCCTGCTTCACCCTCTTTAGTTCCAATAAGTCTTTGGCAGTTTATTTTATTTTATTTCATTTCATTTCATTTTATTTATTTTATGTTAGATCCTCTTGCCTCAGCCTCCTGTGTGGCTTGAACTGCAGGCATATGCGCCACCACGCCCTGCTAATTTTTTAATTTTTTGTAGAATGAGGTCTTGTTATGTTGCACAGGCAGCTCTTGAATTCCTGGGCTCGGGCAATCCTCCTGCCTCAGCCTCCCAAAGTGTTGGGATGACAGGCGTAAGCCATCAGCCCAACAGCAGTTAGTTTCCAATTGACATCTGCTTCAAAATTCAGATTATAGAGAAAAACAACTGTGTGTTTGTGTGTGCTTGGTCTATAATTATAATACTTTCACGGATTTTTATACGGCTAAGGGGATAATCCCTTCATAGGTATTCTAGAACAGTACTTTCACGGATTTTTATACGGCTAAGGGGATAATCCCTTCATAGGTATTCTAGAACAGTAAGGTCATATAGTTTAGACATGTCTTTACTCAAAAGTGAAATTTAGTAGCAACTTATTTATGTATCATATTTATAGAATAATAAAAGAGATTTGTTTATGTGCATATGATGTCTTACTGTGCATTTGAATTGCCCTTGTGATGTACAGAGCTCAAAATAAATGGGTTTCTGTTGTTTGTGTGCCATTTAGCTAAAGGCAACAAAAACAATTTAAAATGTTTTTGCTCTTTGGGAGTTTTTTTATTCTGATTTATTAAAAGTAGAGCTGGAAGAATCTTTGAAAAACTGCTTTGTGAAGTACTCCCAAGATCTGTAAATCCAAATACAAATGACTTGGAGTTTGATAGGAAAAAAAAGAACTCTGAAGATTTATTTATGAAATAGTTATTGTTGCGAAAAATTTGTAAAAATTCTTCTTAATATACTTCTTCCTGTCTTTTTGCCAGGAAAGAGCATATATACTGATATTTTCAGGGCCCTTTTGAGATAAGCTGTCTTAAACCTATATAAATAATATTTTCTAGGCTGGGCGCGGTGGCACACGCCTATAATCTCAGCACATTGGAAGACTGAGGTGAGAGGATTGTCTGAGCCCATGGGTTCAAGACCAGCCTGGGCAACTTGGCAAGACCTCATCTCTACAATAAATCAAACAATTAGCTGGGCATGAAGGCGCATGCCTGTGGTTTCAGCTACTTGGAAGGCTGAGGCAGAAGGATTGCCTGAACCCAGCAGGTTGAGGCTGCGGTGGTCATGAGCATGCCACTGCACTTTAGCCTGGGCAACAGAGTGAGACTCCAACAACTCAAAAAAAAAAAAAGAGTATTTTCTCTGATAGCATTATCACTTATCTAGCAGGTTATATTATGGTAAGGTGAGTAGCATTAGAAAATGTTGAGAGTTCTTTTCACAGTGTTTGTTTGTAAATGATGCAAACACTGTCCATATTCTGTGAAGAGAAAGGCGGGATTTGTAATCATGAGATGAAGATGTCCAAAGCTCAGCTTCCCTCCTATACCAAGTTAGAGAAAATTGGTGTCTGTTTGTCAAATAAAGTATTTAGAATTTAGTGATTGTTTTTAAAAGCCAGGAATATGAGAACATCACATAACCCTTATTTCATGATTCTTTAAACAAGGCATTTGTATAACAGCTGATAAACAATGCATTGAATGTTTGCTTTTCTCTGCCCATGTGTCAGTGTTCTTCCTGACCCCTCCACCCCTCCCTTTAGAACTCTGTGGGTCAGCTTGTCAGTATCGCTGATCATGAAGGCTTGAGATTTGCTCTCTCGCCAGACAGACATGAGCTCACAGCTGGAGGTAGTGAGATGGAGGTCTGTTAGTAGAGGCTGTGAGGAATGAGTCCTTCTCAGAGTATACATGCGACCACCCTTGACTTGGATTCTGGAAGTTCTTATTGTTGTACTCACTATTTTCATAAGCCATCAGAAGTAGCATTAGAGTTCTGCAGGTTGTGCGCCAAGCGCATTGCTACTGTATTCATCTAGAATGTTCAGACTGGTTTCTTGACCTACTATTGAACAATAGCAAATTATCTACTTGGAAGGAATTTGTGCTTCACAGCTAGGTCTAACTGAAGACATAAGCAGTTAGCTTGGCACCGCCAACCAGGTTGCTATTTGGGAGATGTTTCTGGACTAATGCAGAACTAATGCATATTTTGCCTAATGTGATTGTTACAAGAATGACTTTGTTACCTGTCCTTCTTATAAGGTGCCTATGTGACTCAAACCATTAAAAACTGAATGGAAGAACAGTACAGGGCAAGGAAACTATTTAGTACTGTGTGAGCACAGAATGGAAGACTGAGCTGAGGCTTGGTGGGTCTCCTAGTGCACAATGCGATTCCAAGCAGATATATCAGTGCACGTTAATTCATCAGTGATTGTGCCATTTACTGAAAACATACCCTGTGTCAGGCACTGTGCAGTAAACATAATGTCATCTATGTCCCCACACTCTCATTGTGTAGATCTATTTTAAGCATATTTATAAAACTGAGCCTCTGAGTGATTAAATAAAATAGTGCTGAGGCTCACATAGTTTGTAGGGGGGTCAGGACTCAGCCTGGCTGCAGAACTCATACTCCAGGCCATGTCCTGAGTGCTGAGCATGGCCTGTGCACCCTCCATGCGTGCTGCCTCTAGAACCCCCAGCATTCACAGCAGGGTCTTGCCAAGGCATGGGCTGTCTTCCGGTTGTGTTGCAGCTATATGTCCAAGCACTGGAGACAAGGAGATTAGTCTGACCTATGTCTAATAGGAGGAGACACACACATAAATATGTACAAGGAGGATCCCCAAAAACCAGAATCTATTTATAAAAATTATGTATTCTTACATGCTTAAACTTGTCACCCCAAAATACTCTGTTTGATTCAATTCACCTATTGAGATGCTTTTTATTTGTAAAAAAATTGTATACTTATTCTCACATGTTTAAACTTGTCACCTTTTTCAAAGTCCTCTCCGTTTGATGCAGTATACCTATTGAGACACTTTTCCACAGTTTTTGCGGAAAACTCCATTTTGATACCTATTAGTGCTTCTGCCGATTTTTGTTTCACCTCTTCCACATTGGCAAAGCATTTCCTTTTGAGGACTTTTTCATCCTGGGAAACAAAAAAATGTTACTCAGGGCCAGATCAGGTGTATAGGGAAGGTGGGGCATGGGGGTCATGTCATTTTTGGTCAAAAACTGCTGAACCCTGTGTGGTGTAGGCAGGTGTGCTTGTAAGTCACCCATCATGAAATGGGCAGTTGTGTTGAAAGATTCTCCAAAAAAAATCATTAAAGCCAAATGCAGCCTCTCCCAACAATACTAGCTGGTCCACTGATGCCAGTGGGTTCCTAGAACACTTACCTAGTGAGGGAAGCCTGAACTACAAGGGGCCTGCCCTCCCAAAAATAATTCTGGTTTGTTCCCTCCCCATAGTCACGTGTCACTTATGGATGTGGAATATGTTCTGAAAACTGCATTATTAGGCAATTTCGCCACTGTGCAAAACATCATAGATTGTACCTAACCTAAATGGTGTCACCTACTACCCACCAGGGCTATGTGGAGCAGCCTGTTGCTCCAGGCTACATGCCTATACAGGAAATTACTAACAGAAGATGGTAGGCAGTTGGAACACAATTCTTTAGTGTTTCATATGCCTAAACATGGAAAAGGTACAGTAAACTGCAGTATAAAAGATAAAAATTGGTCCACCCGTGTAGGGTGCTTACCACGAATGGATATTGCAGGACTAGAGGTTGTCTGGAATGTTGGTGAATGCTGGTGAGTGCGTATGAAGGCCTGGGACACTGCCATACACTACGCAGACGTTCTGAGCAATACACACATGGGCCACACTGCATTTGTTTGAAAAATAGTATTCTTCAATAATAAACTAACCTTAGCTTGCCATTAACTTTATAGACTTTTTAATTTTTTTAAATCTTCTGACTGTACATAATGTTTTCTCTATATCCTTATTCTGTGAGTTTTTTCTTTTTTTTAACTTTTTTTGTTAAAAACTAAGTCATCAAACACACACATTAGTCTAAGTCAGTACGGGTCAGGACATCAGTGTCACTGTCTTGCATGTCCACATCTTGCCCGCTGGAAGGCCTTCTCGGGTTGGTGTGGCACTGTCCTCTCCTGGGATGGCATTGCCTTCTTCTGGAATACCTCCAGAAGGATCTGCCTAAGACTACTTTACAGTTAACTTTTTTTTTAATAAGTAGAAGGGGCATGCTCTAAAATAACTATAAAAAGCATAGTGTAGTAAATACCTAAGCCAGGAGCGTGGTCTGTTACTATCATTACCAAGGATCATGTGCTTCACATAGTGGTACGTACTATACTTTATACAAGTGGCGCACAGTAGGTTTGTCTACACCAGCATCACAACGCATGGCTGAGGAATGCGCTGTGCTGTGATGTTCCCACAGCTACCGTGTCACGAGACTACAGGAATTTTTCAACTCCATTATAATCTTATGGAACCTCTGCTTCAGGAAGGATTCCAAAAGGACACTAGACATTCCACAAAGTATGAAAAAGGAGCAGTACCAGTTATGGCATCAGAAGTACAGAAGGGGGAGTAGACACTCCCTTCTCTGTGGTCCCAATGCTACCCCTGCACGTGACTACAGTCACTTGCCACATTTAAAGCACCAGTGGTCCTAGTGCTTTAAATGAGAGATCCATCGTTAGAGGCAGGGGCTTCTGTTAGGAAGAGGGGCCAGTAGACTCTGCTAGGACCACTGGTGCTTTAAATGTGGCAAGTGACTGTAGTCACGTGAAGGGGTAGCATTGGGACCACAGAGAAGGGAGTGTCTACTCCCCCTTCTGTACTTCTGATGTCATAACTAGTACTGCTCCTTTTTCATACTTTGTGGAATGTCTAGAGTCCTTTTGGAATCCTTCCTGACTGCATCTGGTGCTTGGAGGAAGGAGGAGATGGTGTTGCTTTGGAGCCAGGAGGAGTGGTTCCCAGAGGTGAGGTGCCTTTCCTAGGCACACAGTGAAGTCTTGGTGCCAGAACAATAATTTGGGACCCCAAATGACAATTTCTTTGGTAGACTAGGAGATTGCACATTTCCTCCAAATTCTTCTAAGCCAAGAATTTTTAAAAATTTAACCCTTTTATTCTTTTCAAGACTTTGTACTTTGCAAGCTCACAAATATGTCCAGTGTCTTTTCCTGGTACTTGGCAGATAGTGTGATTCTTGAATGTAGATAACTTCTGTGCTGGCCTCTGGAAGGAGAGAAGAGGCCTGATACGGTAGCTTCCTGTTTCGGGTTCTGGGTGCTTCTGTGCCTTGGGCCAAAGCCTGCAGCTCTTCATGGGATAGACTCAACCCATGTCAACTCAGGCAACACCTGCTGTGTGAGAAGAAGTCTGAAGTGCTGGAGCTGTGAGAGGCCAGGCTGTTTGCTGAATTGCCTGTGAGATGCCCAGGGAGAGAGGAAGCAGAGCATTCTCCAGGCTTCCCCCTCAGAGTGCCGTGACTGGTATGGCAGTGAACGGCCAGTATAGCAATGCATGGCAGGGAATCTGTGGCATCCGGGAACTGCTCTCCATTCATGGATAATGCTGATAGTAGATAGATAGTGTATCTCGTGCCCTACAGTGTTTAAACAGGCATCCCTGTTTTCTTTCCCTAATTTCCCTAATAGTTAATTGGTCCTTAACTTTTTTGGATCAGGGGCTGCTTTGAGAATTTGGCTAATGCTGGGTACAGTGGTACACCTATAGTCCCAGCTGCTGGGGGTGCTGAGGCAGGAGAATTGCTTGGGCAACATAGCAAGACCCTGTCTCTAAGAAAAAAGAGCACTCTCTCTAGAAAAAATGCACATACATGCAAAATGTTGACTATAATTCAAGGGGTTCCTGAGCCTCCCACCTGAAGCTGATCTGTGAGCTGTGGGTTGGAGTAAATAACCTTTACTGTAGACTTTCTGTGGTCATTTGGTTTGATGTCCAAAGAAATACTATCATCTTTTTAACCTGTAGCTGTTTCACAGCAAATGTGTTCAGTGTGCTTCTTCATCAAATAATAAACACAGTGTGCTCTTAGAACATATACATATTGCATTTCAAGAAACTTCTTTCAGGGCTTAAATCTTGAGTAGCAGTTTTCTAATATTTATTCCTCCCCCCCCCCTTTTTTTTTACAGCTTGGTAAAATGCGACTGACAATTCCATGTCGGGCCCTGACATGTTCTCATCTGCAGTGTTTTGATGCAACTCTTTATATTCAGATGAATGAGAAGAAGCCAACCTGGGTCTGTCCTGTCTGCGATAAGAAGGCCCCATATGAACACCTTATTATTGATGGGTATGTGCCTTGAGATGAGTTAAACATTTGTTAGATTTTTATGATCCTACAAATCAGTATTTTCAAAGTAATGTTTGAAAACTTTTCCTTTTTAACTTGTCCCCTTGTTTTGAAAGCACGTGTTACTGTCATTGCCTCCTGACATTTGCATTTAAAGCACTGGTGTTCCTAGCAGAGTCTGCTGGCCCCTCTTCCTAACAGAAGCCCCTGCCTCTAAATATGCAGGCTGTATTTGAGAAAGAATGTGCGAATCGTGAAATTCTGCCTTACTGATGTCATCAAAGATGGGGCTGTTGAGTAGAAGTTAGCCTGTTTCTGGAAATTAGATCAAGCTTCAGTTATGGTCTTTTTTTTGTTTGTTTCTTTGTCTTGTCTACATCTAAGCATCACAATAATCAAAAAAATACTTCTATGTTTTATCTATCCCATCAGACATCTTGGAATAGTTCTCTAAATTTTCCCCTGTTTTGTAGGCTCCTTATTTTTTTTCTTTTGCCACCGAACAAAAGTAAATTGTGAAGAAGAGTATATCTACTTAACATTTCTTTTACTTTCTAGCAAAACACTTAAGGCAATTTATCGGTAGTATTTGAGAAAACATGAGTCTGAGGGTGGTAACATAAGAAATGGAGTCAAAGATGGCAGAGGCTGGAGTGGGCTGTCATTATGAAAATCCTAGAAACTTAGGGTCCCTTGACAAGACTTCTAAAAATGTTGGAACTAGATTGGTAGGTGCTCCAGCATGTGGTGATGTAATGAAATTACAGATTCAAGTGGACAGAAAGGGAAAGATTGTGGACGCCAGGTTTAAAACGTTTGGCTGTGGGTCTGCAGTTGCCTCTAGCTTTTTAGCCACTGAGTGGGTGAAAGGAAAGACGGTGGCGGAAGCTTTGACCATCAAAAACTCAGATATTGCCAAGGAGCTCTGCCTGCCTCCCCTGAAGCTGCACTGTTCTATGCTGGCTGAAGATGCAATCAAGACTGCCCTAGCTGATTACAAACTGAAATACGAACCAAAGAAAGGCAAGGTGGTGAAGAAATGAGCCCTCGGGAAGCCTCCAGCAGGTGGCTTCAGCTGTCTGCCCACCGCCATGCAGTCACCTTAGAAACCCCGCGCACCACATACAAGAGCTGAGACATGCCCAGTATTTGCTGTTCACACTGTGACTCTAATGCAAGAGAAATACACAGATTAGTTGTGCTGAATCCTGTGGTTTCTTTCAGCCCACTTTACCACCTTAGCCCAGTTAATGTATATTTTGAAGTATCTGTTTGACCTCAGAACCGAACTCAGTCATGAAGTCTCAAGTTTGGCCAGCTCATGAAGTGCATAAACACTGTTTTACCTGAGCGGATTGTGGAGAGAACTTCCAGGAGTATGCCTTTGTCTGATTATTTGAGAGAACCAAATTGTACATAAAACAGATCTTGCATCTATATACATACATATACATACATATGTATATATACACACACACACACACACACACACACACACACACACACATACATACATACATGTAAAAGAGTGGAAGACAGTGGGAAAAAAAAGAAATGGAGTCTATTTAGCAACACAGGCATAACCTGGAGCTTGAAAGATGGAAAAAAATAAACATGGACTTAAATGCTCTGTGTTTAATTTTTCAGAAAAAGCAGTGATTAATAAGTAACTAGTGGCCAGGTGCAGTGACTCAAGCCTATAATCCCAGCACTCTGGGAGGCCGAGGCAAGAGGATTGCCTGAGCTCAGGGGTTCAAGACCAGCCTGGACAACTTGGCATGACCTCGTCTCTACAATAAATAAAAAACAAGCCAAGCGTGGTAGCGTGCGCCTGTAGTTTCAGCTACTTAGAAGGAAGGCTAAGGCGAAGGATCACCTGAGCCCAGCTGGTTGAGGCTGCAGGGGCTGTGACGGTGCCACTGCACTCCAACTTGGGCAACAGAGTGAGACTCCAACTCAAAAAAATAAAAATAAAAAATAACTAACTAGTAAATCTGAATGAAGAAGAATATTTAGCTCATATGAGTGTTCCATAGCTTCCACTCCTGATTTCCTATTACAGAAGCCACACACACACATACTCCTTAAAGAAAAATTGGAAAACAGAAGAATAAAAATTTTTTTTTGGTGTACAATGTTTTTTTTGTTTTGCATCATTGTACAGTGTTAATAATTTGTAGCCTCTGATTTTATTTAACATAGCCTAAGAATTTGACTACAATTAATTTTAATGCATTCTCTGCAAATTTTTTTCATATATGCATTTTTGTCAGGGAGACTGCATATTTGATTACATTTTTTTATGTGTTGCTTTAGTTTATCAAATAAGGCATGCTTATTGGAGGCAATTTGGAGTATGCAAAAAAGTATAAATAAGAAAAATACATGCCTATGAAGTCACAACCCCAGAATAACTGCTATTTATATACTACTCACAGACAATTTTATTTTTGAATGTAGTTTTCTTTTGTTGGCCTTTTTTCCCCACTTTCTGTCACTGTTTTCCCATGTTATTAAAAATCTTTGAAAACATCTTTTTTATGGTTACATGATATTTTCTTACATAACTGTACCATCATTTAAGTAACTCTGTTCCTGTTTAGTACTAGATTTTAAGAACAAATATAACTTAACTGTTTGACCATCTGAATGTTTTCTGAACAGTAATTTTTAAAATTTATTTTCGTTTAAAATGTGATCTTCTGAGGACCAACTGTTTTTTATAGCTTGTTTATGGAAATCCTAAAGTACTGCACAGACTGTGATGAAATCCAGTTTAAAGAGGATGGCTCGTGGGCGCCGATGAGGTCAAAAAAAGAGGTCCAGGAAGTGTCAGCCTCTTACAATGGCGTTGACGGTGAGTGGCACTGCTTCTCCAGGGTGGGGCAGGCTCCTTGCTGCCATTAGCCTTGGTTTTCTGTATCAAAAGCATATTTTTCAAAAAAACACTGTGCAGTTTATGGAGAGCTTAATAATTCTTAGTAGATTATTTGGTAAATGTTCCAAAGTAATAGAACTCCTTTTAAATTCACGTTTTTGACAGCTTTTATAATTTTCTGGTATAAGATTTCAAGGTAATGTAATTTAATAAGTGATTTGTAAAGTCATGCTTTTGAAACAGTATCCTTTAAAGATTTTTAACAGATTGGGTACAAAGTGGTGAACGTTCTTTTTTCATTTACATTTTTCTTCCTGGCTTTTAGGTATGTTTTTGCGGGAAGGAGACTAGAAGTTTTTTTTTTTATTTAACTCGTAGTTACCATAATATTTCTTAAGTATGTCAGGTACTATACAGATGAAAATATGTAATACACAGTCTCTGCTCTCAGTTTGCTTTTATGCTGAAGTAGACTTAAGGCACATTTTGATTGTACTAATTCAGTATTGTTTCTCAAAATAACTCCTTACAACTAGTGATAAGTAGTAATGTGTGTGTGTGTGTGTGTGTGTGTGTGTGTGTGTGTGTGTGTGTGTGTGTGTATGTCAGAGTATCACTCTGTCACCCAGGCTGGAGTGCAGTAGCACACGCACAGCCACCTCAGCCTTGACCTGATGAGTTCAGGCAATCCTTCTGCCTCAGCCTTTCATGTAGCTGGAACTACAGGTGTGTGCCATGATGCCTGGCTAATTTTTTGATTTATTGCAGAGATGAGGTCTCGCCAAGTTGCCCAGGCTGATCTCCAACCCATGGGTTCAGGCAATCCTCTCACCTGGGCCTCCCAAAATGCTAGGATTATGGGTGTGAGCCATTGCGCCCAGCCAATCAGTAATAATTTTTAATGTAGTAAACTAGAGCCACTGCTGGTTTTTCACTCTCTGTCCCCAGCAGCACTGAGCCTGAATTGTAACTCATAGTTTACAGGGACACTGGGGAAAGAGGGTTGTCATTGGTTCTCCTGATCTTGTGTTCCCCCCATTCCCACACAGGATGCTTGAGCTCCACACTGGAGCACCAGGTGACTTCTCACCACCAGTCATCAAACAAGAACAAGAAGGTGGAGGTGATTGACCTAACCATCGACAGTTCATCTGATGAAGAGGAGGAAGAGCCATCTGCCAAGAGGACCTGTCCCTCCCTGTCACCCACATCACCACTAAATAATAAAGGGTAAGTGTGGGACCTTTAAAAAAGCCATTGTGAAGATAAGTTTGGCTGTAGGGATTAAAGACCTGCCAGATAAAGTGACTGTGCTAGACTAAAAAACTCAAGTTAGCAATCAAAGACTTGGCTGAGTTTTTTTCCCGGGTGTGTAATTTTTTTTTTTTTTTTGAGTTGGAGTTTCACTCCGTCGCCCAGACTGGAGTGCAGTGGCCGCTCCCAGCCACCGCAGCCTTGACCCACTGGGCTCTGGTGATTCTTCCACCTCAGCCTTCCGAGTAGCCGGAATTACAGGCGCGCGCTACCATGCCTGGCTGATTTTTGATTTATTGTAGAGATGAGGTCTCGTCAAGTTGCCCAGGTGGGTCTCGAACCCGCAGGCTCAGACAATCCACTCACCTTAGCTTCCCAAAGGTGCGGGATTATAGGCTGAGCCACCGAGCCCGGCTGTGTGTGATATTTTTGAGGAATTGGGATAATGTGTTAAAGGGTCACTTGGATATAGTTAGTATTCATCATGCCAAAAGATGATTCCGGCACAGACTGGCACTTCAGAACCACCTGAGACTTTGCTGATTGCAGTGCTTGCGGTTCTCCCCCTGTCTGAGTCAGTATTTCTGAGTGTATTTCTAGTAAGTTCTTGAGTGATCCCAATCCTGCTCCTAGGATGTAGGACACTTATTCAAACTGGAAAGTGTATGTTGTAAAATCAGCCCAGGTGGAGCATTCTGAGTGCAGAGCAGAGGATGCTGGGTGAGCGAGGCCTGCCTCACAGCGTGTGGGGCCAGCGGGATCAAGGCTGCTTGCTGGAAGGGGTGGCCCACCATGGTTCCCAATGTATAGGTGTCCCCACCCCACGAGTTGCAGACCTGTAATAACATATCTTGCCCATGCTGCAATTGAGCTCATGCACGTTGTCATCTGTTGTGTGTGAAACACCCTGTGCTGGACGTGGGTGATAATAAGCTTGAAAAGACCAGAACAGCCCCAGCTGTGAGGGCCGAGCACCCATAGGCAGTGAGGCCAACAGCAGGCCCAGCTGCACTCTGCAGCAGGTGACCTGTGGGTACTCAGGTGCTCAGCACGGAGGTTCCATGCCCTGCTGAGGCCCCAACAGAGCACACCAATAGTAACTCCAGATATCAGTGGCCTTTGCGGTATGTACCAAGAGACTCAGAAAGTCTTCCAGCAAGCAGTAGTGCTGGAGAAAGAATGCAGAGAGTGACGGGGAATAGGTGGCTCTGCTACAGATTTCAGAGTTCGGGAGGGGAACCTGACTCCAGGCCAAGAGCAGGCATTTCTGTGCCTGGATTCCAGTCATGTGCAGGTTGGGTACTGTATAACAAAAATAAACTATTTCAGTCAAACAGATTACACAGGTTGGTAGTTTCGTTCTAGGGTGGCTTATCTCAGCATACAGACAGAAACAAAGTCCTTAAAAGCCATATTGGCCAGGAGTGCTGGCTCACACCAGCACTTTGGGAGGCGGAGGCAAGAGGATTGCCTGAACCCAGGAGTTCAAGACCTGGGCAACTCGGCAAGATGTTGTCTCTACAATAAAACAAAAAATTAGCTGGGCATGGTAATACATGCCTATAGTCCCAGCTACTTGGAAGGCTGAGGCAAAAGGATTGTCTGAGCCCAGCAGGTCGAGGCTGCTATGACTGTGAGCATGTTACTGCACTCCAGCCTGGTTGCGGGTTCGAGACCTGCCTGGGTGGCAAGACCTCATCTCTACAATAAATCAGAAAATCAGCCAGGCGTGGTAGCGCATGCCTGTAATTCCGGCTACTTGGAAGGCTGAGGTAGAAGGATTGCCGGAGCCCAGCAGGTCAAGGCTGTGGTGGCTGGGAGTGGCCACTGCACTCCAGTCTGAGCGACAGAGTGAGACTCCAACTCAAAAAGTAAATAAATAAAAAAAATAAAAGCAGTATTATTATTCTAAACAAGGTTAATATGTAGACACTAATCCTGCTCTGTGGACATTACCTCTGATGAAATCCTACCTTGAAACTTACTCAGCAAGCATGACCTTGTTACTATACTGATGTATTTTATAAGTTTTGTAAATATGAGTAGGAGAAAAAGAAAAGTCAGATTACCTGAAGGTAATAGAATAAGTGTCTATAGAATTTTGATTTCAAGATATTTTATAAGTATCTGATTTTTTAATGTCGTAATTGCAACATTATAAGATACTTCTTAAACTTCTGGGTGTATAAGTACTTTTGGGTTAAATGTGTTGTTATATATGCTATTTCTATTCTTTAGAATTTAATAGTAATCGTGTATTTATGTAAACTGTGCAATAGTTTTACTGTCTAAATATAAATTTTTCCTTAAAACTTTTGAGTGTTTAGAAATCAAGTATTTCTTCTTTGGATATTTACTTTGCTGTTTCTCCAAAAATAGCTCTGTTTATTATGTTTAGAAAATTACATTAGATGCATTAACTGCTTCCTGAACTTCCCAGTAACTAATTGAACCCAGATACAGAATTTGCAAATGCCAGGCCTTTCTCTCTGTATTTTCAGATAAAAATAAGAAACCTGGTTTAAAGTTTATAACATCTTTAGAAGAATAGCACCATAGTCAGCACTTGTAGCCATTTTACAATCATGGCTAGCCAGTAACTAGAAATCTGAGCCTAGCATATTGTGTTGGGGTGTTTGTTATTGTGCGGTGCGAAGGTGGAGATGCATTTCAAAACATGCTTCACGTAACTGAAAGAAAAGCAGCCAGCTGGGAATTAGTAAGAGGCAGACAGCACTAATGTGAACCTTTCTGCTGTCTTCAGCCACTGAATGCCAAGTATTCATCCAGAAGTTCTCTGTACTGTTTGGTGTCCCAAGGTGTTTTCAGAGACCAGCGTTTCAGCTGCTCTGTTCTCTCTGTCACCCCTTAGACATTGTCAGAGGACACAGCTAATGGAAAATGGGGTTTTTACAGCCATAAGGGGCTTAAGGAAGCTTCCATTAGATGAAACATTTTTATGAGGTGGGTGAGTGTTTTATGCTTCATGTTCCATTCATAAGGATGTGGTCAACAGTCATAAATGAACCATTCCTGGAACTCCAACCCTGACATCTTGAAATAGTCTGTAACATTGAAATTGCACCCCGCACCCTATGGACTCACATGAAGTATTAACAACAGAAGACAGCTTCTGTGTTACTTTCTTCTCTTTATTTTCTATATCTTGCATACCTTTAGCATCTCGTGTTGTTGGGGTAACATAACTCTTATGTTTCCTTCCAGGGCTGTTATAATTCTTTTTTCCTTTCAAAATCAGCTGAATTCTTCCTTTTCCTTTCTTCTTTTTGCTTTTTCCTTAATTTTTGGTGAAGAAAGGAAAAAAACTAATTTGACTCCTCAGTGTTTTGTACTTCCTCTGTGTTTCTGGGTCCTCTTCTCCTCTGTTTTCAGTTAAACTCATCCTCCCTTGAAAGCACGCTGTCCTTCATGCAACTGGGGCCTTTCTTTCCTTGTCTTGCTGCCTTCATTCAGCTCAGCAGGGCTGTGTGCAAGAAGTGTGCTGATGGTGGGACTGGGCCTTATGTGTCCCAAGGTCAGCTCTGCTGTTTTTGTTCTCATAAGGCTGTAAGTTATGGGGGCCAGCAGCTACCTCCCAACTCTCAGGCTGCTGCCATCCCGACTTGTCTGCATGTGCTTTCCCTGCTGGGACACACCTGTGCTTCTTACTAGCTAACACTCCAGTGTTGTTATGGAGAGGTTTAAGAGTTTCATTTGCTATCACTGTCTTTCACTTGCAGCCTGTGAGCATGGCTCTGTTGGGCCTTCTCCCTGTGCTCTGAAAGAGCAGGTGCTGACACTCGGCAGATGACCTGTGGTTTAGGAATGCTGGGTGCCGCTGTATCCATCCATTCCTCCCTGCAACATTTGCTGTGACTTGTACATAGCATCTTCTCATAAGCATGAATAGTGTAAATTGCATATTGCTTTGTTTGCTTTTTGTTGTTATTCCTAGCACAAATCTTGAGGTTCACTGTGAGTGGCCACCCCTGCACCCTTTTCTTGGTTAAACTTAAAAGTCTGACTGATTCATAAAAATGAAGCAAGCCCCTTTCTCTTACAGCATTCTGAGTCTTCCACACCAAGCATCCCCAGTGTCCCGCACCCCGAGCCTTCCAGCTGTTGATACAAGCTACATCAACACCTCCCTCATCCAGGACTACAGGCACCCTTTCCACATGACACCCATGCCTTATGACTTACAAGGTAAGCCCTGGCTCTTGGTGTTGCCTCCAGCATGGTGGGGGTCTCTGGTCTAGAGAGTCCTGTGCAGGGGAGGCTGAGGAAGAATAGGCAGGTTAGGAGGCAAGGCTTAGACCAGAAGGGAGGGAAATGACGTGCTATGGCCACGTTCCCTGCCTGGGCCTTGGGTAGCCGTGCTTCTCCCCACCGTTCACCTGGCGTGGTGGCCTTATTAGGCTCTGTGAGCGGCTTGGTGCCCTGCAGGCTGTTTGTGATGGCTTCCAGGGAGTGTGTGGCTTTGAGTGTGGATGTTTTTTAGCATTGGCTTTCATGTGTTGATCTAAGTTATAATGCAGCAGGCATTGAGGCTGTATTGTACTACCTTTTAGATAACACTGAATTGAGACGTTTGAAAGTTTTAATTTTTGTTCCAGTGAACCTGATCCTTCTTTTTAAAACAGTTTGTAATGTCAGTACTCATTTATATAATATATTTTGGTTTTATGATAACAATTTTCACTGTCAAAAAGAATTATTCTCATAGTTTTGTAATTTAATAATTTGTATATTAGTCATATAATCTAAGAACTTTTTTAATACAAAAAGCTATATATGTTCATATATGTGGGAAATTCAATACAGAAACATAGAGTGAAAACTTCCATCTGCCTGTGCCCAGGCCCACTTCCCAGAGTAACAGCTGCTTCTAGCAATTTGCTGGATACCTTCTGTTTCTTTTTTCTCCATGTATGAAACATGCTGTTACCCTCCAGAACTGCATGCTGTGCCCCTTGTGGGCTTTGTGTTGTCACCTATACTGGTGTTGACGTGGATGGATCCCCGAGGACTAGTGTCCTGTTTTTCTCCCCTTTCACTTGTTGCACTCTCCCCAGACAGGCCTCCCAGAGCCATCCATCCATCTGCTGGTTCACTGGCTGCATCAGGGGATGGAGGACACTGTGGGTTGGGAGGGGCCTGCGTGCAGGGAATCCCAGCAGCCAGGACCGAGGCTGGTCCTTCTGTGTGTGACAGTTCCCACCAGACCTCAGACCCTCGGATATTGCCCCTTATGCCACTGCAGGAACTCTCAGTTAGAGTCTGGGACCAGTGGGGGCAGGGAAGCAGGCTGGAGAGAGAAGTTTGTTGCTCCAGCTCGCTGAACCCTCACCTGCAGATCTCACCTGCAGGTGGAGGCTAGAAGTCACTGCCTACCTCCGGAGGTGTGGGGAGGAGTAGCTTGGAGACAGTGGGGATGACGAGGGAATCAGGGCATTTGGGACTGGAACTGTGTGGGGTTACAGGATCGGTGATGGCCATGTGTCCGATGAGGGCAGCCACTGCAGAAGCCTGTCTTGGCCCTCGCAGTCTAACTGGGAGAGACATCATGTGGAGCTTGGCTCCTCATGTTGAAGTGGATGAGGGCTTGTCTTGGTTTATTCAAAGAGGGTTTTTTTTTCTTTGGCTTTGGCTTTTTAGTTTTCAAAACTAAAATAGTTTTTTCTTCTACAGGATTAGATTTCTTTCCTTTCTTATCAGGAGACAATCAGGTATGTTATGAAAAAATTGTTATTTTAATTGTATATTAAAAATACAGTCATGCGCCGCATAATGATGTTTTGGTCAACAACAGACCACGTAGATGACAATGGTACCATAAGATGATAGTACAGCTGAAAAATTCCCACCACCTAGTGACGCTGTGCCGCAAGGCGCTGCTCACGTGTCTGTGGTGATGCCAGCCATGTAGAAGTATAGCATGTACAACTGCGAGTGGTACATGGTACTTGGCAGTGATAGCAAATGATTGTGTTATGGGTTCACAAATTTACATTTTACTGTTACTGGAGAGTATACTCCTACTTATTAAATAACCAGTGTACTGTAAGCAGCTTGCTGTGTTACACCAGCACAGCCTCGTACGTCCTGTTTCCCATACCTCTTGATGGCATCATTTTCTCTTGTGCTTGATTTAATCTTGTTTTGTTCATCGTGGCCTCTAAGCATACAAAATCCACAACTGATAGTGCCAGCAAGAGGCCACGTCAAGTAAAACAAAATTAAACAGGATTAAGAACTGTGAAGGTGAAACTCAGTAATGTCAGTGCTCGCCAGGCAGGCACTTCCCCCTCTACCATCGCTACGGTCCTGAAGAGCAGGGACAAGCTGCTGGCAGCTGTGAGAGGATCAGTTTCACCGAAGGCAGCAAGACCAACAGAAATTCGAGAAGGGCCTAAATCAGATGAGAAACTCCTAGTGGCCTAGATCAAAGACCAGACACAGAAGCACATCCCTCTCCATTCTCTGATGATCATGGCCAGAGTAAAGCATTGTTTGCAGTGTTGAAAGAAAAGTCTGCATCTGACTACAATGTTAAATGTACTGTTAGCTCTGGGTGGTGTAAGTGGTTTATTGCATAGCGGGAAAGTGAGTGGTGAGTCTGCAGTACTGGTGCGAAGGCCGAGGAGGAGTGTTTGGGAGCTCTAGGTAAGCTGATCGTGGAGGAAAATGATTTGCCTGAGCAAATCTTCAATATGGGGGAGATGCCCCGATTCTGCAAACGGCTGCCTGAAAGGGCTCTCCTGCACCAGGAGGCCAAACCAGTGCCAGGTCTCAAGTTCTAAGGATCAGGGACAGTCTTCCATGGGCCAGTGTCAGTGGCCACACATTGAAACCCTTTGTGATTCGGGTACAGCGAGAAGCCTGAGCCTTCAGGCATGCCAGCAGGCACACACTGTCCATGGACTGCAGGAGCAGGGAAAAGTCACAGATGCCCCAGATCCTCTCCCAAGATGCCCTTCTGAATTGCTGTGCCAGTGACACGGAGAAGTACTGTTTGGGGAATAACATAGCTTTGAAGATTGGGCTCACTGTTAGTAGTGCACCCACACATTCGCCCTTTATTAGTGATCTTCATCCCAATATCAAAGTGGTGTTTCTCCCTTCATCCATATCTTTGACCCAACTGATGAATCGAGGTGGTATAACAACCTTGAAGACCCCACTGCCTAGGAAGACCCTGAGAAGACGTTGATGCAGTTCTGGAAGGATTACAGCCTCTGCTCTGCATCAGGAACCCTATTTGGGTTGGGGTGATGTTACCAAGGAATGTCTGGAAGAACACACTCAGGAGCTTTGTCTCCGACTTAGAATATTTGCCAAGGACGAGGTGGTTCAAAAATTGCCAAGTTGGCCGGGATCGGTGGCTCAACCTGTAATCCCAGCACTTTGGGAGGCCGAGGTGAGTGGATTGCCTGAGCCCGCGGGTTCAAGATCCACCTGGGCAACTTGGCGAGACCTCATCTCTACAGTAAATCAAAAAATTAGCCAGGTGTGGTAGCGCGCACCTGTAGTTCTAGCTACTTGGAAGGCTGAGGCGGAAGGATAGCCGGAGCCCAGCAGGTCGAGGCTGCGGTGGCCAGGAGTGGCCACTGCACTCCAGTCTGGGCAACTTAGTGAGACTCCAACTCAAAAAAAAAAAAAAATTGCCACGAATAGGCTGGGATGGCCAAGAGCCTCACCTGGGTGTGGATGAGGAAGATGGTTCCTAAGGAGCTGATGGATGGGGGCTGCTGGGTCTGGCAGAAGAAAGGCAAGTGAAGAGGAAGGAGACTCTTGAGGGGGTCACGGCTGCAGGGGCTCTTGCAAACCTCAGCAGGCTCCTTAAAGAGTCTGAAGACACAGCCCAGCCCTGAAGTGTTAATAGGAATGTTCATAGTGCCTTAGCCACTACGAGTAAATCTGTGATGACAAAAGGAGACAGCCAGACCCGCCACCATAGGCTTGTTTCTGAAGAGTGACACCTGCCTACGGAGACTCGGGCAGCTTCCTCAGGAGGTTCCAGAAGCAGGTTGTCAGAACAGGGGGTTGGCTCTATGAATATTGCTGTCCAGAAGACCTTCCCAGGGGACAGGGGTCCAAGTGGAAGATGGCGGCATTGAAGGTCCTG
Organism: Cephalopachus bancanus; assembly: GCA_027257055.1. Taxonomy (NCBI): domain Eukaryota; kingdom Metazoa; phylum Chordata; class Mammalia; order Primates; family Tarsiidae; genus Cephalopachus; species Cephalopachus bancanus. The sequence goes on along the minus strand of JAPVLO010000288.1, from coordinate 3,857,609 downwards.
ACTCTGCGAGGACCGAGGCTGATGCATGCTTCTTGTCCTCATTTTTAGCAAAACATTTAAAAGTAAAGAAAAAACAGATTTAAAAATAGAAGAAAGTGTGTAGAGAATTCAAAAGATTTTTAAAAATTAAAAAGTGTAACAGTAAGCTAAGGTCAGTTTATTATTGAAAATTTGTGGCCAGGCACAGTGGCTCACGCCTGTAATCCCAGCACTTTGGGAGGCTGAGACAGGAGGACTGCCTGAGCCCAGAGGTTTGAGATCAGCCTGGGCAACTTGGTGAAACCTGTCTCTACAATAAATGAAGAAATTAGGCTGAGGCGGAAGGATCACCTAAACCCAGCACGTCAAGCCTGCAGCGGCCGTGAGCATGCCACTGCACTCAGCCTGGGTGACAAGAGTGAGACTCCAACTCAAAAAAAAAAAAAAAAAAAAAAAAAAAAATTATCCAAGTGGTGGTGTGTGCCTGTGGTTCCAGCTACTTGGAAGGCTGAGGCGGAAGAATTGCCTGAGCCCTGCAGGTTGAGGCTGTGGTGGCCGTCAATGTGCCACTGCACTACAAGTATGGGTGACACAGAGTGAGACTCTGACTTTAAAAAAAAAAAAAAGAAAGAAATGTGTTTATAAGATTAATGTAGCCAAGTGTGCAGTGTTTAGAAAGTCACCTGGAGCCGGGCTCACTGGCTCAGCCTGTAATCCCGCGCCTTTGGGAGGCTGAGGTGAGTGGATTGCCTGAGCCTGCGGGTTCAAGACCTGCCTGGGCAGTGACACCTCATCTCTACAATAAATCAAAGCATCAGCCGGGTGTGGTAGCACATGCCTGTAATTCCGGCTACTTGGAAGACTGAGGTGGAAGGATCGCCGGAGCCCAGCAGGTCGAGGCTGGGGTGGCTGGGAGTGGCCACTGCACTCCAGTCTGGGCGACAGAGTGAGACTCCAGCTCAAAAAAAAAAAAGAAAAAGACAGTCACCTGGTGCACAGCAGCATCCTAGGCCTCCACATTCACTCGCTGACTCCCCCAGAGCCGCTGGGTCCTGGTTCCAGGCCTGCAAGCTCCATTCCTGGTAAGTGCCCACACAGGCAGATCATTTTTCTTTTTTATACTGTACTTGCACTATGCCTTTGCTGTGTTTGATATGAACATATTCAGCATTGTGTTAGTTGCCCATGGCATTCAGTCCAGTCTGGTGCTGTACAGGTCTGTAGCCTGGGAACCATTGGCTGTGCCCACAGCCCTGGTATGTCGCGGGCCACGCCGTCCAGGCTCATGTAAGTACAATCTTTTGTGCTTACACAAAGATGAAGTCACCCAACGATGCGTTTCTCAGAATATATCTCTGTCGTTAAGCAGCGCATGACTGTATTTAAAAGTGTAATATGTAGTCAAGAGACAGAATAAATTTCCTTAGAAAATTGAGAGTGATCATACTCGTGATTGTTATGGCTTTTAAAAATGACATAAGAATGCCTGGTTTCTGTGGTGCCTGAGTAAGCCAGTTTGTTGGTCACCAGAATTTTCTAAGGAACAGAGGGCAGTGATCATGCTGCCTGGTAGATTTCTTGGCTAAATATCTCCTTCCTGGCCTAGGGTGGACTGTCCTTCTGTGCACATGCTTCTTGAGAAATAGAATTGACCATTGCTTGCAATACAAATTAAAACAAAAATTGTATTTTGTTTATCCAGTTTCAGATGCAAAAGTGTCTCCAGATCAGTGCTCCAGTCACTGCCTAGGCCATTTGATTTTGCAGAGTGTCTTGCTAGGTGTTTCAGGAGTGCAGGATGCTTGTATGACATGCAGGACTCTGTCCTGCTTCCCGAGCGTGACGACCATGCTGTGTCTGTCTCCCCGCAGCATTACAACACTTCCCTGCTGGCCGCCGCCGCCGCTGCCGTGTCGGATGACCAGGACCTGCTGCACTCGTCCCGCTTCTTCCCATACGCCTCTTCACAGATGTTCCTGGACCAGCTGAGTGCAGGGGGCAGCACCTCCCTGCCCACCACCAATGGGAGCAGCAGTGGCAGCAACAGCAGTCTCGTGTCCTCCTCTAGCCTGCGGGAGGGCCATGGCCACAGTGGCTCGAGCAGGAGCGGCACAGACACGGCGTCCATCTTTGGCATCATCCCAGACATTATCTCGTTGGACTGAGCCCACCGCGGCATCCCCCCAGATGAGATGGACTGGCAGAAAGGGGAGAACTTCGTGCTGTCTGACCTTGTTATGTCAGAAAAGTTCACAAGCGTGTTTTTTCCTTTTTTTAGGGAAAAAATTAAAAGAAATGTACAGAGAACAAAACTATATTTTCAGTTTTACTTTTGTATATAAATCTAAGACTGCCTGTCTGATAAAACACTTGTTTAAAAAAAAGGAAAGAAAAGAAAAAAGAAAAAAGCACCCACAAACCACCTTCAGCTCATTTTTTCTGGATTCTGAAGATTTTTTTCATCATTTGTCATATGATTTTAGTTTTATTTTACTTCAATGGCATTATTTTATTTGCAATAACAGAAAAGGAATTGCATGTATGAAGTTTTAAATTGTGGGCTTTTCTTTGTTGTGGGGAGGGGCTGGGGGTAGTTTGATTTCCATTTTCTGAAATGACAGCCTTGGTTCTGTGTGTGCGTGTCGTATCCAGCCTTAAGTTATGAGCCCATCTGTCCCACTGCACCGCCAGGGCTTCCGGGACATGGCTTGGGGTGTTCGGTGTGTGCATTTGTGTGTCTCTTTCTGCCATCACTGTTCCTCTCTTCCAAGTGTGCGTTCAGTTCCTCTACTCAGTTGCCTGCTTCTTTCCAAGTGCTTTGAGGGTCTTGAACTAAAGTGTGGGCCTCTCAGCTGCATGTTCCCCATCACTTCTCCTCTCCTATTTGCTCCGCACCCCTGAGAATCTGCTTTGGAGATACTGGAATAAAGCTTTCCGGGTGAGGGGTAGGCTTAGCAGACCTGGACATGGCACTCTTTAGTCTCTTTATTCTACATCTGGATTGCTAGCATTGTGTACTTTAACCAAGTCTGTGAATATCTGCTTTTTTTCAGCCACAGAGTAACAAGTTTTCATGTAAGATCTTCATACCAAAGTAGGAGTAAAAATAGCTTAGAAAGCCCTGCCGGGTGTCTTGTGCAACTGACAGAGGTGAGCTCCATCACCTCGAAAAGGAAGCCACACCGTCACTTCTCCTGCAGAGAGTTCTGTTTGGAAAGTACAATGCACCACACATGTCAGCCTGTAGAAATCTGTTGGATAAACAGTTGAAATTCCAAATGTGTTTGGTACTTAGTTTTACTCTCTGATTCTAAGTGTATCTATTTTCTTAGCCTCCCTACCTTGTTTATTTTTTTCTTCACCTTTTAACAGGTATGCCATAGGAAAGTCATTTTTTTTTTTAGAATTCATGGATCAGTCTGATCTACTCTTAACTAATAATGGAACATGTAAATATATTGAAACTTTTTTTCAGGAGATGAGTAAGGGTTGGAGAGAAGGAAAAGTGATTCTGCTTGTTTCCAGATCCTTGTCAGAGAAGGTATGGTGTTCTCAGGTGTGGAGAATGGTTTGTTGTTGATTGAGAATGCAGGTTTGACAGAAAGAGGAAGAAGGGACATAGTGATCGCCAGTTTTTGACTGGATTTTTCTATTCCAACTGCTAATGTTCTCAGAATTGATGAAGGACCACCTTTGTGTATAAACGTGTAGCTTTAAATCTTGCACTGGTGAAAAAAATGACCTACTTTAACCCAGGTAGAATTCAAGATGACTGTGCTTCAGTTGTATGGTAACATTAGTGTTTCACATGACTGTGTGCATCTAAGAATAATGTTTTTTCAGCCTCTCTCCGCCACTAAATTGTTGACTTGAATTTTGAAAAAAAATTTGTTGTTGATATGTATATGTGTGCGTGTATATATGTATTTATAAACAGGTGTGTGTGAGTAACAAGTGAGTTCCATGGTCTTCCCCTACACATGTGGATTCCACATATACGTGGCTGTGTTGCAGCCACCAAGCAATTTGCAATAAAAAAAAAAAGATTTACTGTCAGTTAAAACAGGAAATAGTTATGTTATTTAATGGATCTGGTGTTATGGTGAGCCAAACATTTTAAGAACTCTCGTCATATTAATTTAGGCTAATTTCTAATTCCATAATTTGTGTCAAAATTTGGTTTGGGGTAGACATTGCTAAGGCTGTGGGGAGTTGTTTCTGATGTTACATTGCAGTAGGAAACAATTCTGTCATTTCAGCTGCCAGAAGTGGGGTAGACATTGCTAAGGCTGTGGGGAGTTGTTTCTGATGTTACATTGCAGTAGGAAACAATTCTGTCATTTCAGCTGCCAGAAGGAAAGTGAGTCCTTTTCTTTATCCCTGTTTTGTTTCCTTTGCTATCATTGTTGTTAGTGGTCTCGCATTTCTGATCAATAACTTTGTGTCTGATGCTGACTCACAAGCCCCTAATGATCTGGCAGGAAACCTGTCCCTCAGTCTCCTGTGGCAGCTCCGGGGGGCTGATCCTCGAGGGCCACCACTGCCCTGCTGGAAGGACAGGTCCTGGGAGTATCTCGTCTGTGCACAGAGGCTCTACCTTGTCTCTGCGGGAACCTCCCTCCCTGCTTGACTGTCTCTACTGTAGTTCATTCCACTCTTCAGTTGTTGACTTTCTAAGCTGTCGCATTAATAGTTGTCACTGTCAGTGTCATGGTCACCATCATTCAGTCCCACTTTTCTTCTGTGTGAGATGAGCGGTCGAGTCAGCATGACGTCTGTGTCTCCCAAGCTTAAGAAAGCACAGTCACTCCATCCTATCCTCACCCCTACCCCTGCCCACACCGACAGCTATCTGTGGACGTGTCCCCTTGCCTCAGTCTTTCCTTTCAGGTGTGCACATGTCTGTTTCTGCACAGTGCTGTGTGCACACATGTCTGATAAAATCGTGTTTGACTAGTGGGGTTGAAGTGGCTTTTAATTACTTTGTGGGCATTATTAGACACATCTTTATTTAGAAAAATAACCTGAACCCTAACCATGCCACACTTACTTGGTTGACTATTTTGAGCATTAAAATGTTCTATTATTAGTTTGGATATTATCACAGTTCTCTGTCTTTACTGACTTAGGAAAGAGTCACTTAAGCTTCTGAAAAATGTGATTTCTTGGCAGATTTTCCTTTGAGTCAAATGTCTGAAACGGAATGAAAATATATCCTAATTGTACATTAATGTGGAAGGAACATTGTTTCTAAAACAAGTTCAATTTTAAATACATAAAACTTTTAAGATCTTCAGGACTTTTTAAAGCACATATGAAATTATTTTAGTAAGAATTTTGTTTTATTGATACATGTTGAATTCTGTTTTTTAAGTACACACAAAGCTTAGATTACAGAAGGAGGGAGGGAACGGCAATGTTGCCGAGTGTGCTGCTGTTAACTGTGTAATTAACAAGGGGAAAATGTATATAGACAGAGATCAAGTTACCATCGATTCCATGAACTTAAATCTGTGATTCATTGCCTTAAACTTTCTCTCTTAGAATTTCCATACCGCATGCCAAACCAGTAAAATGGCTTTTAAAAATGTATAGTAGACAATGTCAGTTTGTATAAAAGTACCAAGTGAAAATATTTATTACATGCATTGGAAAAAAAATTGTTTACCTATTGAATGTTACCTGTTTATGTAGAGCTCTTTAGATGTAATAAAAGAAAAGCCTTCAGTTAATTTGTCTGCTGTAAAATAGTACTGCTTGGTATATAGGGTCCCCTTGGACACTGAGACAAGTGACAGTGGTTTGTGTCAGAGTGAGACAGTTGACCATCTTGCACCGGACTTTGTAGTGTGTAGTGAGTGCGCCCCTCTCTCACTGAGGGCTGACTCTGTCACATGCCAGCGTCCCTTGGTTGAAGTCAGTTCATATCTTCAGGTCGAGTGATAAGAGCACCACAGCCTTTTTGTCAGTGACACGTGGTGCTGGGTAAATCAGCTGGAATTTCAGGAATGGGCATGGACCAGGGCGGGTGCATAGAAGCCCTTTCGGGGGTAGCAGCTTAGATCAGAACACCCCCGGGCCTTGGACTCTGGGCCACGGAGTCCCCTTGAGGAGCAGCAAGTCGCATAGCAGAGCCCAGGCCCTGGTGCCCGCCCCATGCCAGCTGTGTCCTGGCTTGCTGCACGGCAGAGTTCCTGCGAGGCAAGTGAGCCTCATCAACTTTGCAGTAAAACCATTGTGGGCTCTTTCATGACAGACAAGGAAGAGCTCTGAGGGAAAGTGCCCTTGCACACTGTCACAGCCCAGAGCACCCTCCCCTGTGCCAGCACAGTTCCTGATATCTTCTGGGCTGCCTGCAGCACCAGTGCTGTGGGCCCGGACTGGGAGCCCCGCCTGCATGCAGAAGCCAGCAGTTCCTGGGGCCCAGGCCTAGACAGCCCCCGGTGGACTCACCCAGGAGTCCAGTGCATAATTCTGTGTTCCAGAACAGGCAGCCAGAGCCTACAACTGCCACATCTGCTCTGCGCTGCAGGGACCCGGGCTCCCCAGCCAGAGGCTCCAACCATGGACTGGGCCACGAACCCCCACCCCACCCTCATCCCAAAGCCCTTCTCCATGCTCCCAGGGCTCCCGCTCACCCCTTCTGGCAATTACCCCTGGGAAAGTGAGTGAGTCTCCTCTCTCCGGCCTGGGTTGGGTCTGAAGCCACCCCTTTGGGGAGGTTGCTGGCTGGGCTTGCGTGTCCAGGCCCCTCAGTAACAAGGACGCACCCCTCGTTGACGGGTCTCCCGCTGCAACCACAGGGCACCACCCGACTGAGCCAAGCCAGAGGCCATGTGGGATACAGGAAGGGTGGAGGCCTCTGTCATGGCCCTGTCCCTGCCTGTGTTGGCACTCTGCCCTCTGGGACCTTGCCGTGCAGCCACAGGTGTGACACGTCCATGGCACCTTTGAGCCCAAGCACCACCAGCCTGGCACCTCCTGCCTACATGACACACTTGGAGCCCCACGAGCCGATGGGCTGCCTGGCCCACACGGGTTCCTCCTTCTGTCCTGGGAGTGGGGTGAGGGCTGTGCTCAGTTTGGGCCACCTGAGCAGATTGTCCTAAGACCTCTGCCTGGTAGCGGCACCAGGGACAGCTCACAGTTCCTCCAGGCACGTCAGAAGGACCTTCTCAAGCCCTGCAGGGCCTTGGGGTGCAGTGCACAGCCCTGATGCCATGTGGGGTATAAGGGGCACCCCTCCCCGCCTCAGCTCTTGCTGCCTGTGGCAGCCTGGGAGTGTGTCACTCTGCCCTGTGCTGACCGTGAACACCACAAACCGCTCACCCCATCTACGGTGAGAGGACCTGAAAGGGCCCCGGGTGCTACCTAGGCACGCTGGCTCGAGCCACACCTGCTGCCACTTCCCAGCTGGCCGGGCTTTGTCTCCCAACACCTGACCCAGAATGAGGCCTTTGGGTCCACCCTAGCGGGAGAAGTGCCTTGGTGGCAGGAGCCCACGGTACCCCACATCAGTGGTCCCCAACCTTTTTTGGCATCAGGGATGGGTTTTGTGGAAGAAAATTTTTCCACAAACAGGGGAGGGGGGACCATCAGGCATTAGACTTACAAGGAGCACGCAACCTAGATCCCGTGTACACGCAGTTCACGGTCAGATTCATGTTCCTATGAGAATCTAATGCCACCGCTGATCTGACAGTTGAAGCTCAGGCAGTGATGCCAGCAAGGGGAAGTGGCTGTCCATGTAGATGAAGCCTCACTGCTCCCCCGCCCCCCACCTCTGCTGTGCTGCCCAGTTCCTAGTACCTGTGCTTGGCCCGGGGTTGGGGGCCGCTGCCTCACCGTCTGCCTTGGGCCTTCCTCAGCCAGCACCATGTGGCGAGAAGCAGGAGCCCAGCTTTCTGAGGGCCTAAGGCTTTGAGGCAGGATGATCTGCCTTGTTGCTGGGAAGCAGCAGGGCTGACTGTGACCCCACATGGCAGACAGAGCTGGGCTCATGGCAACAATTCAGATCAAGCCAGGTATTTCATTAAAGACACGCTCAAGACTGCGGCTGACGCTGTTTATTCCCACTGGCTTTCCACTGCTGCAGGGTAATGTCCTCCCACCACAGTGTCCACCATCTCCTGCAAGTGAAGAGGTCCCCATCCCCAGGCCTGGGAAGCTATTGGTCCACCCTAGTAGTCCTGGGCGGGGAGGGTGATCTTGCGGATGAATTCGTCGTACTGCACGGTGCCGGTGGGCTCGATGCCCGCCTCCTGGAACAGCTCGTCCACTGCAAGAAACCACGGTGGCAGTCAGGCTGGCCCCGGTGACGGGCCATTCCACTGTAGGCTCTGGGGGGGCCAGGCCAGCCCAAGGCCTCCCCGGGCATCCAGCTGGCCTTTCTTGAAGGCAGAAAGTGAACCAGGGAACAGAAAGGGTCCCAGCCCACCTAGAGGCCATGAGCCAGCTGAGTGGTCGGCCCCTTGCTGGGCAGGAGCAGAGGATCCTGGCGAGGACTTGGTCCCTGAAGCTACCCCATGCCCATGTCTCTGGAGCCTCAGCCCACCTCTTGGCTCCATCCCAGGACCGGCCTCGCACCCTTGCCTTCTCTTCCAAACCGGCATTCCCCACCCACCCCAGGGAGGACCTAGTGACAAGCGGTGTCTGCTACCGTTCCCTCTAAGCATGTGTGTTTGGGGGACGGAAGGTTTACGTGACAAAAATAAACCCAACTATGTAGAAAGCGCCAAGCAGACAAAACCACCATTGTTCTAAACTGCCCCAAAGCCACTCTGTGTGCTTGTTTCTTTTGGCTCTGGGTTCCGGGACAAGACACCAGCCTGTTCCCATGTTGGCAGGAAGAGCCCTTCCAGCCTGTGTCCACGGCAGCCTTTTGTGGCCATCCTCAGCCTCCCACAAGCTCCTCCCTGCCCTGGCCAACTTCCCAACCCTGCGTCCTCCACACGCAGTCCTGGGCAGCTGGAAAACACATGTGCCAGCGTGGTTGCTCTCACCTATAATCCTGGAACTTTGGGAGGTCGAGGCAGGAGGAGTGCTTGAGGCCAGGAGTTCAAGACTAGCCTGGGCAACATAGCGGGACCCCATATCTACAAAATTCTTCTTACAAAATTAGCCAGGTGTGGTGACATGGGCCTATAGTCCCAACTACTCAGGAGGCCGAAGCAAGAGGATCGCTTGACCCCAGGAGCTGGAGGCTATGGCGAACTATGATGGCACCACTGCACACCAGCCCAAGCGACAAGAGACCCTGTCTCTGAAAAATAAAAAATAAGATAACAGACTCCCAGTTCTGCCATTTGGCAGCCCCTCACTCCACCTGCTTCCCCATCAGAAGAAGGGGACGCCTAGCTGAAGGCCCACGGTGAAGCCCAACAAAGGCGAGGCCCAAGTGGAGGCCCCTGCGGCCCCCGCTGTCTGTGGGCTCCCGCCCCCGCCTCCAGGCACCGCCTACCTTCCCTGTGGGTGAGCCTCTCCCCGAGGCTGGTGAGCTTGGTGCGCAGCTCAGAGGCTGCCAGGAAGCCCGTCTTGGCCTTGTCCGCCATCAGCATGGCCAGCAGGATCTCCTTGTGCGGGTCCTCCTGCCTCAGCTGTGTGTGCAGGATGGCCAGGAACGTGGAGAAGTCCAGCTCCCCGCTCCTGTCTGATCCAGAGGCGGCACTGAGCAGTGCTGGGGCTCTTCTGGGGAGGCCATGGGCCTCCTGCCCGACCCTCACGGGGCTCCAGGGCCCCCCGGGGCGGGGGAGGCCCGGTCACAGTCACTCCCTGGCCTTTGCTTTAGCAGTGTTCTCAGTGGCTCTGGTGACCATCGCCCCATTTTGCTGCTGAGGAGATGGACGCTTGGAGAGCAGAGCCAGTCACAGAGCAGCGGCAGGGCCACCACTGGCTGGCCTCCGTCGCCTCCTTCCTGCCTGAGCTGGAGCGAACTGGCCCACGTGTCTGTTCCCCCTTTGGTGGCCACCACAGCATATCTGCCAGGTGGACCCGCGACCCCCTCGGGCCTCCAGCCTCAGCTCCAGTCTAGCCTCTACACACCCATCTTCCAGGGCCCGCTGGGCTGTGACTGCAGGAAGTCAGCACTTCTCCGGCCCCAAACGTCCCGTTTAGAGGAGACAGATCAGGAAAGCCAACACCCCTTTGGAGCCGGACACAGGGGCTGTTGGGGTTTCAGGCCACTAGGCCTGCCCGGCCTCCCCAGGAGAGTCTCCCAGTGTCACCACAGGCACTTTGATGGGCCCACCTGGGAGATACGCTGAGGCCCAGGAAGCAGCCCGCAGGCTCCAGGCCATGTGCACATGCCAGGCCAGCCCCTCCCCTGGCCAGTCCCTCTCCCGAGTGTCCAGCCCACTGTGCAGACAGCCACTCCCTTGTTCTTTCTTTAAAGACACACACACTGGGCATGGTGGCTCATGCCTGTAGTTCCAGCTGCTCAGGAGGCTGAGGTGGGAGGATGACTTGAGTCCAGGAATTCAAGGCTACAGCAAGCTATGATGGAGCTACTGCAGTCCAGCCAGGGGACAGAGTGAGACCCCGAGTTAAAAAAAAAAAAAAAAAGCAAAGCTTGTTTGTTTCTGATCATAAAAGTCCTCTATGTTCTCCGATTGAAAATAGAGGAAGAGCCGGGCTCAGTGGCTCACACCTATAATCCCAGCAGTTTAGGAAAGTTGATGTGAGAGGATTGCCTGAGCCCGTGTGTTCGAGACCAGCCTGGGCAACTTGGCGAGACCTCATCTCTACAATAAATCAAAAAATTAGCCGGACGTGGTAGCATACGCCTGTAGTTCTGGCTACTTGGAAGGCTGAAGTGGAAAGATTGCCTGAACCCAGCAGGTCGAGGCTGCGGTGGCTGGGAGCGTGCCACTGCCCTCCAGCCTGGGTGACAGAATGAGAGTCCAACTCAAAAAAGAAAAAAGAAAAAAGAAAGAAAATAGAGGAAACAACAGGCCCGGTGTGGTGGCTCACGCCTGTAATCTCAGCACTTTGGGAGGCCAAAGCAGGAGAATTGCTTGAGGCCAGGAATTTGAGACCAGCCTGGGCAACATAGTGAGACCCTGTCTCCACAAAAAAAAGGGGTGGGAAGGAGAAAGGGTGGTAGTGGGGAAGGCAGGGAAAGGGGAATCCAGTAAACAACTGTAAAAGCAAGGAAGGTGCCCGCAGTCCATCCCAGAACACTCAGGATATTCTGGGGTTTCTTCCCGACCTTCCCACAGTCGTGTCCTGTTCAGGTCAGTCTTTGGAATCGGAGGCCTAGGTTGCAGCCCTACCCCCATCACTGCAGCCACTGGCAGCAGCGACCCCTGCCCTCTGCCTGCAGGGACCCCTCCTCAGGGCATGAGCTGAGCCCGTGGTTGCTGGCAAGGGCCGCGTCCTTTAGCTGCACACCCATGCCTGCATTCCTCCCCGCGACCCCAGGTCCTCGCAGAGACCAGGACGCCTGAGACACTTCTGGCTGGTGCCACCCAGCCCATCCCTCTCACAGCCCATGGCCCACCCCCGTCCCCATAACCCCCCACCCCCACGGCCCATCAGCTCACCGATCCCGTGGGTCTGCAGGTGCCGCTGCACCTCCCCCGGCGTCGGGCTGGCGCCCAGGCACCGCATGGCCACCAGGAGGTCTGCGGCCGCCATCTTCCCCCGCTGCCGCTTGTCATACAGGGAGAAGCACTCCTTGTACTCTGGGGGGGGGAGGTTAGGTGTGCCCTCCACTCCACATCCCCAAGCCCCTCTGCCTCTCCCCCACATCCACCCCACCCTCTCCATACTCTCTCCACCTCTTCCCCCTCTCCCCTCTCCCCTCTACCTCTGCCCCCTCAACTCCACCTTCCTCTCTCCCGTTCCCCCTCCACCCCCCATGCCCCTCTCCACCTCTCCGCTCTCTCCCAAGCCCAGCTCCTCTTCCTCTCCTTTCTCCTCCTCTTCCTTTTGCTACCCACCTCCCAAGGTTGCCAAATGTAGCAAATAGAAATACAGAACCGCCAAGTTCAACTGAATTCAGATAAACATTGACTACATTCTTACTACAGACATGTCCCAAATTTTTCATGGGATATACTTATACTAAGAAAGTATTTGGCTGTGCTGGTGGCTCACGCCTGTAATCCCAGCAATTTGGGAGGCCGAGATAAGAAGATCACGAGCTTAGGAGTTCGGGACCAGCCTGGGCCACAGTGAGACTTCATCTCTACAATAAATAACAAAATAAGCTGGGCATTGTGGTGCACGCCTGTAGTCCCAGCTACTCAGGAGGCTGATGTGGGAGTGCACCTGAGTCCAGGAGGTCAAGGCTGTGGTGAGTTGTGATCGTGCCACTGCACTCCAGCCTGGGTGACAGAGACCCCGACTCAAACAGATAAATAAACAAAAATTTGAAAACATCTGTTGTTTGTTTTAAATTCAAACGTATCTGTCTCCCCCTCCTTCCCCTCCTCCTTGTCCCATTCCCTCCTCCCCACACAGCTGACTGGACCACCCGGCACAGGACAGCTCTCCTCCAGGGCCACCAGAGAGGGGATGCCCAGGGCCGAGCCCCCAGACCCGGGATTGCCAAGACACAGATGGACGATAGCACCCCTGGGTCTGCGCGAGGACCAGACACCGCCTCCAGGACCCGTTTCAGCAGAGATGGGAGGGGTGGGGTGCCTGGGGGGGGGATATGGGTTTTGGGGTGCCTGGGGGAATCTTCAGGAGAGGCAGGATGGGTGGGGATGCCTGGGGAGGAACTTCCAGAGAAATAGGGGAGTGGAGGTGCCTGGGGGGGAGAGATGGGAGGACTGGGGGTCCTGGAGGGAAGAGACATGGGGGTGGGGGGCCTAGAGGAGAGAGACATGGGGGTGGGGTGCCTGGGGGGATATACTGGAGGGGTGGGGGAGTCTGGGGGGAGAGACATGAGGGGTGGGGTGCTTGGGGGAACCTTCACAGAGACAGGAGGAGTGGGGTGCCTGGGGCTGCCTGCCCTCTGCCACCCTCAGTGGCTCGGCCACAGCCGCAAGCGGCCTCCGGAGCCTGGGGGTGTGGCTGGGCCTCTCCTGCTGAGCCACCGCCCAGCTCCCTGTAACTCAGCCCCTCCCTCCTGCTTGTGGAAACTGAGCCGGGTGCCACCGACACAGACGCCCAGTTGCGGGTAACGTGCTCACACCCGCTTGGGCTTGCTGCTGGGCCGAGGGGTCCTCGGAGACCCCTTGCCTTACAGATGGGGAGCCTGAGGCCCAGTCTGGGCTTGTTCTCTGTCTCAGTCCATCACAAGCCCCTCCCCTTTCCCACATCAGCTGACACGGTAACGGTCTCTCTCCATCCCTACACCCCCACATCCACCCACCAGTTTGGGGGACCCCGGTGAGCTCTGTCCTGTGTCTGGCTTGTAGACCATATGAACCCCTGAAACCATTGTTCCTTCTGGGAGCCCCTCCCCCCACGCCCGCTGAGCTGCCACCTCCCTGCAGCTGTGACCCTGGCCCTTGGGTGGTCTCGGCCTGTGGGTGGCCCTGCGCTCCTACTGCCTCCATCTCGCCAGCACACCCGAGGTGACCGGACTGAGCCATGACTTGCCAGAGCTACTCATTGAAGAGCAAGCCCAACTTACCGTTAATTTGGTCCTGGGAAAAGTACTTGGCCTGCAGCGGAGAGAGGAGGAGTCAGGGGGGCTCCACGCAAGGCCGTGCAGCCCACCAGGGGACAGAGACCCCTACCCACCATCGTGACGCCGGCTGCCACCCGTGGGCGCGCTGCTTCCGGCCCGTGTTCTTCTTCCGTCCCTCCGGTTTCAAGTCACAAGTCCACCAGGGCGAGGCCCTGGTAATAAGGGCGCAGCTGCCATGGAGACCGGGCTCAACGCCACGGGTCAGATTCCAGACTCCCCGCCCAGGCAGGCTAGTATTGAGAGGGCTCCCCTGGGACTGGGGTCCCTGTGACCCGAGGCCACAGCAAAGGGACGGTCGCTGATGTTCCTTCTGTGAGCCCCAGATCCGAGAGAGGGTCAGGGAAACTCAAAAAGGGGGCCCTGGTCTCCCTCCTGGGACTCTGCTGGGAGCCCACAGACTCCTCCCAAAACGGGGCATCCGCACCCTGCCTTGCTGTGGGAAGGGAACTGGAGCTGTTGCAGGAGCCTCAGTGCCCTCGGCCTGGCCTGGACTCCATCCTGTCCCTCCTGCTGATTTGCTGAGTGACTGTGGAGTCCGTGTCTCTCTCTGCCTCCATTTTCTCACTGGCTGAATGCTAGGGTGGTTGGGAGAACTGCCTAGCCAGTTCTCAGCAGCTGCCAGCCCTCCTCCTTCTGTGGGGGCTCCAGGTGGGGTGGGGGACTGCTGGGTTCCCAGGCCTCTCGACCGTGCACCACGGGCTCCCCAGGGGCCGGGGCCACAGCCTCTCCCCACGGGGAAGGCGCTCCCTTTTCTTCCCACCCTCCCTGCTCCTTCCACAGAAGCTGCCACCACCCCAGGATCCCCAGTGGTTCCTGGGCTCCCCTCCCCCACCAAGGAAGTGGGGCAGGCGGGCAGTCCCCAGAGCCCCTGCAGGCACCCTGGCTCTCCCGGGAGATCCTGAGTCCCTGCTGTGGTGCTGGAGGCTTGTGGTATGGCTGGTCTGCCTGCGAGCCTGGCCCACATGTCGGGGCCGGCAGGGATGGCTGCACCAGGGCAGTGCACGAGGCCCAGCCAGCACCCGTTGCCCAGGGGAAGGAACCTGACATACCTGGAGCCAGGCCCACGCACGGACCGCCCCTACCCACCACCCTCCCTTCCTGACCCCTTCACGGACAGAACTCCCTGCCCCACTGTGTCTCCCAGCTGCTTCCCACTGGGCTGATGGGGAGGGGAGATGGGGGTGGGGGGGACTGGCCAAGCAGCCTCAGGAAAGTCAGTCAGGGCTTGGGAGGCAGGCCAAAGTCACCCTGTTTTCCCTTACTTATTTTTATAGAGAGGGAGTCTCACCATTGCCCAGGCTAGTCTTGAACTCCTGGGCTCGTGATCCTCCCTTCTTGGTCTCCCAAAGTGCTGGATGACAGGTGTGAGCCACCGTTCCTTGGTCTACACCTCTGTTGTTTTAAGCTGCCAATTTTGTGGCATTTGTTCCAGCCACCCAAGCACACGGACACAGGTGCATGGCAGAGATGGTGGTGGGGAGGAAGCTGGCTCAGTGCAGACCCAGGACGCCTGGTGGGGTCCAGTGCCAATTCCCCGTGGTGTCCCAAGGGAGGCTGGGCCTACAGACCCAGGCCACAGCTGGGGCAGCAGGGTCCAGTATGCTGGTTCCTAAATCCCAGCCATCAGGATCGCCCACTGGGCCCAGGCTACAGTTTCTGATGGGGGGAAGTGAAGAAGGTGCCTTCTCTTCTGCCATCCTGAGGCCGAGGCCGCCCCTGGGGACCTCTAGCCCGCAGCCCTCAGGAGAGTGAGGCCCTTCTGAGCGAGCATGTCAGGGGAGCTGCCCCATGGGGCCTCTGAGCTCCCAGAGCCTGTGGCTTCTAAGTGTTCACTTTCATGCCTTTAATTCACTTTTTTCCGTAGGGCCCCAAATGGTGTAAGCTTCAGCCCCTCCTTACCACATGAGATTATAATAAAACATCCACCAGATCGCCTCAGGCACAGAGGAGGTGAACTTGGGGGACAGAGGGTATGCAGCAAGGGGACAGGATGCAGGGCTGCCCTTCCTGCCTGTGGCCTCTGGGAGCCAGGTGGAGAGGCTGACCCCCCGAGGTCAAGTGACCTATCCAAGGCCAAGGACCTCCCTCCCACCTCCCCAAAGGCGCCTCTGCCCCGGCCTCGGGCACCTCACAGGGCCAGAGTTGCCCTGGCCTGGTTCTTCCATCAGGAGGCCCAATTTGCCCACCCCCGGGGCACCCGCTCGGTGCGCGGAGGGTGGCGGAGGCTTGTTCTTGGTGGGGTAGAGCTTGCGGGGCTCTCAAAGTCTGGCCGGGGGTTCTGAGGGAGCTACCAGCTCCTGCCCAGCCTAAGAGTGGCAGGTTCCAGCCCAGGGGATGCCCTCCCTCCTCCTTGGCTCACATCCCAAGCAGGAAGCAGCCACAGCCAGGCTTGGCCACACGCCTTTATTCACATCGTGACACCCAGGGCTGCTGCCCTCAGGCTGGGGACCCGGGGGTACGGGGGACCCAACACGACAGGAGAGGCTGAGGCTCAGGGCTCCCTGAGACTGTGGTGGGAAGGCGGGCCGGGGGAGGCTGGGAGCCTGGAGACCCACAGCACACAGCGGCCAGCACTGGCTGGGAAATGCGGCCACGGTGCTCCTGTGGTGGGAACCCGACCCTGGCCTGGGGAAGGCGGCGGGCAGCAGCACGCTGAGAAAGGGCCCTGACCATGGGGGCAGCGCCAGAAGCAAGTCAGAGGCTCAGGCCAAGGCAAGGCTGACGGAGGCTTCCCAGTGGCAGGGCTCAGAGACGGGGCCAGGGTGTGGCCATCTGCCTTCAGTGACAACTCAAAACCAAGTCAGGCCGCCAGGAAGTAAGAGTCATGACCCCTCCAGAATGGAGGCTGGAGCAGCTTCTGCAGAGGGAGGGGTGGCTGGGCTAGCACAGCGGGCTGGGTTGGTGAGTCAGGGGCTCAGCTGGACCCTGACCAGGGTCAGGTGGGCTGAGGCATGGGAGGGTTTGGAGCCACACACCCCCCGGGCCAGGAGTGGCAGCCTTAGGACCAAATAGGCTGCCCCAGGGCCAGTGGCCCTGCCCACTCACCCCCTTGGGGCCATGGGCCAAGAGAACTGTGGCAGGCGTGGTGGGTGATGCGCCAGCCCCTCCCAGCTTCTGCCCACTCAGGATCCTCCCACGTGGCTACTAGAACATTCCAGAGGCAGAGCGGCCCTGAGTGGTGACAGCGTGGTCAGGGCCCAGATCGGCATGCACCCAGGAGGGCAGGCAGGTCCTGGTGTGGACATGGTCCCTACAGCTAATGCCATTCCAAGGAGACTCAAACCAGAGACCCGACCAAACAATCACAACAGCCACATGCACTCACATCACATGTGTGCACCGATCCACATGCAGGGGGCATGACCCCATCTGTCCACACACACGTGTCCACACACCCCCACACGTTTATACACACCCACCTGTCTCCACACACCTGGCCACACACACACGTCCACATGCACCCACACGTGTCCACCCACCCACGCCCACCTCCCACCCCTGAGTGCCGAGTCGGGCCAGGGCCTCAGCGTGGACTGCTGACATGGAGCGTGTAGAAGGCCCAGGGCTCGGGGACGTAGATGACGCCCGGGTACTTCCTCCGGAGCACAGGGTCGTCCCACAGCCAGGCCACCCAAAGCGCCACCAGCAGGAGGGCCAGCGCGAAGGAGGCTAGGAGGAAGAGGCCGTTGCTGTCCAGGAAGAGGCGCTTGCGCTGCTGGTGCAAGACCAGGGCCAGCATGGCGAAGACGGTGAAGATGAAGAGCAGGAAGATCTGGCCCTCGGTGACCAGGTACCTGCGGTGAGAGGCACGATGAGGTGGCGGGGCGGCCTCCCGCCCCAGCCTCCCTTCCCGGCCTCCCTGCCCTGCCAACAGGCCGCCCTGCCATCAGTCCGAGCCGCTCCCTCGGCCACCCGGTCGCGGCCCATGGGCAGCATGTGGATCGGGCGTGTATGGTCACTGTTTTCAATGTGTTGAGTTTGTTGCCAGCAGTTACAGAATGGAACATCTGAAAGGTTGACTTCAAGCTCAGCTGGTCCCATGAGGCTTGTTCCACAAGACAAAACTGACGGGAAAGCACCAGAGGGTACTGTTTCCAGTGTGTCACAGTCCCCACCACTCGCTGTTGCCTCACTCAGAGCCTGGGACACAGCTGCCGGGGATGGAGGCTGTCATGGTGGCCTCCCTGATGGCTGCAACACATCCTCAGCCTCCCAGGGGCCCTGCAGTGCCTCACCACCGCCAGGTGCTAGGCGACACTTGCGGGAGCCTTCTGAAGGTGGCCTGGACCACCTGCCTCCGGGGGCACCAGAGAGCGGACCGTGACCCAGGGACATGCAGCCCTGCCTCTGTGCAGCAGGGACCCCAGGGAACTTATATGAACTTGGGGTATGTCCTGCTTTCTCACATGTGAAGGGGACACATGAGGCCAAGCTCTCAAGGTCCTGACGAGACCTGTGACCATTCCCTGTGAGGAGAGCACACTGTCCGCCAAGTGGCTGTAGCCTCTGTGGCCACCCCCCATGGTGAAAACCAGCAGGACATTCTCCGGTCTAACCTCCTTCCCTCCTGCTGTAGTTGTGCCCCCCACTTCTGTCCTCTAAGTACACAGCTCAGCAATCCAGCCTGGTGGATCCTCTCTGCCCACGGGGATGAGGGAGGGGCCAGGAGGCGGCTTGAGCTGGCCAGGAGGCAGGCCCGTGGCATCAACCCAGAGACTCCCCATGGGAGAAGGGCTGGGCTGCCCCCACCCCTCCATGGCTCCCATAGTCACTGGGCTGCCTGTCCCCAGGGCAGCAGTGACAGAGCAGGGTCAGGGCCAGCTAAGGCCTGGGTCTACACAATGGGAAGAGTGCACCCAAGGGAACCCCATCTGGCTGTCACCGCTGGGGCTCTGCACCTCACGAGGTCCCCCTTCCCGCAGGGTTGTGTCTCCTGAGAGGGACACATCACTGTCCCCATTCAGAGGAGGGAGCTGGACTCCGCTGGCCCCGGGCTCTAGTAGGCAAACACAGAGGGGCTGGGGCACAAGGACAAGCCAGAGCTACCTCACTCTGTCTCCTGCCTCCCTACCACACCGAGGCCTGTCATGGCCCTGCTGGATGTGGGGAAGCAGTGGCTCCGAGGGGCCAGTCCCTCCTGGGCCACATGGCGGGCACGTGGCCGGTGTGGGCCTTTACTGCTGTGGCTCACAAATGCCCCGCCCTCTCCCAGTGCCACGTCCACTCACCAGTAGTACAGGCCACTGGGAGCCACCAGGAGCAGGGCAGGCCCTGGCATCCGGCTCTCAGCCTTCACAGCCGTGAAACAGCCGCTGAAGTACAGGAAGAGGATGAGGAAAAACGGGACGTACCTGCAAGGGAGGCCCGTCTCAGAGACCGCTAGGCCTCTCCCACCTGGCACCCTAGCCCAGCCTCATGGTTCCCTAAAGTGCCATGTCGTGGTCTACAAGTCGCAGGCTTGGGTGAGGGGCTCCTCTCCACCCTGCCTGTGCTGAGCTGGATGTCAAGGGTGGGATGGGGCCAGGAAGTTGGATGTAGATGCAGGGGCCATTGGGCAGGCTGATATCTGGGAGCCCGAGGTCAGGTTAAACAAAGGGCATCTGCCGGCTTCCCAGGAGTGTGGGGCTCACCCCAAAAGCCCACCCTCTCCCTCTCTCCCACCTGCACTGCCAGCCCCCTCCAGCGCCTCCAGTCCTCTGCTGCTTCCTCCTCCCCAGCCCCCAGCCTCCCACGGACGGCTCTTCTGCCCACAGCCAGAGACAGCAGTTGAGCCAGGAGAACCAACTTTCCCTGCCCCGAACAGACCCTTGAAAGCCCGAGCTAGGGTGTGCGTGAGTGCTGGCTCTTTCGGGAGTCGCCATCCAGGCCCGGCCTCCCAGTCTACGCCCCGAGGTCCTGATCGCCGGGACAACAGCACCCTGCCCCCACCCCACCAGCTCTTCCCAGCTGCCCCCACTCCCAAAGAGCCGGTCTGCCGCCGTGGGGTCTCCGTTTAGGCACCCCATATCACCACGGGGGTGTTTGTCAGGGCTGCGTCCTCCTCGCTCCTGGCTCCAGGCTTGGCCAGGAAGGGACAGCAGCCTCTCGCTGCCCTCTGGTGGCCGCCATGGGCACTGCAGGCTGGAAGGGGGCCGGGAGCGAGGCCCACAGGAGCCCAGGGGAAGAGAAGCCACCGCTGTAGTCCAGCAGCTGCACACGGCACACGGAGACTGGGTCCCAAGCGTCGCCCAGGGTGTCCCGAGCCAGTGAGGGTGGGGTCGTGACTGTCACGCCGCACGTGCGTGGCCCGGCACCCAGCACTCACCACATGCAGTGGCCCAGGTACTCGTCATAGTAGTAGAGCAGCTCGAAGGAGTCGATCTGAGGATGCAGGGCAGGGCCAGGCAGGTCAGAGGCCTGGGTCTCCCACCTGGGTCTCCCCCAGCAGCCCCAGACCTCCCACCTGGGTCTCCCCCAGCAGCCCCAGACCCCCAGGGCCTTGTCCTGGGAGGGGGCCCAGGCGACATGCCACACCCAGCCCACGGACATCCCACCAGGCGGGGGCGCTGCTAGAGGTAGAAGGGTGGGGCGGCTGGGCAATCTCTCCAGTCTCCAGGACAGACCGGCCAGCGGGGCCTCACCAGCGTCTCGGGCTGGAGGTTCTTGATGATGGGGTTCTCACGCACGGACAGGTGGTGCTGGTACCCGCTGAACAGCAGGCGGTGGTTGACGGAGTCGCCCACCAGGTGGATGCTGGCACCCATGATGAAGGTGATGATGCTGACGTAGGTGAGGGAGCGTGGCAGCGTGCGGGGAGACCGCTCTACGAGCTGCGGGTCAGAGTAGACCACCGCATGGCCCACTAAGTGGCGGGTCCCCTTAGTGGCCGGCCCGGCCTCGAGGCTCACATGGCCCCTGTGAACCAGCGGGACCGAGGGACAGCACACCCTTCTGCCAGGGAGGAAACAGGCAGAGGGCCACACGCCAGAGCTGAGGCCAGGCCTTCCCCGGAGTCCGGGCTCCAGGTCCGCCCCACCCATGCCCCCACTGGGCCCCAGGGGGCTGGGCCGGCGGCAGAGACCCTGGGACTTCTGAATGAGAGCCCACAGCAATCTTGAAGAAATGTCAGGTGGGGTGGGCACCCTGGGAAAGGTGGCATTCCGGGCCTGCCCCAACTCTGGGACCAGAAAGGCCTTTCTCCCAGGTGACGGAGGCAGTGCACAGTGACCAGGCTGAGCAGCCTCCTGCCGAGACACTCAGGACCGGACACGTCTTGGGGTCCAGATTTGGGGGTATTTGCATAGACATCGTGGGCTATCTTGGGGACCCAATTCTACACGCGAATTCACTGACTTTCATATGCCCTGACACTCATGGCCTGGAGGTAACTTCACGCCCTGTTTTTAATAACTGCATGAACCAGAGTTTGTGTTAAGGACTCATATAGAATTTCCCACGTGTGGTGTCACGTGGGTGCCCGGAGTTTCAGATTTCTGGGTATTTCCAATTTCAGGTTTTTGAATTGGGGGTGCTCAACCTGCAGTCGTCTTAAAGCCCTGAT
The DNA here is from genome assembly GCA_027257055.1 of Cephalopachus bancanus. Taxonomy (NCBI): domain Eukaryota; kingdom Metazoa; phylum Chordata; class Mammalia; order Primates; family Tarsiidae; genus Cephalopachus; species Cephalopachus bancanus. Next base: position 3,836,448 of record JAPVLO010000288.1, on the reverse strand, counting down.
CTGGCAAAGTGTGAACCGGAAGCCCCCGCCCTGCTCCCAGCGATTTCTCAGAGCCAGGGCTCCCCAGACCAGAGAACAGAGGCCAGGAGGCCAGAGACCAGAGAACGGAGGCCAGGCCAGCCCCCGCTGCCCCTCTCCCACCACCCAGTTTGCCAGCCTCCCTGCGGGACCTGTCCTCCCCCCGATCTCCCACTCACTTCTTCCGCCTCAGCCTCCCCAGTGCCTCACAGCTTCCCACAGCCTTGTCTACCGGTCCTTCTGCCCAGACATGTCTCCCTCCCACACCACCCACTGGCCCGCCCCTCCCTGAGGGCTTCTCTGTCCCTGCCGGCTAGAGGCCACTCTGCCTCCCCCGGGACCCAGGTGCCAGACAGGAAGGGAGGCGGGGGCCGTGCCGTACCTGGAGCAGGAGGAAGGGTGTGATGACATTGTAGGCCATGTGGAAGTAATCGCCCACACTGGGCTTGTTGAGCGGGAACCACTCCAGAGGGAACACCAGCTGCGAAGAGGACAGGCAGCCTGGCCCAAGCACACCCAGGCCCAGAGGCCCCGCCCTGCCACACCCATGCCACTTGGGGACCTTCTGGACAGCCCGGGGATGAACACCTTTTCAGTAGGGAATCTGGGTCCCAGAGACGGTAAACGGACCCGTCCCTGGTCACAGAGCAGATGTAAACCCAGGGCCTGACCCTGTGCTCCTAGCCCAGTGGACACTGAGTACATGTCCCTGGTGCCAGCTTGGGCACCAGCAAGCTCCCTGGGGACTCAGTTGTGCCACCAACTTGCTGGGTGACCTGGGACTGGTCCTTCTCTCTGGGCCTCGGTTTCCCCACCTGTAACACAAAAGAGGTGGACCCTCGGGGCTGTGGCATGCCAAGGCCCTGATGGTGACAAGGTTTCCTGACCGCTGGGCCTGGGTGTATAAAGACACGTGCCACTGGGTGGGCAGCCGCTCCCAAGGCAGATCACCAGTATTCAAAAATGTCAGGAGGCAGCAGAGGACAGTGTGTCCCATATGGCAGCATCAGGCTTCCTCGGGAGGCAGCTCCCCTCCTCCTGGGCTAGTCCAGGCCAGCGTGAGACCCCTGTACAAAGTCACCACAGCTCCCAGCCCCCGCCATGGGCCCAGTATCTGTTGATTGACGCACGGGTCACGACCGCAAGTTTCCACCAAAGACCTAAATGTTTAACTCTTGCAACTCAGAAGTGCCATATGGGATAAGCAAGCTCCCAGGACACAGAAACCTCAGCCTCTCTCTGACTCTGTGTGTGTGCACCACATATACATATGTCTGAGTCTTTCCCAATTTTCTGTGACAGCAAAATACCAGAAGCAAGTTGGTCTTCCATCACACGGGACTGGCTGAATGCCAGGGGACAGCGTGACTATGAAAGGCTACAAAGCCGTGCACGGAAATGATGCCTTCTGTGTCATGTCTTACACAGACATGCACACACACAATGGTATCTGACATGCAATGACATGGAAGGCCAGCCATGAAATATTCTTTTTTTTTTGAGTCGGAGTCTAACTCCATCCCCCAGGCTGGAGTACAGCGGCACACTCACGGCCACCCCAGCAACAACCTGCTGAGCTCTGGTGATCCTTCCGTCTCAGCCTTCCAAGTAGCCGGAACTACAGGCGTGAACTACCACGCCCGGCTAAGTTTTGATTTATTGGAGACAAGGTCTCACCAAATTGTCCAGGCTGGTCTTGAACCTGCCGGCTCAGGCAATCCACCTGCCTCAGCCTCCCAGAGTGCTGGGATGACAGACTGAGAGCCACTGAGCCCGGCCAGCCATGACATATTCTAAAGTAAAACAAGTGAGTTGCAAATAAGGCATAAGGTAAAATCTCACTGAGGTCAACAAAGGACATGCAGGGCATGGGGGCTCACACATGAGGGCTCACGCCTGTCATCCCAGCACTTTGGGAGGCAGAGGTGAGAGGATTGCCTGCGCCAAGGGGTTCAAGACCAGCCCAGGCAACTTGGCGAGACCTCATCTCTACAATAAACCAAAAATTGGCCGGGCATGGTAGTGTGTGCCTGTAGTTCCAGCTACTGGGAAAGCTGAGGAGGAAGGATCGCCTGAGCCCAGCAAGTTGAGGCTGCGGTGACCGTGAGCATGCCACTGCCCTCCAGCCTGGGCAACAGAGTGAGACTCTGACTCAAAAACAAAAAAGAAAAAAGAAAAAAAAGGACCTATATTGTATAGCTATAGGTTGAGAAAGGAGAAGGGGGTGTCCCCAGATTGTCTTCAGCAGGACCAGACAGGGGTGGGGACTGCCTAATACTTCTTTGTGTTACAGCTACAGCATGTTGGTTGTTTTTGAGTTGGGGTCTCACTCTGTCACCCAGCACGGACTAGAGTGCCATGGCACAATTACAGGAATCACAGCCTTGACCTCCTGGGCTCAGGTGATCCTCCCACCTCAGCCTTCTAAGTAGCTGAGGTTACAGGTGTGTGCCACCATACCCAGCTAATTTTCTTATTTTCTGTAGAGACAAGATCCTGCTGCGTCGCCCTGGTTGGTCTCCAAGTCCTGGCCTCAAGCAATCCTTCTGCCTTGGCCTCCCAAAGTGCTGGGATTACAAGTGTGAGCCACTGCACTCCGCTGACATGTTGCTTTTACAACATGAAAATGTTTTTATTTTTAGTTGTTGCAAAGTTGGGACTCTGAGGTGTACACTCGAAAAGCTCTGGGTAAACGTGTGTCCACACTTGAGGGTATAGAGGTCAAGCAGCTCTGGGCAGGATGGGAAGGGACCTGCCCAGCAGGGGACCCATTAGGCCAGTGAAGGCTGTGCCTTCCTGGGGAGGACAGCCTCTGCCCACTCTGGTCTCAGCTCTCCTCTCTGGAGCACCAATGTGGCAGACAGCTCCTCTGGCCCCGGTGTGGGACTCTCATGCTGGGAGAGTCCTCCAAAAAGGTCAACTGGAGAGGAGAAAAAGGATCCAGAGCACAATGACTTGCTCATGTCCTCCCACGGTCACCCATAGGCCTGACCAAATGCCCCAACTCCTGGCTTGACCCCTTTTTCTTTTTCTACATTTAAAGGGCACTATGGCCAGGCACGGTGGCTCACTCTTGTAATCCCAGCACTTGGAAGGCCAAGGTAGGAGGATCTCTTGAGCCCACAATTAGCCGGGCATGGTGGTGCGTGCCTTTAGTCCTAGCTACTCAGGAGGCTGATGTGGGAGGATCACTTGAGCTCAGGAGGTGGAGGCTGTGGTGAGATGTGCTGGAACTACAGACGTGCGCCCCTGTGCCCAGGAATTCTGGGTCTTTAAGTGTCGGGGAGTTGAGCCTTGTCAGGAAGGGCTGGGCTCTGGGGCCTGAATGCCAGACAGACAGGCGGGTAAAAGTGAACCAGGTCCTCAATGTCTGTCCACGTCTCATCTACAGAACTGAGATTAGTAATAGTGGTGATGGGAGAATTAAAGAACAAACATGACAAGAGACCAGACCGAGGAGCATCCAGCCTAAGGCAGCTGCTCTTTTTATCGTGTCTATTGCTACCACTCCTTCAAGGCATGGGCACTGAGCGCATCCTATGCCAGGCCCTACTTCCAGGGGGAGCCAAGTCCTGGCCAAGTTGCCCCTACAAGCTGTGCCTGCCTCTAGGCCTCGCTCATGCCATCAGCACCGTGGCATGAGATGCCAGTTTCAGCAGCGGAGAGCGTCACTTTTACATGTGACTACGTTGAGTAGTCTTAGACAGGTCACCACACCTTCATCTCCTATAAACTGAGGACAGGCCTGATGCCCCCAGTCTCTCTAACCCTAAGCCTATGGCCTGGCAGGAAACTTCCAGCAAAGGGGAAACTTGAGGGCCCGAATAACTAGTTATACTGTGCTTCCCTCCCCACATGGTGGAACCTCACTCAGTATTTTCCACATTCTGTTGTGTCTGTCTGTCTATCTATCCATCCATCCTTCCCTCTCTCTATTCATCCCTCTATTCATTCATCCCTCATCCCTCTATCCATCCATCCCTCCACCCCCTGCTCCCTCCATCCCTCCCTCCACCCTTCCATCCATCCATCCATCCCTCCCTCCACCCTCCCCTCCATCCATCCCTCCCTCCCTCTCTCTCCACCCTTCCCTCCCCCTATCCATGCTTCCCTCCCTCCATCCATCTATTCTGCCATCACAAGTAAGGAGCTTCGGAGGCTCCTAGCATTCATCCCTTCTGTGAAGGCTGCCACTGTCCACTAATGGGTGAAATTGCCACGAGGGAAAGGGGTGGTTTTACTAGATGGCACTAAAAACTACCCAGGGACCCAAGTCACATATAAGATGCAACATCACCCTACACTCTTCATCCCCAGAAAAATCCTGCTGTCCCAAGGTGGTGGGGAGGCCGGAGAGGGCTCTACCCCTTCCCCACACCCTGTCTGGCTTATTGATCTGGTTAAACCTGGTTCATCTGCCTCAAGACACGGGCTGGAGGCGGCCACAGTATGGCTGCCAGGACACCAGGTCCCCAAGAGAACAGGGACATAGTAGAGCCACTCAGGCCTCTGGCGACCCCCTTACTGGCAATTATTTCCTGCCTGGCCACAGATGTGATGCCACCAGGCCTGTTCCCAGGTTACGGGATAAAGGGGTGGGCTCGTCTAGGTCACTCAGCAAGTCCAGGTCCTGTGAGTTTCCTCAGTGGGGGGCAGGCTCCATACACTCACCATGGCGATGGGGCGGCCAAAGTCCAGAACCCAGTTTTGCAGTGTGAAGTAGCACCAGAGGTCAAGGTGGAAGGGAGCCGTGCGCACTGTGTCATCAGCATTGCTGGTACCATGCCTGGAAGGAGCAGATGGGAACCAGCTCTTTCTCTTCCCTCCAGAACCTTCCCCTGAGATGAGCCACGGGAGGCCTGGGGACAGAGGACCAGAGGAGGTGCATGACCAAGTTCCAGGGAGATGGTTTTGCTGGGGACACTGAGTGGCCCTGTGGTCAAGGGGAAGGTGGACTTCCATGGTCCTGGCCCAGCTTGCCTGTGATTCAGGAAGTACACTGCCAGACAGGAGTGACTGCTGGGCACCCTTCCCTACAGGACGACAGGGATACATGAGCCATGACGGGAAAACAGGAGCCACGACGGGGTGTGGGAGGGGACACAGATGCGGGAGCCTTGACTGGGGGACACAGGAAACACCAGGGAGGACACAGGAGCCATAACAGAGGAGGACGTGGGAGACACAGTGGGGAGGGACGCAAGGGACACCTTGGGGGACGCAGGAGACATAATGGGGGGATACAAGGGACACGGTGGGGGAACGGCAGCCTTTAGCCAGCACCATGGCAGTCCAGGAACCACTGTTAATGGTTTCCCCGCACTATCTCACTTAATGCATTTACCATCGAAACTCTTTGAGGTTGAAATGCGACCACGTGACTAAGCGGAGAAGCCAAGGTCAGGCGAGTCACTTCAGGTCGCCCAGCAGAATCTGAACCCAAACACGGCTCATCTCCGGCCTGTGTCCACAGCGATTGGTCCCCGGAGTGGCACGTGAGCTGAACTGCACCAATCACAGCCCTCCAGGGGACCTCGCCTTCTAGAGATGGGCAGGGCCGCCTCCCCAGTTCCTGCCGCGGAGGGAAGCCTGGCCGGCCTGGGTGTGTCTGCTCCCTAGACTATTGCGGAACCGAAACGGAGCCACAGACACGGTGATGCGAGACACAACAAGAAGCCCAGGGTCACCTCACCATGCGGTCCTCGGAAGGCTGTCCCTCGCAAAGCAAGTGTAAGCACCAGGCGATCATTTGGGTTCAGATCTACTGTCCTGAGACACGTTGAAGGTCAAGAGCCAGGGCCACCTCCTCCGGGAAGGCTTTCCTGCCGCTCTCCCAAGGCCCCACCAGCCCTCCTCAGGGAGCACGTCTGTGCTACCTCAGTTTGGCCCTGACAGCCGGCCTGGAGTTGTCCTCTCCTGCCCAGACCCTGGAGGAAAAAGGGAGACCTTTAAGGGTCTCCCAACTCGACCCCCTCCCCAGCAGAGCGCAAAAACTCCTTACAGCATCCCCCCCCGCCCCCGCCACGACTTGCACACCTCCAGTGACACGCCGCCCACTGCCTCCTAAGACAATGGAGGTGTTTCATTGTCCCATTCGTGCCAAGAACAGGCACCATGTGACAAGGCCCGAGTTCTAGAGTGCTAAGCTGAGACCTGGTTCACGCTTGGCCACTATTGTGCACCAGAGCAATCACAACACCAGGTACTCCCTTCCCAGTGGTAGATGTAAGCTTATAGGCGCCACAGACATTTTTTTTCTGCCCAGGCATAGTGGCCCATGCCTGTCATTCCAGCACTTTGGGAGGCCAAGGTGGGAAGACTGCTTGAGGCCAGGAGTTTGAGATGAGCCTGGCAACATAATGACACCTCATCTCTATACAAAATTAAGAAATGAACCAGGCATGATGGTGTGCACCCATGGTCCCAGCTACTTGGGAGGCTGAGGCGGGAGGCTCACTTGAACCCAGGAGTTGGGGACTACAGTGAGTCATGACCGTGGCACTGCACTCCAGCCTGGGTGACAGAGCGAGTCTAAAAAAACCCAAAAAAACAAAACAAGCTGGGCGTGGTGGTTCGTGCCTGTAATCCCAGCACTTTGGGAGGCAGAGGCAAGAAGACTGCCCGAGCCCAAGGGTTTGAGACCAGTCTGGGCAACTTGGTGAGACCTTGTCAATACAATAAATAAAAAAAAACTGGCCAGGCATGGTGGTGCATGCCTGTAGTTCCAGCTACTTGGAAGACTGGGGCAGAAAGATCGTCTGAGCCCAGCAGGTCAAGGCTGCAGTGGCTGCGAGCGTGCCACTGCACGTCAGCTTGGGCAATGGAGTGAGACTCTGACTCAAAACAAAATAAAAAAACCAAAACATTTTTCTGTCAAAGTTGCTGTTGCTTCCATAATTTTCCAGAATCCTTTCCAGAGAGTTCCAAGGATGCTCTGCACTGGGTTGGTAGCGCCACCTAGGACAAGGAGGCAAACTCTCTTGGGGGGGTCCCATCACAGGCAGGACAGGTGGAATGGACTTTCCCTAGGTCAGTGGAGTCTCCCTGTCCTCTCTATTCAGCATCCCCACTACATTTTTTTTTTGAGTTGGAGTCTCACTCTGTCGCCCACGCTGGAATGCAGTGGCACACTCACGGCTACTGCAGCCTCAACCTGCTGGGCTCAAGCGATCCTTCTACCTCAGTCTTCCAATTTGCTGGAACTACAGGCACATGCCACCACACCTGGCTAATTTTTTAAATTTACTATAAAGATGAGGTCTCACCAAATTGCCCAGGCTGGTCTTTAACTCCTTGGTTAAGGTAATCCTCTCATCTCGGCCTCCCAAAGTGCTGGGATTACAGGCTTGAGCCACTGTGCCTGGTCCCCACTTTAAAAAATACATTTTGTAGAGACAGGGTCTCATTACGTTGCCAGGCTGGTGGTGAACTCCTGATCTCAAGTGATCCTCCTGCCTCAGCCTCCCAAAGCGCTGGGATAAAGGCATGAGCCACCACATCCAGCCCCTACCACTTGTCACTGCCTCATGCTGGGAGCTCCACCCACACATCTCCAGGAACCCTTGCAGTAGGACTAGGCAGTGGGAGCTGTCCCCTCCTGCTTCACAGAGGACACAGAGGCCTAGAGGGACTGGATGCTCAGTCACAGCCACCAGGCGGTAGGAAACTGCAGCGACAACGCCTTCTGTCAGCCCCTGTCCCACCCCTGCTTCTTTTTTTTTTTTGAGTTGGAGTCTCACCCTGTCGCCCAGACTGGAATGCAGTGGCCGCTCCCAGCCACTGCAGCCTCAACCTGCTGGTCTCCAGCGATCCTTCCGCCTCAGCCTTCCAAGTAGCTGGAATTACAGGAACACGCTACCATGCCCAGCTGGTGTTTTGATTATTGTAGAGATGAGGTCTCGCCAAGTTGCCCAGGCAGGTCTCGAACCAGCAGGCTCAGGCAATCCACTCACCTCAGCCTCCCAAAGTGCTGGATTACAGGCTGAGCCACCGAGCGCGGCTCCACCCCTGCTTCTTATGGTAAGAAATGTTGGTTCCCTGGTCACAGGGAGGGCTGGTGACCCAGGCTGGCACAGGGGGACTTTTCGAGCTGGAGTTGGGGATAGCACTCCTTCCTTGACAGTGCTGGGCCCCAGGGATGCTGGGCCCCAGGGATGCAAGCCCAGGGCTGCTGGCAGCCACAGCCCCACCTCAAGGGGCAGTAGGTGAGAATGAGGCATCCCCGAGAGAGGATCAAGGAAGGAGAGGAAAATACCCATCTTGTTTTCCCGGTTCCAGGCAGGCCCAGTGTCCAGCCACATGAGCCCATGAGTCCCCTTTTGCTGAAGGGCTATATGTCACGCTGGCCTTCTGTCACTTGCAACCCAGGAGTCCTGAATAGCACAGAATTCAAACCTGGGTCTAGGTTGGGTATAGTGGCTCAGGCCTGTAATCCCAGTGCTCTGGGAGGCTGAGGTGGGAGGATCACTGGAGCCCAGCCTGGGCAACACAGTGAGACCCTGTCTCTACAAAAAAATTAAAAATTAGCCAGGTGTGGGGGTGCACGCCTGTAGTCCCAGCTACTTGGGAAGATGAGACAGAAGGATCACCCTGAGCCCAGGAGGTTGAGGCTGCAATGAGTTGTGATCATGCCACTGTCCCCCTAGCCTGGATGACAGAGACCCTGACTCAAAACAAAGAAACAAACAAAAAGATTAACCGGCATCTCTGTGGTTTCCTTCTGTTGGGACTCTAACCATGGGAGGCAGATCACAGGAGGCCAATCACAGAGGGTCGTTGCATCCTCTCCCCCAGCCCCTGTCCCAGGGACGTGCAACCTCGAGCCTGTCCCAAGTTCCTGAACCCACAGACTTTACACACAGGACTGTGCCGGCCCTGGGTCTCAACCACCAGCAACAGCTGCTAAGAACGTTGACAAAAGCACAATGGCTGGACACCTGAGCCTCAGTAAGACTTTTCTCTCCTCCAGAGCGTTACAAGTCCCCCACATGGGGAAACTGACACCAGGACAGCTGGGGAGCACATCCCCTCAAGTTAAAACACTCAGTGGTATCTACAGGGCTGCTCAGCAGAGAAGGATGGGGTCTCCTCCTGAAGAGGTCAAGCAGGGACCCACCAACAGGCTCTAAAGCCACAGAGACTGACATTGATTCTATGTATGGAGTGGCCAAATACAACATGGGATGGAAAGTTCAAACACAACAAGGAAATGAAGGCAAATGAGGGGAAAAATAAAGGTAATTAGAAACTCCAGGGAGCCGGGTTCTGTGGCTCAGCCTGTAATCCCACGCCTTTGGGAGGCTGAGGTGAGTGGATTGCCTGAGCCCGCGGGTTCGAGACCCACCTGGGCAGCAAGACCTCATCTCTACAATAAATCAAAAAATCAGCTGGGCGTGGTAGTGCGCACCTGTAGTTCCAACTACTTGGAAGGCTGAGGCGGAAGGATTGCTGGAGCCCAGCAGGTCGAGGCTGCGGTGGCCGGGAGCGGCCACTGCACTCCAGTCTGGGCGACCGAGTGAGACTCCAACTCAAAAAAAAAAAAAAAAGAAACTCCAGGGAGAAAAAAAAAGCAACATAAAAGAGAAAATGTACTCCACTCTGGAAGGAACACTATTTACATAGTTTAAATAATATAAACATTGCAAGCGTTATATACTGATTTTCAGTGTTTACAATCACTTCACACATAAAACACAGAAAATAACGATGGTTAAAAGATGGCAGGTCCCAGCTGGGCTCAGTGGCACAGCCTGTAATTGCTCGCTTTGGGAGGCTGAGGTGAGCGGATTGCCTGAGCCTGCAGGTTCAAGACCCGCCTGGGCAACTTGGCGAGACCTCAACTCTATAATAAATTAAAAATTAGCTGGGTGTGGAAGCGCGCGCCTGTAGTTCTAGCTACTTGGAAGGCTGAGGCGGAAGGATCGCTGGAGCCCAGCAGGTCAAGGCTGCAGTGGCCGGGAGCGGCCACTGCACTCCAGTCTGGGCAACAGAGTGAGACTCCAACTCAAAAAAAAAAAAAAAAAAGGTGGCAGGTCCCAGTACTTTAGGGAAGCAGAGGTGAGAGGATTGCCTGAGCCTGGGCAAAATGGTAAGACCTCATCTCTACAATAATTTTTAAAAAATTAGCCAGGCGAGGTGGTGCATACCTGTAGTTCCAGCTACTTGGAAGGTGGAAGCAGAAGGATCACCTGAGTCCAGCAGGTCGAGGCTGTGGTAGCCATAAGCATGCCACTGCATTCCACCCTGGGTAACAGAGTGAGACTCTGACTCAAAAAAAAAAAGATAGCAAGTAAATATAGTCAACTTTGACAACATAAAAGCAAAACTATAGACAACAGGAACTGGGAAAAGAGCGAGGAAGCTAAAGTTTAGGGTGGAGGACTAATATCATCTTTTTAACAGAGAATCAAGTCCAGGTGCAGTGGCTCATACCTGTAATCCCAGCACTTTGGGAGGCAAAGGCGAGAGGATGGCCTGAGTCCAGGGGTTCGAGACCAGGCTGGACAACTTAGCAATTACTTAACATCTCTATAATAAAAAAAAAAAGCCAGGAATGGTGGCACACACTTGTGGTTTCAGCTACTTGGAAGGCTGAAGCAGAAGGATCGCCTGGGCCCACCAGGTCGAGGCTGCGGTGGCTGTGAACGTACCATTGCACTCCAGCCTGGGCAATGAAGCAGCAGACTCCTACTCAAAAATAAATAATAAAACGGAATCAAGAGATACTGCCTAAAGCTGACCAAAAGATAACAGTGTAGGCATATCCCCTAAGACAACAGCTGTAGCCATAGAAACCCTGTAACAGTGACAAAAAGGATCATCTTGGGAGAAGAGGGAGGGTTGAGTGAGTCCTAACAGAGAGTCTGGATTAGCCAAGAAATGCAGGTGAGCATGGCTTCTGAGAGTGTGTCCTTTGGAGACTGTCTGGGTTCACATCCCACCACCAACCAGTTCGGTAGCGTGGGTTATGATGATAGGCCCATTATTTGAAAACAAGAATTTAACTTTGGTAGAAACATTGAAGGAAGCCAATGTGACTGTCTCTGGTGCCAGGGAGGGGTTGGACAGGGACTAATGCTTTGTAAACACGAAAACTTTCTGTCATGTGACTTATCATGGGCAGTAGTTATACTTTGACTATAATACAAAAACTGGCAATAGAGAGGCAGAAGCTGAGATGGGTTACTTCGAGGGGTAGTGAGCAACTTGTCCTCAGAGGTAAGCAAGCAAAGCACGGACGCCTCCTAGGAACCTGACAGGACGATTCTGCCTGCTCTCTGGGGCAGCGGTGACACTGGGAATGGGCCTAGAAGCCTCAGTATTGGGGGCAGAGACTCTGGGAAAGGGACAGCCCCTCATGCCACCCCTTGAACACCCTGGCTGGTGGGGAACTCACGCAGGGGGCTAGAGGGACATCACTCCTCGACAGCCAGAGGAAACCCTCGTAGGTCCTGGTGCTTGCCACGAATGATGTGGTCTCTACGGGCCTCAGTTTCCCCATCTGTACACTGGGTGTGTACACGGGGGTCCACACGTGAGCTAACAGGCCACCACAGTGCAGGGCCGTCAAGGACCCCAGACTGGCAGGGGAGCCACGGAGGCCACAGCCTGGACAGACAGCCCTGGGGCCGGACCTCAGTCTAACTAGACTCAGGAGCCCATCTGGACCGACCTCATCAGTCAAGCATAAGGTCACTCACAGGCGCAGGGGACACGGGGAAGACCTGAGGGGCCACAGGGCCCCTCCCGCGCTCATTGTTTCAGAGTGAGAAAGAACACCCCCCCACCCCCCCTCCTCGGCTTGCCGCTCCTCAGCCCGAATCACACCACACACTTCCTAAAATCGACCCTGATACCAGTGCTCAAAACTCTCCCGCGGTTCTCCAGTGCCTACAGAATAAAAACCGGGTTCTCAATCTGGCATTTAGGGCCAGGTTGGGGAGGCGCTGGGCCCGGCAGTGAGCAGAGTCCTCTTCTCAGGTTGTGCAAGCGCCTCCTTCAATCTCACACTCTGGGCCATAAAGTCCCTTCAGGCCGGCTGCATCCCCCTCCCCCTTCCTTACACACCCGGTGTCCCTGGCTTCTCGCCTTTGCCCGTCTCCTTCCTCCGACGGAACCGCCTTTCTTCCTTGGGTCCCCTACTTGAGACCCAGCTCAAGTGCCACTTCCTCCACGAAGCCCTCCAGGATGACCTCTCGCCCCCACCCGAGCTCCGTCCCTCCGGGCCCCTACTGGACTGAAGCCTCCCACAGCGGCACCCGCAGAGCGCTGGGCACACCACAGGCGCTTAATGAATGCCTGCCGAACGCAGGGAACGTTAACATGGGATGAGGGCAGAATGGAGCCCGCCCAGCTCCGGCGAGGCACCAGGACGCCGCGCTTTGGCGAGAGGGATCTGCTCCTCCTCGGGCGGGCGCTCCCACCCGCTCCGCCACCCCTTCCCTCCACCCGCCCGTCCCCGGGGCAAGGAGTCAGCCTCCCGGGACTAGCGGAACTCGAGTCCCGTCCCAGAGCGGGCGCTACCCCGAGGGCGGAGGCGGCGCCGGAGCTCGCGGAGGAGCCGAGGCCAAGGGGGGTGTCCCCCGGCCGCGGTGGGGGTGAGGAGACCCACGGGCCCAAGCGGGTGCCCCCACCCGAGCGGCGGCGCCGCGCGGGCCCGGAGTCCCAGGAGAAGGGGGCGCGTCCGGGGGGCGTGCGGCCTCCAGGGGGCGCCTCCGGCTCCCACACCCCCCGGCCGCTCGCGGGGGGGTCTCCCGACCCCCACTCTGTCCAGGGACGCTCCAGCCGCGCCCCTGGCGCCCACCTGGCCTGCGGGAAGGGGGCGCCCAGGTGCGCGCCCGGGCCCGCCGCCGCCGCGTGCTGCCGCCGCCGCGCCGCCGCCATGGCTGTCCCAGGCCTCGGCCCTACTGCCCCGGACACCGCGCGCGGGAGGGTGGGAGGAGCGCGCGGGGCTCCGGGCGGGGGCGGGGCCGAGGGACCCCGGGGGCGGAGCGGAAGCGGAGGCGAGGGGAGAGGGGCGGGGGAAAGGAGGGAGGGGCGAGGAGGGAGGAGCGCGCGACGAAGGTGACGTCCTCGTGGAGAGGGCGGGGCTGGAGGGGGAGGGGAGGGGAGGGGAGAGCAGAGACGGTGCTTGAGGGAGGGAGGCGGGGTGAGCTCCGCCGGAGAGAGGAGGGCCGAAAGCGGGAGGGAAGGGGGAGGAGGGAGGGGAAGGCTAGGGGACGGAGGGAGGGAGGCGGAGCGAGCGCTGAGGGGGCGGAGGGGGCGCAGCGAGGGCGGTGTCCTCTGCGCGGTGGGCGGGGCCGAGGGACTCCAGGGGCGGGGTTGGAGGAGGGGAGAGGGCAGCGGGAGAAGGAGAGGGGGAAGGGACGGAGGGAGGAGGCGGAGCGAGCTCAGCGGAGGAAGAGGGGCGCGGCGAGGACGGTGTCCTGGGCGCAGGGAGCGGGGATGGAGGAGGCGGGAGGGAAGGGGGAGGAGGGAGCAGGGTAGTAGTGGGAAGGGAGAAGGAGGTGGAGGTGGGAAGGCGGGGCGAACTCTGCGGGGGGGGCGCGGCTGAAGGTAGGGGGAGGGAAAAGAGGAGGGGATAGGAGATAGGGGAGTGGAGGGGAGGGAGAAGGAGACGGTGGGAGGGGGGCCGGGGCGAGCTTCGAGGGGGAGGAGGGTGGTGCCGTCTGCGCCGGGCCTGCCGGGGCAGCGCGCGTGACTGCCGGGCCGCACGCGGTCCCCTGCGTCCTAGCCTGGCCCCCTTGCCTCCGCTCTGGGCTGCTGAGACCCGGGTGTTGGGCTGGGGCGGGGTAGGGGCCTGGAGAGACGGAGCTGACTCCGGGGCTCCTCGAGGAGGCGGCGATGGGGCCTGACCTCGTTCTGGTGTGGGGGGCGGGCGGGCCTGGGGCGTCGTGTCCGTGCAAGCCGTGCTGGGCGCCTTCTTTCCCCAGGTGCCAGCTGTCAGCCCGTGGCCCTTGGTGCCAGCCACAAGGCATCGGAGCTTTAGGCGGGAGCAGCGACTTCTCTCCAGGGGACGTGGACTGAGGGTGGTCCGAATCCAGCCCTGCTGGTCACCCTCGGGCTCCGTGGCCGTGGGGCAGTCACCTTCCTCGTCCAGACTTGCATTAACTCCATGGGAGGAACAGCTGCTCCTGTCTAGTGGGGCTTCCCTTAAGGGCATCACTGAGGGGTGGCGGGGCAAGGGTCGTGAGGGCGGACAGGAGGTGGTGGGGTCTGACTAGGCCACGGAACGGACGTCCCAGCTGTGACTTTGGGCTTCTGGGTGGACACCACAGTGTGAACAGGAGCCGCCAGACACAGGGCAGAGAGAACGCCCGCTGGGGGGCCTGGTCCAGAGGGAGGCAGTGTGGAGGGAGGAACAAGTCCAGTGAGAGCCACAGAGTGCAGGGAGGGAGAGCAGCAGGAACCGGTGGTGTGCAGGATGGGACCTCTGGGAAGGGGACCAAGGCCATCGTCAGGACATCTGTGCTTAGACACACCCCTTCCAGGCCAGTGGGTCAGGGTGGAGACCCAGGTTTAGGGATGGGAGGAGGCCTGGGAGTAGGGAGAAGAGGAGGCCAGGCTGGAGGTCTGTGAGTCTGGACAGGAGGGGGCTGGGCTGGAGACCTGCACATAGCACCAACTGTTGCCCTTCGAGGGGCCTGGGAGAATGTGTGACCTGGGGAGCATGTGGAGGGACTGTGACTCTGCCCTTGGGGCGTGACAGGGAGAGTTTGGGGGCAGCTTCTGGGTCTGAGTAGGTAGAGGTGCTGCCTGGGAGTGGGCGGATGCAGTTAAGGATCAGTAATGACCATGGCAAGACCCCTCAGCTTGAGGGTGAGGATGGGAGCTGGACCTGCAGTCTGAAGCCCAGGCAAAGCCCAGGACAGTCTTGCGAGTGGTGGGGATCTGGATGACATGGAGAAAGTGCCAAGAACCGTGCAGGGTGACCCAGGCCCAGTGCCCTGCAGGTCAGCGGTGCCAGGGGCACTGCTCAGGCTCTGTGGGCAAGGCTGAAACTAGAAGCCTGCGGCATCTACCCCACAGGGCTGGGCTGGGGCCTGTTCTCGGGCTCTTGCCCCCAGCTGAGGCTTCCCTCAGCAGCGAGGGCTTTGAGCCACAACTCTTCCACCCTATTTCTTTCCTAGCATTTTTCTTGGGACTTACAAAAAAATTTTTTTTGAGTCAGGGTCTCACCTTGTCACCCAGGCTAGAGTACAGTGGCATGTTCACAGCTCACTACAGCCTCCACCTCATGGACTCAGGCAATCCTCCCACCTTAGCCTCCTAGCTGGAACTACAGGTACATGCCACCACACCCAGCTAATTTTAAAAATTTTTTGTAGAGATGAGGTCTTACTGTATTTCCCAGGCTGGTCTCAAACTCCTGGGCTCTAGTGATCCTCCCACTTCGGCCTCCCAAGGTGCTGGAATGGCAGGTGTGGGTTACTGCCCCTGGCCATCTTGGGCCAGTTTTATTGTGTTTGTCATCCCCCTTTGGCCACATCCTGTCTGTCCTGTGGCAGCTGCTGTTTTTTTTGAGTTGGAGTCACTCTGTCTCCCAGGCTGGAGTGCAGTGGTATGCTCATGGCCACACAGCCTTGACCTCCTGGGTTCAGGCAATCCTTCCACTTCAGCCTTCCAGGTAACTGGAACTACAGGCATGCCACCATGCCTGGCTAAGTTTTTGAATTATTGTAGAGACAAGGTCTTGCCAAGTTGCCCAGGCTGGTTTTAGACCCCTGGTCTCAGGCAATCCTCTTACCTCGACCTCCCAAAGCACTGGGATTACAGGCTTGAGCCACTGCACCTGGCCAGAGTCATTTTCCATGAACTCCATCCTGAGCTCCAGTGGCCCACGGGCCACCCCTCCATGCCCACCCAGCCCCGGAAGGGCACATCTGCCGTATGGCCTGGGTCCTCTCGTTTGATCTTCTTTGTCTCATAAACAGAGCAGGGACCTCCCTGTTTTTCAGCAGACAACTAGTCCTGGATGGGAGAAGCGTGCCAGGGTCAGCAGGTGACAAACTCAGGCTGGGTTCCGAGGGGATTTGGGCATATCTGACCTACCGAAGGACTGAGGGGCACACCGAGGAGAAGGACTGAGGCTTCCCGCTTGGACCCCGATTTCTCCCATCCACAGGCTCTGCAAGACTGTGAGCTCCAAGGGTGGGGCATGAGGTGTGCATGATGTAACCATCGATTTCATAACAGTCGTGTGGGCGTCTAGCTCAGAGGATGAAGCTGGGGAGGAAGCCTCGCTGGCCCTTTAATCCTCCAATCCCTTAAATACCAACAAATCTGCCTGCCTTCTGGAGCCAGCAGTAGCTGCCCTCAATCTGGAGGGCCCTGGGAGAGGGGGAGGAGGTCTTTCAGAATGAACAAGATGAGATCCCCCCAGCTTGTTGGGGTTTTCAGCCCCTCTCTCCTATCCCACCGGGACACTTTAAAAGCACTGTCTTCATTCGCTCTCACGTTGCATGTGCGGAGGATAAAAGTTGATGCCAACTTGGGCCCTGAGGGACACACATTTTCAGGATGTCATTTGCCACTCTGGGGACGTGGTCCCTGTGTACCAGAAGGACAGATGGCCTCAGTTCTCTGAGCTGCGATTTCCCTGACCAGCATCAAAAACCTTTTCACTGAGAGGGTCTTTGGGATTATCCAGCTTAGTGGTTTTATCTTTTTTTTTTTTTTTGAGTCAGAGTCTCACTCTGTTGCCCAGGCTGGAGTGCAGTGACACGCTCATAGCCACCACAGCCTCCATTTGCTGGGCTCAGGTGATCCTTCTAACTCAGCCTTCTGAGTAGCCACCATGCCCGGCTAATTTTTGATTTATTTTAGAGACGAGGTCTCACCAAGTTGCCCAGGCTGATCTCAAACCCTGGGCTCAGGCAATCCTTTCACCTCAGCCTCCCAAAGGGATTACAGGCATGAACTAGCATGCCTGGCTTGGTTTTGACTTTTTAAAATATTTTTGAGTCAGGGTCTCGCTCTGTCGCCCAGGTTGGAGTGCAGTGGTGCGATCACAGCTTAATGCAGCCTTGACCTCTTGGGCTCAAGCAATCCTCCTGCCTTGGCCTGGGATTACAGACGTGAGCCACTGTGCCCCGCCTAAAAGAATTCACATACAGTAACATTCTTTAATTTTCAGTACAATTTGATGATTTTGACAAGCGTATATGCTCACATCACCACCACAGTTGTGACACAGAGTAGTAGTTCCATTGCCTCAAAAATGGCCCTCGGGCCGCTGCAGTCACTCCCTTCCACCCCTCAGCTCCTAGCTGGCACGGGTCTCTGTCATCGTAGTCTTGCTTTTTCTTAAATTTCCCATAATCAACCAGGCAGCTAAGGCGAGAGGATTGCCAGAGCTCAGGAGTTTGAGACCTCCTGCCTGGGCAGCTTGTTGAGACCTCAACTCTACAATAAAGCAAAAAATAAGCCAGACATGGTAGCGCACACCCGTAGTTCCAGCTACCTGGAAGACTGAGGCAGAAGGATCGCCTGAGTCCAGCAGGTCAAGACTGCGGTGGCTGTGACTGTGCCACTGCACTCCAGCTGGGTGATACAGTGAGACTCTCAACTTAAAAAAGAAAAAAAATCCCCTCTTCATTGGCTTTTCCCATCTGTATGTTCTCACTTAGAGTGATGCTTCTGAGATCTGTTAATGTTGTATACATCAAGGGCTCCATTATTATTATTATTTTATTATTATTATTTTTTTTGAGTTGGAGTCTCACTGTTGCCCAGACTGGAGTGCAGTGGCCACTCCTGGCCACCACAGCCTCGACCTGCTGGGCTCCGGCGATCCTTCCGCCTCAGCCTTCCAAGTAGCCGGAACTACAGGCATGCGCTACCACACCTGGCTAATTTTTTTGATTTATTGTAGAGATGAGGTCTCGCCTGCCCAGGCGGGTCTCGAGCCCGCGGGCTCAGACAATCCACTCACCTCAGCCTCCCAAAGGCGGGGGACTACAGGCTGAGCCACCGAGCCCGGGTGGGCTCTATTATTATTGAGAAGAATCCTGTGGCTTGGATGTGCCACCGCCAGTTAATTCGTCATCAGCTGAAGGACAGTCGAGCTGTTTCCAGTCTGGGGTTGTTATGACAAAGCTTCTAGGAATATGCCACGGGCCAGGGTCTGTGTGGGTCACCACCCAGAAATGGAACGGCTGAGTCACATGTTACATTTCCAAGGGGGGGACCCAAAAAACCTGGAATTTATTTATAAAAAATTGTGTTAATTTTCACATGCTTAAACCTCAGTCACCTTCAAAGTCCTCTCTGTTTGGTACAATACACCTCCTTTTTCCACTGCTCAAAATAATTTTTGAACTCATCCATTTTGATGCCTTTTAGTGCTTCTGCCATGCTTTGTTTCACCTTTTTCACATTGGTAAAACATTTTCCTTTGAGAACTTTTTTCATCTGGAAAAACAAACAAAAAAGTAGCTCGGGTGAGATCGGGAGAATGGGGGGGCGGGGCATGGGGGTCATGTCATTTTTTATCAGAAACTGCTGAACACTCAGCGTGGTTTGGGCAGGTGTGCTCATAAATCCCTCATCATGAAATAGGCAAGTGCATTGAAGGAATCTCTTAAAAAAAATTAACTGAAGCTGAAAGCTGAACGCAGCTGAACAGTGCTGGCTAGTCCATGGATGCTGATGGGTTCCTAGAACACTCACTGAGTGGAGGAAGCCTGTGCCACAAGGGGCCCACCCTTCAGAAGATAATTCCAGTTTTTTGGGTCCCCCTTGCATCCTCACTTTACAGGACATGGTCCACTGTTTTCCAAAGCAGCGACACCATGCCAAGTGGTCCCTCATCTTAAGAGCTTCAGCTCCTCTGCCTGGGAGCGGCAGTTAAAGAAAGATGACCTGCGGGCTAACAGCAAAGGTCACTAGGCAGCATCCTCCTGGGCGTCAGGCTGGGCATTCAGCTCCCGGGCCTGGAGGGCCCTGACCCCACATCAAGAGGGGTGCTCTACATCGGGCTGTTGCCCACCCCCTTGGCCTTCCAGCATCTCCCTGTGCCGGGCCCTGGCCTGGAGCCAAGAGCAGTGAGTCAAGGCAGCTATACATAATGGATGGACATCGGGAATTGAGTTTCTGCACAAAGCAACAAGCCCTCATCATCTGACTTTAAATTAACTATTCATTGGCTTGGCTACAGGATCTCCCATCAAACAATAGACAAGTCGTAATTTTTTTTTTTAAGTCAGAGTCTCACTCTGTCGCCCAGGCTGGAGGGCAATGGCATGTTCACGACCACCGCAGCCTCGACCTGCTGGCCTCAGGCGATCCTTCCGCTTCAGCCTTCCAAGTAGCTGGAACTACAGGCGGCACCACCACACTCAGCTAATTTTTTGATTTACTGTAGAGATGAGGTCTTACCAAGTAGCCCAGGCTGGTCTTGAGCCCCTGAGCTCAGGCAATCCTCCCGCCTGTCTCCCAAAGTTCTGGGATTACAGTCGTGAGCCATTGAGCCCAGCCTGACAAATGATTAAACAGACAATTGGAGAGGTGAACTACCCTTCCCACGCAAACCTAGCCGCACAGAGTGGACTTCCAGGTCCTCCTTCCATGCAGCTCCTTCCCTGGAGAACCATGTCGAACACACACGAAACAAGGCCATCCAGTGTTGCACCCCGGGCAGTCCTGAAAACAAGTGAAAAACTGACCATTGCATAAAAGTGCACTTTCCCTATAAGAAAGTGCAATTTGAGTTGGGAGTTTGCTCCTAATTAAGGTCTTGACTTACATGATAAAGATCTCATATAAACAAAGTTATTACAAATAGAAACCCCTATAATAATTTGTTAGTAAAAATATTTCCAGTGTTTATGAAACAGGCGTGAAGGCACAGCAGACATGAGTTACACAGGGGGCCTATTCCACTGCAGCATTTTCATGCAACATGACAAACATCACTATATCTTTATTATTGTTGTTGTTGTTATTATTTTAGAAAGCAGGATTTATTGGGAGGAAAGAAAAGCTCCCACAGTGGGAAGGGTTTTTTTTTGGTCAGAGTCTTTCTCTGTCACCCAGGCTGCAGTACTGTGGCCTGCTCACGACCACCGCAGACCTGCTGGGCTCAGGCAGTCTTTCTGCCTCAGCCTTCCAAATAGCTGGAACCACAGGCATGTGCCACCACGCCCAGCTAATTTTTTTTTAAGTTTTAATTTTAAAGGTGTGGGGTACAATTCAGGGTTAGGTATACAAATGTTCACTGTGCCTGGCACTATGTCTTTAATATAATGTAAAACCATCCGGGCACAGTGGCTCACACCTATAACCCCAGCACTTTGGGAGGCCAAGGTGAGAGGATTTCCTGAGCCCCCCGGGTTTGAGACCAGTCTGGGTAACTTGAAGAGACCTCATCTCTATTTTATTTAATTTTTTTTTTTTTTTTAGAGTCGGAGTCTCACTCTGTCGCCCAGACTGGAGTGCAGTGGCCGCTCCAGGTCACTGCAGCCTCGACCTGCTGGACTCCAGGGATCCTTCTGCCTCAGCCTTCCGAGTAGCTGGAATTACAGGCACACGCTACCACGCCCGGCTGATTTTTTGATTTATTGTAGAGATGAGGTTTTGCCAGGTTGCCCAGGCAGGTCTTGAACCCGCGGGCTCAGGCAATTCACTCACCTTGGCCTCCCAAAGTGCAGGATTACAGGCTGAGCTATTGAGCCCGGCCTGAGACCTCATCTCTAAAATAAATAAATGAAAATTAGCCGGGCATGGTGGCACATGTCTATAGTTCCAACTACTTGGAAGGCTGAGGCGGAAGGACCGAGCACAGCAGGTCAACGTTGTGGTGGCTGTGAGCATGCCATCACACTCCAGCCTGGACAACAGAGAGACTCCAACTTAAAAAAAAAGTAAAACCAACATGGTGCCAACGGTGAACAGGACACATGATATTAAAAATGCCCTGGGTGTGTTTAGAAGCATTCTGGAAGGCACACTCAGATGGCATTGGCCTCTTGCAGAAGCAGGACTGTGATTTCTTGTCACTCCGTATTTCATTTTGCTCAGGTCCTCTCTGTGGACAGGGTCCACAGATGGGCGCCAGGGTTCTCTGAACTGCCTGGAATTGCATGTGACATGTTTTGAGAATATGCAGGGGTGCCAAAAAAAAGGTATAAACATTTAAAATATGACATTTGTTCAAAAGATGGCATTAATCAAATGAATGCTAGTGTCACCATGCAACAGGCAAGAGAGTCAAAATGGCGAAAGCACAGTTGAGTGAACGTCATATTACACATTGCTACCATAATTTAATTCAACTTCAAAGAGCAATACATAGATAACATCGCTGAAAACGTGTATATACATTTTTTTTTTATTGAGTTAGAGTCTCACTCACTCTGTTGACCAGGCTGGATCACAGTGGCATGCTCCAGACCACCGCAGCCTCAACCTTCTGGGCTCAGGCGATCCTTTCACCTTAGTCTTCCAAGTAGCTGGAACCACAGGCATGAGCCACCGTGCCCCCCTAATTTTTTAATAAATTTATTGTAGAGATGAGGTCTTGCCAAGTTGCCCAGGCTGGTCTCGAGCCCGTGGGCTCAGGCAATCCTCTCACCTCGGCCTCCCAAAGTGCTGGGATTATAGGTGTGAGCCACCATGCCTGGTCCGTGTATACCTTTTTTTTTTTTTTTGGTACCCCTATAAGTATTGTTTCTGGAATTCCAAACGTCATCGGATCCTCCAAGGCTTCTGTGATACAGTCACGATTGTGAATCGTTTTTTCTTTAGTTTTTTATTTTCTTTTCCTTTTTTATTTTTATTTTTTCAGTTTGGGTCTTTCACTGAATGGGGAGAAACTGAAAGCTTCTAAGATCTGGAGCAAAATAAGGATGTCTACTTTGACCATTTTTATTCAGCATCATACTAGAAGGACTAGCCACAGCACTTAGACAAGGGAAAGAAATAAAGGACATCCAAATTGGAAAGGAAGAAGTCAAGTTAGACTTGAATGCAAATGATATGATCTTATATTTAGAAAAACCTAGATCTAAAAGATCTGCCGACCGGGCTTGGTGGCTCAGCCTGTAATCCCAGCACTTTGGGAGGCCAAGGTGAGTGGATTGCCTGAGCCCGCGGGTTCGAGACCCGCCTGGGCAACTTGATGAGGGCTCATCTCTACAATAAATCAAAAATTAGCTGGGCGTGGTAGTGCGCACCTGTAGTTCCAGCTACTTGGAAGGCTGAGGCGGAAGAATCGCCAGAGACCAGCAGGTCGAGACTGTGGTGGCCAGGAGTGGCCATTGCACTCCAGTCTGGGTGACAGGGTGAGACTCCAACTCAAAAAAAAAATAAATAAAATAAAATAAAAGATCTGCCAAAAAACTGTTAGAACTGATAAACGAATTCAGTAAAATTGCAGGATTAAAAAAATCAGCATACAAAAATCAGTTGCATTTCTATACACCAACAGAGAGCAATCTGAAAAACAAATCATTGGAACAATCCCATTTCCAATAGCTACAAAGAATAAAAAATACCTAAGAGTCAGTTTAACCAAAGATGTGAATGATCTGTACAAGGAAAATGCAAAGCACTAATTGAAAGAAATTGAAAGGGACACAAAAAGATATTCCATGTTTGTGAACTGGAAGAATTAATATTATTAACATGACAATTCTACCCAAAACAATGTACAATTTTCAATGCAATCCTATCAAAATACCAATGACACTCTTCACAAACATAGAAAATGCAATTAAAATTTTTATGAGCTGGGTGTGGTGGCTCATGCACCTCCCAGCATCTTGGGAGAGTGAGGTGAGAGGACTGCCTGAGCCCAGGGGTTCAAGACCAGCCTGGGCAACATGGTGAGATCTCATCTTTACAATAAATAAAAAAATTAGCCGGGCTGGAACCTGTGGTTCCAGCTACTTGGAAGGCTGAGGTGGAAGGATAGTGTGAGCCCAGCAGGTCGAGGCTCTAGTGGATGTGAACTTGCCACAGCACTCCATCCTGGATGATAGAGTGAGACTCCGACTCAAAAAAAAAAAAAAAAAAAAATTATATGGAACTGCAAAAGGCCAAATACTGAATAGCCAGAGTAAGCCTGAACACAAAGAACAAAGCTGGAGGCATCTGTCTGACTTCAAAATATGCTACAAAGCTACAGTAAACAAATCAGCATGGTACTGGCATAAAGACAGACATATAGACCAATGGCACAGAATACAGAACCCAGATATAAATCCATGCATTTACAGAGAACTTATTTTCAACAAAGGCTCCAAGAACATACAATGGGGAAAAGGACAGTCTCTTTAACAACTGGTGCTGGGAACACTGGCTAATGCATGTAGAAGAATGAAATTATATTCCCATCCCTCATCATAGACAAAAATAAAATTAAAATAAAGTCTTAAATCTAAGACCTGAAGCAATGAAACTACTGGGAGCAAGTATTGGGAAAATGCCCCAAAATATTAGTCTGGGCAAAAATTGTTTTGTGCAAGACCTTGAAAGTACAGATAGCCACAGCAAAAACAGGCACACGGGATTATAGACATAGATGTCGTATACATTGGCAAAATTTTGAAAAATACTTGAGCAACATTTTTGTAAAATTGAGCTAAGTATGTTGGAGAGAAATTCTTACACATGCATAAGAATGTTCGTTGCATGAGTGGATTGCCTGAGCCCGCGGGTTCGAGACCACCTGGGCAGGCGAGACCTCATCTCTACAATAAAATCAAAAAATTAGCCGGGCGTGGTAGCGCACGCCTGTAATTCCAGCTACTCGGAAGGCTGAGGCGGAAGGATCGCTGGAGCCCAGCAGGTCGAGGCTGCGGTGGCCGGGAGCGGTCACTGCACTCCAGTCTGGGCGACAGAGTGAGACTCCAACTCAAAAAAAAAAAAAAAAAGAATGTTTGTTGCAGTGTTATTGACAACAATTGGAGGCTGTCAAGTGTCCCTGCATAGGAGGATGGGAAAATGGTAATATAGTCACAGAGCAAACATACGACAGGTGCATGTATTGGCCTGGGCAAATGATGGCAGGGAGATGCGTGCTGTAGAGAACAAAGTAACGCCACAGTTTATAAAGCTCAGATAAGTGAGCAAAACAGTCTTTTGTTAAGTGATACGTATGTCTGTGGTAAAACTACATTTAAAATTTTTATTTGGCCAGGCTCAGTGGCTCAGCCTGTAATCCCAGCACTTTGGAAGGCCGAGGTGAGTGGATTGCCTGAGCCCGCGGGTTTGAGACCAGCCCAGGAAACTTGGCAAGACCTCGTCTCTACAATAAATCAAAAAAATTAGCCAGGCATGGTAGCGTGTGCCTGTAGTTCTGGCTATTTGGAAGGCTGAGATGGAAGGATCGCTGGAGCCCAGCCGGTGGAGGCTGTGGTGGTCTGGGACACAGAGTGAGACTCCAACTAAAAAAAAAAAATTTTTTTAATTTTATGTTTGAGTCAAGTCTCACTCTGTCACCCAGGTTGGAGTGCAGTGGATGATCACAGCTCACTGCAGCCTCGATGTCCTGGGCTCAGGCGATCCTTCTGGCTCAGCCTCCTCAATAGCCCAACTACAGGTGTGCACCACCACACCCAGCTAACTTATTTTTATGTTTTTGTAGAGACGAGGTCTTGCTGTGTTTCCCAGGCTGGTCTTGAACTCCTGGCCTCAAGCGATCCTACCACCTCGATCTCCCAAATTGCTGGGATGACAGGTGTGGCCCAAACTACATATTTTTAAAAATCAAGAAAATGGTCAACATGAAATTCAGGCTGGTGTCACCTCTGGTGAGGGGGCAGGGAAGATAGGAAAGGGGCATACAAGGGGAAGCAGCAGTAGGCGATCTAGTCCTGAGGCTGGATGGTGGGCTTCCAAGTGTTCATTTTATGTTGCATTCATTCTTTTGAGGTATCAGATACTATATTACCAGGATTACAGGACCTGTAGTTTCCCACTCTCACCACTTGGTGGCAGGCTAGCTCGCCAGTAAAATAAGCCCTGGCTAGGGGGAGGCGGCTAGGAAGGATATGTAGGTTCTAAGGCCCCCACAGGGATGTATACAACAGGACTCTATGTCCTCAGAGTGTCAGTGCTCACTCATGGCAACTTAGCGTGGTGGCGGGAGCCGTGCAGCCAGGGTTGCTTTTGCTTTTTGTCTGGTTATGTAACCATTTTTTGCAATGTGTCAGAACTGTCTGCTTGAACATTGGTCCCATTTCTCAGGACTGTCCAATATTGCCTACGTTGATGACACGGAGCATGAGGGTGGCCCTCGTGTCAGCGGATACATGTGACTTGCCCTTTTGTGCCTATTGATCTGGGTTTTACGTATTTCTTTTTTTTTATTGAGTTGGAGTCTTACTTCATCACCCAGGCTGGAGTGCAGTGGCGTGCTCACAGCCACCGCAGCCTCAACCTGCTGGGCTCAGGTGATTCTTCGCCTCAGCCTTCCCAGTAGCTGGAACTACAGGCACACGCCACCATGCCTGGCTAATTTGATTTATTGTAGAGAAGAGGTCTTGCCAAGTTGCCCAAGCTGGTCTTGAACCTGTGGGCTCAGGCAATCCTCTCACCTTGGCCTCCCAAAGTGTTGAGATTACAGGTGTGAGCCACTGTGCCCAGCCTAGGGCTCATGTATTTCAACACTAGCATTAGAACTGTGGCTGAGTGCATGTCTGGGCGACACTGTGGTCATAGACAAATATTTGAAATTTAGTAACAATGTTCAAAGAGCAGCACAGTAGTCATCAATCGTGCCCATGAGGCCTTTGGTGCCAAATAGCTCCTTCAACTCGATGTGATTGATGTGATATTGGCAAGCGTTGGCAGGTAGCTCTGTTTTAGTGGCCAATGTTTATTTTTTATTTTTCTTTCTTTTTTTTTAATTTGAGTTGGAGTCTCACTCTGTCACCCAGACTGGAGTCCAATGGCTGCTCCCGGCCACCACAGCCTCGACCTGCTGGGCTCCGGCGATCCTTCCACCTCAGCCTTCCAAGTAGCTGGAACTACAGGCACGTGCTACCATGCCCGGCTAATTTTTGCTTTATTGTAGAGATGAGGTCTCGTCAAGTTGCCCAGGCAGGTCTTGAACCCGTGGGCTCATGCAATCCACTCACCTCGGCTTCCCAAAGTGCTGGGATTACAGGCTGAGCCACCGAGCCCGGGTTTTTTATTTTTATTTCAACAGCTTTAGGGCTAGGCGTGGTTTTTGATTACGTGGATGAATCATACAGTGACTGCATCAGGGCTCTGAGAGTGTCCATCACCCGAATGGTGTACCCTGTACCCAAGGGGTGTCGGCATTTTTCATCCTTCCCCCAGCCCTCTCTGGATCTCCAGTGCTCGTCACGCTGCTCTGTATGCTTCTGCAGACCCCTCTGCAGCTGACCTCCTGCTTAGACTTGAGAACATGCAGCATTTGGTGTTCCCAGTCCCGAGTTATTTCATTCAGGATAACGGTCTCCAATTCCACTCAAGTTCAATAGCCAGTGCTATGCCACCGAGCGGCCACAGCACAAACAGCAGCCCAGCCACCCACCTGCAGCTTCACTCTCTGAACCTGCCCTGTCTGCCACCCCAGCACTGGACACGTGAGGCCATGGAGCACTTGAAATAAGAAGTGGGCCATTGCCTTGCTAAGCTATGGTGTGGCCATGTGCTCTTTGAGTCATGGCCAGGCCATGTTTTCTTAAGCTTTGTCTCCCTCCCCTCTCTTGGGGAGATGAATCCCCTCTTTCTCTCTCTCTCTCTAATTTACCTTTTTTTTTTTTTTTTTTAGTTGGAGTCTCACTCTGTCGCCCAGGCTGGAGTGCAGTGGCACACTCATGACCTGCTGGGTTCCAGCGATCCTTCCGCTTCAGCCTTTCAAGTAGTCAGAACTACAGGCATGCACTCCCACATCCGGCTATTTTGTTATTTATTGTAGAGACGAGGTCTCTGCAAGTTGCCTGGGCTGGTCTTGAACTTGCGGGCTCAGGCAATCCACTTGCCTTGGCCTCCCAAAATGCTGGGATTAGAGGCTGAGCCATTGAGTCCGGCCTCTAATGTACCTTTTAAATAAACTATATTTTCCCATCTAAAAAAGAAAAAAAAAGGAAATAAGATGTGTCAGACATGTAAAGTGCACACTGGATCTTGAAGGCTTCATGTGAAAAAAAAGCCAAATGTCTTTTAATATTTTGAAATGTCGATATGTTGAAATGATATTTTAAAAATTGTTGTTATCATTTTTATTTATTATTTTTTGTAAAGATGAGGTCTCACTCTGTTCCCCAGGTTGCTCTCAAACTCCTGGGCTCAAGCATCCTTCCCTCTAAGCCTCCCAAGTAGCTGGGACTACAGGTACACACCACCATAGCTGGCTAATCTTTTATTTTCTTGTAGAGACAGGGGTCTCACTATGGTGCCCAGGCTGGTCTTGAACTCCTGGCCTCAAGCAATCCTCCTGCCTCAGCCTTCCAAAGTGCTGGTATTATAGGTGTGAGCCATCATGCCCAGTCTTTTTCTAGACATGTTTAAAAAGGAGCAAGAAAGGAGCTGATAGCAGGGTCAACAGAAGGGTGTATTTTTTAAAAGAAATATAAGTATCAAAGTATTGCATACAGATAGAAAAGTACACAGCACCATGAACCATCCACGGATGATTTTTTAAAAAGGTAACTTACTGGGCTTTTTTGGTAAACATTTTTGTTGAAGTACAACTTACATATAGTAAAGTGCACAAACATTAAGTCTACTAACCTGGACGGAGTTCACAAATGAGTTATTCCCACATAAACAGCAACCTGAGTCAGGAACAGGACATGTCCAGAAGGCCAAAAGCTTCTTCCTGGTCCTCTCCTAGTCATTCCTCCCTGAAGAATACTCTGACTCTCCTGCCAAAGCTTAGTTTTGCCTTCTCTGAATCTCATAGAGATGGAATCACATAGCAGTTATTCACTTGAGTCTGGTTTATTCTTTGTTTTGGGGGTTGGAGTCTCACTCTGTCACCCAGGTTGGAGTGCACTGCCACGCTCATGGCTGCTGCAGCCTTGACCTGCTGGGCTCAGGTGATACTTCCACTTCAGCCTTCCAAGTAACTGGAACTACAGGTGTGCCCCTCCACATCTGGCTAATTTTTTTATTTATTGTAGAGACAAGTCTCACCAGACTGGTCTTGAAACTCCTGCCTCAGCCTCCCAAAGTGTTGGGATTACAGGTGTGAGCCACTGCACCTGGCATAAATTCTGAACATCTTTAGGAACCAAACAAATATGCATCCACATAATGATGAGCTATCAGTGGCTCCATCCAGTCTGCAAATATTTTTAAAATGTTAATATCCAGCATGATGGAGAGTCTGGTGAAATGGTATGTGTGGGAGGTGGGTAAATTGGAAAAATTATTTAGAAAAACAATATTTCTTGGAATTTAGCTAACGATAGAATCTCAACAATTCAACTATCTCAATAATAGAACCGCTGACATGGATTCTTTTTGAGTCGAAGTCTCACTCTGTTGCCCAGACTGGAGCACAGTGTCACGATCATGGCCACTGCAGCCTCAGCCTCCTAGGCTCAGGTGATCCTTCTGCCTCAGCCTCCCAACTAGCTGGGACTGCAGGCATGTGCTACCACAACCGGCTAATTTTTTGATGTACTTGTAGAGACGAGGTCTCACCATGTTACCCAGGTTGGTCTTGAACTCCTGGGCTCAGACAATCCTCCTGCCTCAGTCTCCCAAAGTGCTGGGATTATAGGCATGATCCTGTGCCCGGATTCAACATGTCTGTTGTTTGTTTTTTTGGATTTTTTTTTTTTTTAGTTGGAGTCTCACTCTGTCACCCCGGCTGGAGTACAGGGTCACACTCATGGCCACCACAGCCTCGACCTACTGGGCTCAGGTGATCTTTCTGCCTCAGCTTTCCAAGAAACTGGAACTACAGACATGCATCACCATGCCTGGCTAATTTTTTTGTTTACTGTAGAGATGAGGTCTCACCAAGTTGCCCAGGCAATCCTCTCACCTCAGCCTCCCAAATTGCTGGGATTATAGGCATGAGCCACTGCGCCCAACCCAACATGGTTTTTATAAAGATTGTATGATATAATGGAGAAAGGCTTCTTCTACAATGTTAAGTTTTTAAAAACCAGAAAATAAAAGCAAATATTATAAATGACTATTATGCATTTGGCTACATAATACATAAAGATAAGCCACCCCCACATCTAGGACTGTGAGATTTCTGCCTGACCCACAGCAAACTCCCAGTATGGATATGACAGAAAAAAAAATCGGCAAAAAATAAGCCTCCTTTCATGAGATTTGTTGGTCTTGTTAAATGAGAGCCAAGACCACCCAAGACATGAGTCTTTCAGGAATTCTTGCTGAGGAAGATAAGGCAGTAAACCAATAAACACATTTGCTGTTTGCGTCAAGAAATTAATGTATCTGGGCAAAGAATTTGCTTGTCCTGCCCAAGAGCTCTCCGGTCAGGATAAGAGCACTCACATGGGCAAACAGCTTACTTGAGTGACAATTGATGTGTCGAGGTTTGCTTGAAGACCTCCGTTTCTCTGTGTCTGCAGATTCTAAACTCTCCTCAGTGTGATAATCTGTGCCCACCCCCGCTTCTTGCTTTGTGCAACACCTTAGACCACTTGAGCTCTGATCCCCGAATCCTAGGAAGATCCTTCCTTGAAACCTTCCTCAATTTTCTGCCAAGGTAGCATCCTCCATTTCTGCAGTAAGCCTGGTATGACGCATGCCCTAGCGGCGGACGTTAAAGGACCAAAAAGTAAGCACATGGACGTATGAGGCTCGATCAACAGGTTTTCCTGGTGTTCCCTCTGAGGGCTGGCAGTGGACAGTTCTCACAAAGCCTATAAACTTGAGTGAGAAAACTTATATTTATTTTCCTAAAGCTTTCAATTCATCATTCCCTTTAATTATGAATGTAAGCAACAAATCACAGTGACTCTGTCATCCCCGAGATGCTGAAGTGACAGGAATATTCACTGTCAGACTCATGGCTTCTATCTCAAAGCATCCTTTGTTCTCACCGCTCCTCCGAGAAGAGTGTAGGTTGGGGCTGTGATGGTACTGAGACATCACCCTTGCCACGTTTCGCGGGTGATGGCAGAAGACACGAAACGCCTGCATCATAGATGACAAACTACCACTCACAGCAAAAGCGTCAGCCAGAGCGTTGGCATGTGTGTGCTGTCTCTGAGCTCTGACGCACCCCGGAGGGCCAGATGACAGAGTCAGGGAGTAGATTGTGTCACAGGGGTGGAGTCTAGGGCCAGCACCCAGCACTTCTGGAAAAAGCGGCAATGCAGCAAGCAGCCAGCAAGCCAGTCTGGTTGCCTGAGTGACCAGCTTCGAAACTGCTCAGTGCCAGAAGACATGGGTGGGAGCCTTGTGGGGTGGCACAGTTAGGAAGCATGCACAGGGCTCCTGGGACCTCACGGCCTTTTAGCATGCGGTACTAGACCTTGCTATCCAATGCACTTCTTTTTTTTTTTTTTTTGAGTTGGAGTCTCACTCTGTCGCCCAGACTGGAGTGCAGTGGCCGCTCCCGGCCACCGCAGCCTCGACCTGCTGGGCTCCGGTGATCCTTCCGCCTCAGCCTTCCAAGTAGCTGGAACTACAGGCGCGCGCTACCATGCCCAGCTAATTTTTTTTTTTTTTTGATTTATTGTAGAGAAGAGGTCTCGCCAAGTTGCCCAGGCGGGTCTCGAACCCGCGGGCTCAGGCAATCCACTCACCTCAGCCTCCCAAAGGCGCGGGATTACAGGCTGAGCCACCAAGCCCGGCTCCAATGCACTTCTAAAGGAGAACCTGTATTACAATACCGTCATTTAGCTTTTATTTTTTTGTTGTTGTTGAGATAATTTCTCTTTTTTAATATTTTATTTTAAGATGTGGGGTGCAGGCCGGGCTCGGTGGCTCAGCTTGTAATCCCAGCACTTTGGGAGGCCAAGGAGAGTGGAGACCAACCCGGGCAACTTGGTGAGACCCTGTCTCTACAATAAATAAAAAAATATTAGCCAGGCGTGGTAGTGCACACCTGTATTTCTGGCTACTTGGAAGGCTGAGGCGGAGGGATTGCCAGAGCCCAGCAGGTCGATGCTGGGTGGCTGTGAGTGTGCCACTGCACTCCAGCCTGGGCGACAGAATGAGACTCCAACTCAAAAAAAAAAAAATGATGTGGGTGCAAACAGAACTAGGTATACATTTGGGCATTGTACAGGTAAAGTTTGGGCCTCCTTTTGGTCTCTGCTTTGCATGGTTTGAGATCAGGTACCCTTACTGGTGTTATGTACCCCCCTATTTTTTTTTAGAGACAGGCTCTCACTTTATCATCCAGGCTGGAGTGTAGTAGCTCTATGATAGCTCACTTCAGTCTCAATTTCCTGGGCTAAAGTGATCCTCCTGCCTCAGTCTCTTGAATAGCTGGGACTACAGACGTGTACAACCATGTTGGCTAATTTTATTTTATTTTATTTTTGAGTCAAAATCTTTCTCTGTGCAGTGGCACGCTCACAGCCACTGCAGCCTTTACCTGCTGGGCTCAGGCAATCCTTCTGCCTCAGCCTTATAAGTAGCTAGAACTACAGGCACGCACCACCACACCTGGCTAATTTATTTATGTATTTATTGTAGAGATGAGGTCTCACCAAGTTGCCCAGGGTGGTCTTGAACTCCTGGACTCAGGCAATCCTCTCGCCTCTGACTCCCAAAGTGCTGGGATTACAGGCATGAGACCCTGCGCCCAGCAATTAATTTTTTTTAATTGCATTGTTTTTGGGTAGAGATGAAGTCTCACTATGTTGCCCAGGCTGGTCTTGAACTCCTGGCCTCAAGTAATCATCCTGTCTTGGCCTCTGGAAGTGCTGGATTACAGACATGAGCCACTGTGCTCGACCATCATTTTGCTTTTACATTTTAATATATCTGACTTCCTGTGTATTTTATTACGTGTATAAACACATTATTCTGAGAGGGGGTTGGTAGCTGAACCAAACTGCACAAATGAAGCCAAGAAACAGAAGATTTTCAAAAACATTTTACCAACAAGTGTTAATAAAAAAAATATCTTAGTTGGGCGTGGTGGCTCAAACCTATAATCCCAGCACTTAGGGAGGCTGAGATGAGAGGACTGCCTGAGCCCATGGATTCTAGACCAACCTGGGTAACTTAGTGAGACCTCATCTCTCCAATAAATCAAAAAATTAGCCAGACATGGTGACATGCATCTGTAGTTCCAGCTACTGGGAAGGCTGTGGTGGAAGGCTCTCCTAAACTCAGCAGGTCAAGGCTGCGGTGGCCGTGAGCATGCCACTGCACTCCAGCCTGGACAACAGAGTGAGACCCCGACTCAAACAACAACAACAACAACAACAACAACAACAACAACAAAAACTTATACAA
The DNA here is from genome assembly GCA_027257055.1 of Cephalopachus bancanus. Lineage (NCBI taxonomy): Eukaryota > Metazoa > Chordata > Mammalia > Primates > Tarsiidae > Cephalopachus > Cephalopachus bancanus. Next base: position 3,804,051 of record JAPVLO010000288.1, on the reverse strand, counting down.
CCCCAGGCCTCAGGAAAGCCTCTATGGAGCTACCTGGTCTGGAAGACCCCCTGATTCCAGTTCCAGGAGTCCAAGTTTGGGCCTCAGTGGAAGGAAATGGAGCCTGTCATGTAACCCCTTCATGCCCAGTTTTTCTTATCTGTAACATGAGACACTTGTCACCACCCACAGGCTCACTGATTCACAGCAAGGGGAGTGATGTTCTCACTTGCTGTGGGGGCGGACTGTGAACCAGTGTGTTTTTTGGAAAGTGAATTCAGCTATATATATTCAAAAATACTCACAGCCATCGAGTCAGCAATCCCATGACTAGAAATTTATTATTTGGACATAATCAGATACATAAACAAAAACGCAAGTTCTGAGGCATGCGTGACAGTGTTATTTTAAGTGAGGCTTTTGTAAACATCTCAAATATCCCACATCAAGGTGTGGCTACAGAAATGGTGGCGTCTACTCTGATAAATGCAGACATTATGAACTGTCATAGCAGGGCGCTTGTAACACTGACAAATGCCCTGACCTTTTATGTGAAGTCAGAGCTAGGAAAAACACTCGTTGAAAACTTACTGAAAACCTTGTTGCCAGCGTTATAACCCTATAAGCGCATTGGACATCTGGAAGTTTACATGTGAAGCATTTTCCCTGTGTTCCTCGATAAGCACGTGCTACTTTGTAGCAAGGGAAACACATTACTGCAAAAGCGACTGAAAATTAAATTCCCTGTGGGAAGCGCTTTGAAAAACACGACGCTACACTTGCGAGCTGTGATTAGCGGGAGTCGGGGCTTTAGCTCAGCCAGATTTGAGCAGAAACCCACTCGGGATGGCGGGAGGATAGGCGGGCCAGGGGGTGCAGTCGTCCTCCTCCCGCAGGCGCCCCTCCCCCAGGCCCCCCTGCGGCTCCTGCTCCCGCCCCTCCCCCCAGGCTCCCACTCCGGTTTCCCCCCCACGGTCCTCCACCCTGCTCTCGCGCCCCTCCCCCCAGGCTCCGCTCCACCTTCCACTCTCCCTCCCCCTCCTGTCTCCTGCTCTCCCCTTTCTGCGCCCCCCCCCAGCGCTCCGCCTCCCTCCTCTGCTCCTGCCCCCCTCCCGCGTTCTTTCCCCCTCCACATCTCTGCCCCTGTTGGGCTCTCGCACCGGCTCCCCTCCCCGGCCCCTCCCTCCTGCCTCCCACCCCTGCCTCTGCCGGTCCTCCCAGCTCTAACCCGTTTGTTTTCCTCCCCGCCCCCCGGACGCGGCGCCGCGCCCGGCCCTCCTTCCTCTGATGGGAACGTGTCTGTCTGGTCCTGTCCAGAAATGGAAGACTCCCCCAGGCCAGGGCCGGTCCCTGCGGGGGAGCCGGGCCAGCTTGGCTGTGACATTCACGGAGGCCAGGGCTCTGACCGCAGGCGGCGCGGGGGTGGCCCTGCTCCGGCAAGGCCCTGATGGAAGGCCATCCCCGGGTCAGGCCAGGTGCAGAGAAGGCGGGTCCTGCAGCCACCCGCTCTGGAGTCTCCGCCGCTGGAGCCCTCCTCTGCCGGGGAAGGCAGCCTGTGGGAGAGAACACGAGGCTCTGCTGCATCGCGCCCCAATGGGTTGGGTTTGGGTCTCCATCGCTGCTGCTTGGGTAGGTGTCTCCTCATCTGTCAGCCATGACAGAGAGCCCTGCGCACACCACGCATGTGCCAGGCTGTTGGGAGTCCTCCTCCCACTCACCCACTTCGCCTAGACAGCAGTCTTGTGGGGCAGCTGCTAACACCGTGCCCATGTTACCAATGAGAAAACTGAGGCGGGGGGTGGTCTCACCGGATCAGCACTAGGATGAACCCACAGCCAGAATGGCCCCAGAGTCTGTGTCTTTTGTTTGTTTGTTTTTTAGAGACAGGGTCTGACTCTCGCCCAGGTTGGAGTGCATTGGTGTGATCCTAACTCACTGCAGTCAAGAACTCCTGGGCTCAAGCGATCCTGTCGCCTCAGTCTCCTGAGTAGCTAGGACAACAGGCATATGCCACACACCTGGCTAATTTTTTTTATTTTTATTTTCTGTAGAGGCTGGAATCTCACTATGTTGACCAGGCTGGCCTCAAACTTCTGGCTTCAAACAATCTTCCCACCTTGGCCTCCCAAAGTGCCGGGATAACAGGTGTGAGCCACCACACCTGACCAAGTCTGGACTTCTAATGACCATGTTTGGGAGCCCCTGGGACAATAGTCACTGTTATTTATTAGGGGCCACTCAGTGCCAGGCACTGTGCCAAATGCTGTATGACATTTTCTCATTTGTTTATCCTAATGTCTCCATGAGGCAAGGACTACTGTTCCTTGCAGACATTGACCTGGCAGGACAGCCACCTGCATGCAGGGTCCCAGGTGAGGGCTGGACCTTAAGGAGACTGCCACAGCTCAGAGAGCTGAGATGTGTCCATAATTAGCTGTGACTCCTGGGGCTGGGAGAGGCTTGCAGTTCATCTGGTTTAAACTCGTTGTTACTGATGATGAGAGGACTTGCTTTTTTATTCCCATGGAGTTTTGAGGGAAGATTCAGTGAGATAATAAAAAAAACAGGCAGCATTTGCTAAGTGTGGGTGCTGTGTGTGAATGTGTGTGTCTGCCTCATTCGATCTGTCAGTCAGATAGGGAGGCACTCTTATCTCCGTTTCACAGATAGGGAAACTGTAGTATTGAGAAGTTAAGGAACTTGCCTGGCATTCCACAGCCGACAGAGGGGATTCTGGAGCTCGGATGCAGAAGCACCGTGCCCTGTGCGACCCGGGTACAGAGACAGGAAGGGCTCTGTTGCCAGTGAAGTGCTGAAAGACCCCAGTGATTGTCAGAAAGAGGGAAGAGGAAAGGAGCCGGAGCGTCCTGGAGGAGTCTCGCACTCAAAGCAAGGTTGGCCTCCAGGACTAGCCACCTTAGCCTGGATGGGACCTGTGCTCCTGCGCTGGGTAGGGACTGTTGGGATGCATAGGGATTGGGGGTGGGGAGCCTGGTCCAGCCCTTCCCCACTAGCAAGAACAGCTCATTGGGTCAGTTCATCAGCATCTGGGCCCAGGTGATGTGCTCCAGGCCACCGAGAGTCCTGGGCACCTCACTAGCGAGGGCAGGGGGGAGGACTGAGATGGCATGGAGGGCACAGAGGCCAGGGACATGGGCGGAAGTGGTCTGCATCCATCCTGGTGTCCTTCCCACTCTAGCATGAGGCCACAGACAAGCTGCCAACACCTCCTGCCTCAGTTTCTTCTTCTGAAGAATGGGAATGACAGCACTGGCATGCACTTTGTGAATCTGTCTAAAGGTCGGCCCTCAGGCCTGGTGCACTCATGAGAGGAGCTGTGTTGTTTCTGTCATGTGACCCCAGGACACCTGGCTGCTGCCGCCACCCAGGGAAAAGGGTTGGAACAGGCAGACACATGTGGCTCCTGATGCTAACTTTCTGGGATGCTCCAGTCCAGCAGGTCGACCTGCTTGCCAGTGGCACAGAGAGCTGCCCTCCCCCAGTCTGGGTTTGTTTGCATCAGTCATTAGATTTGCTTTTTTTTTTTTTTTTTTGAGTTGGAGTCTCACTCTGTCGCCCAGACTGGAGTGCAGTGGCTGCTCCTGGCCACCGCAGCCTCGACCTCAACCTGCTGGGCTCTGGCGATCCTTCCGCCTCAGCCTTCCGAGTGGCCGGAACTATAGGCGCGCGCTACCACGCCCGGCTAATTTTTTGATTTATTGTAGAGATGATGTCTCACCTGCCCAGGCGGGTCTCGAACCCGCGGGCTCAGGCAATCCACTCACCTCAGCCTCCCAAAGGCGCGGGATTACAGGCTGAGCCACCGAGCCCAGCTCTAGATTTGCTTTTTGGGGAAAGGCAAGGTGTGTGGGGGAAGGAGAGTGGAGGCTTACAAGGAGGGTAGGAGGTAGCAGGGGAGTGGGGGGAGGGCAGTGGAGACCAGCAAGGAGGGTGGGGGAAGGGGAGATGGAAGCCTGCAAGAGGTGTGGGGGGTGAGGAGCGGAGGCCAGCAAGGAGGATGGAGGCCTGCTGGATATCTCACCAACTCCTCTGTCTCCCTTGAGTGCCTGTTACATCTCTGAGCTCTTCTTGTTGACAGGGCACCTGGCCTGCCTGACACAATGTGGCCTCCTCTCCATTCCTGAGGCCGACATGCTTCTGCAGGGGCATGCACATGGGGACAGAGTTCCCTCTGGAGCAGCTAATGGCATCGCGGAAGGGTGACTGCTGAGGGGAGTCCAGGAAGAGAGGCTGGTGTGTACCCAGGTGCCTTCCTAGCCCAGGCTCCGTGGAGGAGCTGGCCCATCCCATCGTACCAGCCTTCCAGGCAGAGCCTGAACCCCACCTGTGCAGATGAGACTGGCAGGAGCTGCAGCTCCTAGGGAGTGGGACCCCACCCAGGCTTATCTGCAGAGAGTCACCCTCCTCCTCCCCAGCATGAGAGGGGAGTAGCATTAAAGCAAGTAAAACAGGCAGGGCATGGTGGCTCACGCCTGTAATCCCAGCACTTTGGAAGGCGGAAGCGAGAGGGTTGCCTGAGCTCAGGGGTTGGAGACCAGCCTGAGCAACATGGCAAGACATCATCTCTACAATAAAAAAAAAAAAAAAAATTAGCCAGGCGTGGTGGCACATGCCTGTGGTTCCAGCTACTTGGAAAGCTGAGGCAGAAGGATGGCCTGAGCCCAGCAGGTTGAGTCTGTGGTGGCCATGAATATGCTACTGCACTCCAGCCTGGGTAACAGAGAGAGACTCATGAAAAAAAAAAGTCTCCCCCCTACCTTTTTCCTTAGAGATAGTGTTGCTCTGTCACCCAAACTGGAGTGCGGTGGCATGATCGTAGCTCACTGCAGCCTTAAACTCCTGGGTTAGGCGTGCGCCACTCTGCCTGGCTACTTTTTAAAAGTTTACATTCTTTGTTAGAGACAGGATCTTCCTAATTTGCCCAGGCTGGTCTCAAGCTCCTGGTCTCAAGCGATCCTCCTTCCTGCCTCAGCCTGCCAAAGTGATTATATTGCAGGCGTACGCCACAGTGCCTGGCCTAAAACAAGGGTTTTTGTACATGCTTGAGAAATGACATTTTTCAGGCACTTTATGTGAGAAATTTCATTGACCCAGAGCTGCAGGCTGGGCCCGCCTGGCTTGGAGCAGCAGCTGATTCTTCCCAGAGGGCCACCACCCCTAGGAAGCAGAGTGCGGGAAGGCTGGCCCTGTCTCTGTCCAGGTGCGAGGTGGCAGTCTGCTGTCCCAGAGATGGGCTCCATGAGGCTGTGATTGTATCTCACTATAGTTGCTGGCTCCGCTGGCTAGGGGACAGGGACAGAAGCACAAGGAACTATTTCTGGGCCCTGATCTTTGGGAAAGTGGCCTTGTCCTGTGCATCTGTCCTCTCTCAGTATCTGTACAACTTGACTCCATACCCAGGAACACAGGACCACCAGCCTCCCATCAGCCCCACAGAAAGCCGCAGAAACGTGCCCCATCAGGGGAGGCTCACAGTGCAGGCTCTGAGCCCTTCCTGGGTGTGATTCTGGGCCAGTCCTCTCCTTGCACCCACCCAGGGAAACCCCCAAAGTGAGGTTGAGAGCCAGGGGGTCTCTTGTCCAGCCTTGAGTGGCTGAATCAGGTCTCCTCTAGAAAACACCACTGGAAGAAAGGCCATGTCTGGATCTTTAAATCACCTTCTCCAGAAAGTCAGTGGGAAAAGAGGAGGTAAGGATGGAATGGGGAAGGTGTGAGTGGAGGCTTTCCTAAAGGCTGGCTGTCCTCCACGTGGAGGCTTTCCTAGAAGTCGGCTGTCCTCCACGGCTGTCAGCTGGTGCCCAGGGAATCCAAGTGTGTAGGGTGGAGATGGAGAGGGACGGATAGCAGAGGGAGGTGGTGGATGGGAGTCTGGCACAGAACCAGAGAAGGGAGGCCAAAGACAGCCTCAAGTCACACATCTGAATGTGTCTCTGTCAAGTCCCCAGAGGCTAGGACACCTGGTCAGCCTCCCCAAAATGGGCCTTTCTTACAGCCCTGAAGCCCTGTAATGGAACCAACCAGTTCCCCCTTTGCCATCAGCTGTTTCAGAAACACCTTCAGCCTTCATTGCTGATGACTTTTTGTTGTTTCTTTGAGTCAGGGGTCTCACTCTGTTGTCCAGGTTGGAGTGCAACGGCATTCTGATGGCCACCAAAGCCTCGACCTCTTGGGCTGAGGCGATCCTTCTGGAACTACAGGCGTGCACCACCACATCTGGCTAATATTTTGATTTATTGTAGAGATGAGGTCTTGCTATGTTTGCCCAGGCCTGTCTTGAATGTCTGAACTCAGGTGATCCTCTCACTCGGCCTCCCAAAATGCTGAGATTACAGGCGTGAGCCACCTCACCTGGCCTTGACACTGTTTTGTTTACTTTGGTAAGGGGAACCCCCCACCCCTACCCCGTTTCAGACAGGCAACTTCAGTCAGCTGTAGGATGAAGGAGAGAAACTGAGAAGCGGCCCAACCTCCACCAATGGCCTTACTAATGAGCTGAGGCCTTCACCTCCTGGGCTGGAACAATAGGCTTCAAATAAAGTAATTAGTGTGGACTTGTTGAGCTGAGCCTCTTCTCTTCCCTTGGAGTCAAATAAATGTATCTGTTCTTGCTCTACGGTAGGCAATCCTCCTCCCTCAGCCTTCTGGGTAGCTGGGCCTACAGGTGTGTGGAACCATATCCAGGTAATTTAAAAATTTTTTTGCGGAGACAGTGACTTGCTATGTTATCCAAGCTGGTCTTGAACTCCTAGACTCAAGCCATCCTCCTGCCTGGGCCTCCTAAAGTGCTGGGATTATAGGTGTGACCACATCCTCCAGAAAGTAGCTTTCTTTTTTTTTTTTTTGAGTTGGAGTCTCACTCTGTCACCCAGACTGGAGTGCAGTGGCCGCTCCCGGCCACCGCAGCCTCGACCTGCTGGGCTCTGGCGATCCTTCCACCTCAGCCTTCCAAGTAGCCGGAATTACAGGCATGCGCTACCACGCCCGGCTGATTTTTTGATTTATTGTAGAGATGAGGTCTCTCTGCCCAGGCGGGTCTCGAACCCGCGGGCTCAGGCAATCCACTCACCTCAGCCTCCCAAAGGCGTGGGATTACAGGCTGAGCCACTGAGCCCGGCCAGAAAGTAGCTTTCACATGGAGTTTGTATTTTCTGTGGCTGCCCTAGGGTTTGTCACTGTCACCTCCACTCCTACCATCCTAATCCAAGACCTTTCCTCCTCACTGACCTCCCTGCCTCCTAGACTTTATTCTCTACACAGCAGCTGAGTGATTCCTTTTTTTTTGAGTCAGAGTCTCACCTTGTCTGTCACCCAGGCCTAGACCTGCTGGGATCAGGCAATCCTTCCACCTCAGTCTCCCAAGTAACTGGAACTACAGGCATGTGCCACCATGCCCAGCTAATTTTTTGATTTATTGTAGGGACAAGGTCTTGCCAAATTGTCAAGGCTGGTTTCAAACCCCTGGGCTCAGGCAATCCTCTTGCCTCTGTTAGGGTACAGCAGGGACAGGGTGAGGGTGGAGAGGTGAGGGGAGGCACACAGCACTGCCAGGGCTGGCAAGCTGGAGGTACCCGCTGGCAACCCAGAGAATTGCTACACACAGAGGTAAGAGAAGAAAAGATTTACTTAAGAAAAGTTCACCCCCCACAGACAGGGAGTGGGCCTACACTCTAGGTGAGTGTGGCGTCGTAGCTCCCCAGAGTCCTGTCTTAAATCCTTTCTTTGGAGATGTTGCACATGACTGCACATGACTGCGCGTGACTTCCTTATCCGACCACCTTTGGATGTCTTGGAGATTCTGTGACACAGACTCATTAATGTTTGCCCACATTATCATAGCCCCTAGAGAAGGGCGTGACAAGGATTCTAATGCTCCTGCACCTTCCCAAATGACATTCCTGAGTTAGTGGAGAGTGCACCTCCTCCTATGTCCTAGGCATTCCCAGTGGGTAGCGTTGGGGGATTTTTGGCTTCCCTGTAGAGAGTGCCCAATTTACTGGAAGATCGAATCCCCACCTGCTCTTCCTCTGAGTGGTCATAACTTTTGTAATTACAAGTTTCATGACTTTTACAGTCCTTGCCCAATGCATGATGTCTTAGGCCTTGTAAATTCCCTTTACTCTAGGCAAGCTTGATTGACACTATGAGATACCTCTGATACCTGGAAGTCTGTTTCTGAAAAGACAAAGTTGGTAAAGTTAATTATACCTAAAGTGTGCATTTCTTCAATAGCATAGCTTCTACTTTCTCATCATTGTGTCAGGGTTTAAGAACAAGATGAAAAATGGCTTCCCACTCTCGGTCTGTCCTTTCAGCCTCCATCTCCCAAAGTGTTGCAATGACAGACGTGAGCCACCACGCCAGGTCCAGAGTGATCTTTTTAAAAACATCAACAGTATCTTGTCAATTCTCTTGTCTAAAACCCCCAAATGCCCCCATCACAGGGCACTGAGCCTCATGGCTGGCACCCTGACTTCACCCGGCGTTCCTCCGGAGGCCTCTGCAGCCATGAACTTTTCGTTCCTGAGCTCGGCACACTGTCCCCTCCTCAGGGCTTTTGCCTTCACCACCCTCCCTGCTTCTCCTGTGACAGGTCTTGTCTGACCCCCCCCAAAATCAGACCAGTCCCCGCTGCTCTGTCTCACTTGCAGCAGAGCAAATGGTGCTGGCCCCAGCTCTACCCATCCAGCCTGAGGGTTGTTTTCTTGTGTATTGTCTGTTTCGCTCACGACAGCAGTCCCTGGAGGGAAGACCGCCGGCACTGAACCCCGAGCAGAGCCTGGCACACAGTGCCAGGATTCATGAGACAAATGATCTCTTCAAGTCCTGACAATGATCCTGGGAGGTGACAACACCCAGGATCTCATTCTGCCCTAAGCAGGCACGAACCCCCCCTCCCCCACGGGGCCCCTCCACGCCCCGTCTCGCCCGCACACCGAGTCCCTCCCCAGGAAGGGCAGGCCGGGCTTCCAGTCCCTCCCTAGGGGCCGGGGCCGAGGCTCTCCCGCCCTTGCAATCAGGGTCCCGGCGCGCCCTCGTCCTAAGTGGATGTTCCGGGTACGCGCAGCCCCTCCTGGGCTCCCATCAGGGTCAGAGGCTTCCCTCATCGTCCTTGGTAAAATGGGGTGGCCTCCTCAGCCCACCGGCTTAGCGTCCTCACCCCGCCCGTCTCCCTGGTCGGGGACCCTCAGGAACGTGTAGGGGCGAAAGCTCCAGGCGTCAAGGGCACGGAGGACACTCAGGCCCGGATAGGCTTGGACCAACTCCGCGCAGCAGAACCCTTCTCCTGCAGGGCCTTGTTTGCCCGCCGGCGGGCTTTGGAGGCGACACCGCACTTGAGCGTCCTCCGCCCCGCCCCCGCCCGGCCAGTCGGCCCCGGCGCGCTTTCCTCCCGCCCCAGTTCCGGCGCTGCTCGGCGGGAGCGTTCTGTGGCGCTCCGGGCCCGCGCGGGGGTTTCCGAAGCCGGCGCCAGGCACTTCTGAGCTCCGGGGGTCGCGCGCCCGCGGATCTGCTCCCGCCGGGACGGCGAAGGGCGGAGGCCCAGGCAGCCCTAGGCCCGAGGCGGGCTGGCCCGGGCGACGTGCCCACTCTCCGCCCTCCGCGCCTCGCGCCGCCCTCCCGTGGCCCCACTGGCGACCCGTAGCCCGGGCGCGCGCCTGTAGCATCCCGCAGGAAGGAGGCGTCCGGCCTGAGGCCCGGGCGGCGGCCGCCATGGAGATCGCCTCGGCCCGGGGCGGACGCCTGGGGCCTCGGCGGCGGCCCTGAGCGCCGTCCTCCAGGCCCGGGCGGGGGCGCAGCTCCCGCGCGGCGCGCGGCGCCCTCCTCCCCGGGCCTCGCGTCTGCCTGGGCGCGGCGGCGGCGGCGGCGGCGCCAGTGGATGGGCTGCGAGGGCCCGGGCTCGGCACCGGTGGACGCGGCCTCCGGGGCGCACGGCGGCTGCCGCGGTGGCGACCCGACGGGTGCTGGAGCTGGCGGCGGCCATGGAAGGCCTGGCCGGCTACGTGTACAAGGCGGCCAGCGAGGGCAAGGTGCTGACGCTGGCCGCCCTGCTGCTCAACCGCTCGGAGAGCGACATCCGCTACCTGCTGGGCTACGTGAGCCAGCAGGGCGGCCAGCGCTCCACGCCGCTCATCATCGCCGCCCGCAACGGCCACGCCAAGGTGGTGCGCCTGCTGCTGGAGCACTACCGGGTGCAGACTCAGCAGACGGGCACCGTGCGCTTCGACGGGTAGGTCCCGCCGCTTTGGCTTCCTTTGGGGGGGGACTCGCGTCTTCCCCACGCCTCCGCGGACGCCCCTCCCCGGGTCGTGCCGCCCGAGCTCTCGGCCCCAGCCCCCGCCGGTGGGGGGCCCCACCTTCGGCCTCGAGGGCGCGGGCTCGGTCGCCTCTGCTGGACGGTCCGAGCGGCCCGCTGGGGCGGCTGCGGCTCTGGGTGTCCCCTAGGGGTGCTGGCGTCGTGATGCACCGGCGGGTAGCCCGGAATCCTCCGGTGGGCTGTGGAGCGGCGCCATGAAGGCCTCGGCCGGCTGATGGCGAAACGAGCGCCCGGAAGCAACTGCGGCGACCTCCCGAGCACCGCCGCGAGCTGGACGCCCCGGGCGCTCCTCGGGCTCGGGGCTGAGTCACAGACAAGGCCCTGGAGAGGTGGTGGGCCGCGGGTTCCCGGGTGCGCCTACCCCAGGCCTCGTGGGGCGGTGGCCATCGAGGTGCCCGAGCTGGGGGTCCACGTCGCCAGGGTCGGGACCGCCCTCCGAGTTGAACTGCGGTGTCCAGGCCTGACAAGGGACTCGTCCTGGCTTGCGTGCTTGAGGAGGCCGGCACGTTTCAGATCTCAGAGGCATCGGGGTTTTGCTTCTTTGCTGGCATGTATCTGTTGACTTGTGCCAGGACCGAAGCTGTTTTAGCATTTTTAAAATTTTGAAGTAGCAAAACGTCTAGAGTAGGTATAAAAATAGGGATCTATAGTTTTGGTGGTTAAAAACTGCCTGATTAAAACCCGATTGAAAGCGGATTTAAGATGACTAGGAAAATGTTGAGTTTTGGCCGATTCGTTCTTAGGCTAAATAATAAAAGCTTTTTGTTCTGTTTTACCAGAGTGGAAGTGTTTTAGAGCGTTGCATTCTAATGAGATGACAGCCCATGGGCAGTGGCTTCTGCCACCGGCCCTCCTCTGTGGACACTGGAGAGGTGGTGGTGTTCCTGTGGACCAGAGACAGCAGCCTGATCACACTTGCTCTCCCCTGCTGGCCCCTGTGTCCTAGAAGTCCTTGTGTTCCACATCTGGAGGGGTGAAGCAGAACAGCTGGAGCCTGCTTCCTTGTTCTTGCTATGTGGGCGCATTCAACAATGGAGATGCGCTTCCCCCACAGCTGCTGCTGAGGCCTTTCCAGGGCCTATGGACGAGGGTGAAGAGCAGGGAGAGAAAGATCCCAACACATTTGGGAGGGCTTTGCTGGCTGGGCCCAGTGGCTCACGCCTGTAATCCCAGCGCTTTGGGAGGCCAAGGCAGGATTGCTTGAGGCCAGGAGTTCGAGACCAGCCTGGGCAACATAGCGAGACTCCGTCTCTACAAAAAAATCAAAATATTAGCTGGTTGTGGTGGTGCACTCTGTAGTCCTAGCTACTCCAGAGGCTGAGTCAGGAGGATCGCCTGAGCCCAGGAGGTTGAGGCTGTGGTGAGCCGTGATCATGCCACTACACTCCAGCCTGGGCCACAGAGCAGGAAAGGTTTCCTGGAGGAGGTGAGGTCCAAGCTGTTTTAAAAGGCAGGAGAACATGGAGAGGGGCAGTGGCAGGGCTCGGGGGTGACAGGTGCTCTGGAGCTGCTGCAGTAAAGGATTCAAGCCATAGCCCCTCTGTCCTGCTGCTGGGGTTCACCGAGCCCTCCCTGCTCTGTTGCTGCTTAGTTAGGGGTCATCACAGCTGGGAGCCTACCAGCTGCCAGGTAAGAGCAGGTGGCATGTATTTATTAAATACCCATGATGGGCCCAGGCCTGCGTCCTGTTCTGGAGAGGGTGAGGGGAAAAGGTGAGACTTTCCACTTGATGAGGAAGAGGAGGTACTGGAGGGTCAGCTGCCTCCTGCCTCCACCACACTGGGAGATGGCTGCACAGTATAGCCCAGCCTTTTGCCCTTCAGAGCCAGCACAAGAGAGTTGTGTGCACATGTGATGGTTCCAGTCCTCGTGCAGGTGGTCGCCTGAGTGGTGTGGACAGCAGGAAGCCTGCCCATCTGGGGCTGGCTCTCGAAGGGCCTGGGCCACCCCTTCTTGGATTCCACTGGCTCCCGAGGCCAGGTAGGGACAGCAGTTTCTCCATGTGCTCAAGTAGACGAGCTTTCTCAGTTTCAGTTGCTCAAATGCCATCTTCACAATTTTTGACCAAATTATTCAGCATCTGTCCTGCTGTTTATTTAATGATAAAAAAAAATTTTTTTTGAGTCAGCCTATTGCCCAGGCTGGAGTGCAGAGTGGTATGATCATGACTCACCACAGCCTTCGACTCTTGGGCTCAGGCAATCCTCCTGCATCAGCCTCCCAAAGAGTAGCAAGACTATAGGTGCATGCCACCACGCCTGGCTAATTTTTCATTTTTTTGCAGAGACGAGGTCTCACTGTGTTGCCCAGGCTGATCTTGAACACCTGGACTCAGGTGATCCTCCCACCTCTGCCTCCCAAAGTGTTGGGATTATAGGCGTGAGCCACTGTGCCTGGCTGTTTACTTAATATTTTCTTTAAAATGTCTCTTGTACTTGATACTTGTCTTGAGAATGCCTCACGTAGCGTCGTCCCATGTGTTGGTTTCTGTGTAATTATGAGTTTGATGCACTGTGTTTTGTGTGGGTGTGAGAGAGACGGACATTAAAATAAATAAATAGCTGGGCTCGGTGGCTCAGCCTGTAATCTCAGCACTTTGGGAGGCTGAGGTGAGTGGATTGCATGAGCCCGCGGGTTCGATACCCGCCTGGGCAACTTGGCGAGACCTCATCTCTACAATAAATCAAAAAATTAGCCGGGCGTTGTAGCGCGTGCCTGTAGTTCCAGCTACTTGGAAGGCTGAGGCGGAAGGATTGCCGGAGCCCAGCAGGTCGAGGCTGCGGTGGCCGGGAATGGCCACTGCACTCCAGTCTGGGTAACAGTGAGACTCCAACTCAAAAATAAAATAAAATAAATAACTATTGAAACTTAAAAAAGAAAGTCTTTTCCACCTAAAAACTTCTCTAATACCTTAGAAAACTAAAGTGGATTTCAGTAGAGCCTCCAGGGGACAGAGGTGCTCCCCTAGACTAAGCCCCACAGTGGCGGAGGCCTCGGTATCACTCTTGGGAGCAGCATTCGATGACTTTACTCTGACTTAGTACATAGTCACCATGTGGACAGGTGAGTGAACTAGTCACAGGAATGGGGGCGGAGCAGATCCTTCAGCTGGAGAATGGAAAGCTGGAAAGAATGTTCCAGAAATGGAACAGAACAAAGGGGGAAGGGGTCATGAATGTGGAGTGTTCTGGTCTAGGGTTCTGAGGGCCTGACACCTGCCCTCAAGGTTTGATGCCCCAGATGGGAGGAGACAGACTGTCTGCTGAGTGCTGTCACCTTTTCAGGCAGTGCCCGTGCTAACATTCCAGGCAGCATCCAGGTAGGAGACAGACCGCGGGGGCACTGGTGGCGTGTTTCAAGCAACTGATGCAGTAAAGAAATGGTTTTAAGGATGCTGGTTAAAGTGCTGGTCATTTACACCAAAGGAGTTTTATTTCCATTTCAAATGCTGGAACCAAGCATTTCTATTTCAAATTAAACCAGGAGATACGTGAGCTTAGCTTGTGGTCAGAAATATTATCTCTTACTGTGAAAAGTGTCTGTCATCTGATGCATACTTTGTGTTTGCAAAGGTGAATATCAGTGATAGTTTCTTGGTTTTTTTTTTTTTTTGAGTTAAGAGTCTTACTCTTGCCCAGTTTGTAGTGCAGTAGCACTCTCACGGCCACCACAGCCTCGACCTGCTGGGCTCAGGCAATCCTTCCACTTCAGCCTTCCAAGTAGCTGGAACTACAGGCATGTGCCACCACGCCCAGCTAATTTTCCTTGATTTATTGTAGAGATGAGATCTCCAAGTTGCCCAGGCAGGTCTCGAACCCATTGGCTCAGGCAGTCCTCTCACCTCGGCTTCCCATAGTGCTGGAATTATAGGCATGAGCCACTGCACCCAGCAGTTTCTTAGTTTTAAGATGAAATGCACACTAGAGAATTTACATAGCCATTTGGGGCCGAGTCTAGAATTCAGAGTCGAGGGTTTTTTAGTGCTTCCTCTATGGGCACTTTTAGTCAATGGTGCATTCGTGTTATTGTAACTTTTTTTTTTTGTATGTGTGTTGGCATCTCATTCTATCACCCAGGCCGGAGGGCAGTGGCATGCTCCTGGCCACCGCAGCCTTGACCTGCTGGGCCCAGGCAGTCCTTCTACCTCAGCCTTCCAAGTAGTTGGAACTACAGGCACATGCCACCATGTCTGGCTAATTTTTTGATTTATTGTAGAGATGAGGTCTAGCAATGTTGCCCAGGCTGGTCTCAAACTCCTGGGCTCAAGCAGTCTTCAAGGCCAAGCAGGCCTTGGCCTCCCAAATTGCTGGGATTAAGGTGTGAACCACAGGGCTGATTTACTCTGTTTAAGATTTTGAGTTAAATTTAGAAATTCTAAATTTGCCAATACTAATATGTTTTTAATTTTGAGTAGGAGTCTCACTCTGTAACCCAGGCTGGAGTGCAGTGACATGCTCATGGCCACTGCAACCTCAACCTGCTGGGCTCAGGTGATCCTTCTACCTCAGCTTTCCAAGTAGCTGGAACTATAAGCACGCACTACCATGCCTGGCTAATTTTTTGATTTACTGTAGAGATAAAGTCTCACCAATCTGGCCAGGCTGGTCTTGAATCCCTAGACTCAGGCAGTCCTCTTGCCTCCACCTCCCAAAGTGCTAGGATTCTTTTTTTTTTTTTTTGAGTTGGAGTCTCACTCTTTCCCCCAGACTGGAGTGCAGTGGCACACTCCCAGCCACTGCAACCTTGACCTGTCCTTCCACCTTGGCCTTCCAAGTAGCTGGAACTACAGGTGCATGCTACCATGTCTGGCTAAGGTGCTGGGATTCTAGACTCAGGCAGTCCTCTCACCTCTGCCTCCCAAAGTGCTGGGATTATAGGCATAAGTCATCGTGCCTGGTGCCAAGGCTAATATATATATATGTTATATATATATATATTTTTGAGTTGGAGTCTCACTCTGTCACCCAGACTAGAGTGCAGTGGCACGCTCCCAGCCATTGCAGCCTTGACCTGCTGGGCTCCAGCGATCCTTCCACCTCAGCCTCCCAAGTAGCCAGAACTACAGGCATGTACTACCACACCTGACTAATCTTTTGTTTATTGTAGAGACGAAGTCTCGCCAAGTTGCCCTGGTGGGTCTCGAATCCACGGGCTCAGGCAATCCACTTGCCTTGGCCTTCCAAAGTGCTGGGATTATAGGCTGAGCCACCGAGCCCGGCCTAGGCTAATATTTTTAAAGGACTGTTACTATAAAATATTCTGCAGTCTTTTTTTTTTTTTAATTGAGTTGTCTCACTACAACCTTGACCTCCTGGGCTCAGGTGATCCTTCTGCCTCATCCTCCTCAGTAGCTGGGACTACAGGTGTATGCCACCACACCTGGCGAAGTTTTTGGCTTTTTTTTGTGGAGATGAGGTCTAACTATGTTGCACAGTCTGGTCTCAAGCTCTTGGGCTCAAGCAATCTTTTTGCCCCAGCCTCCCAAAGTGCCCTGCTTATGACTATTTTAATGTAACATTTCTTGAGTTTTGGATAGTTTAGATTCATGTTCCCTGGCATGTAATACTTTAGCGACCAGTGCAAGGAAACATTGTAGCTATGTAAATGTAACCATGTATTAACTTTTTTGATAGATTACATTCATCAATTTGAAAAGCTGTTCTTTAAATTGAAACAAATGTTTGAACAATGATGTGTACTATGTTTCCTTACAGTTGATACATTTTATGGTATTCACAGCACCTTTGTGTTTTTAATATTATGTAAACCTTTTTTTAATGTATCTGTAAAATGGATATAAATAATATCTACCTCACAGGGTTATTTATTTATTTTTTTGAGTTGGAGTCTCACCTAGACTGGAGTGCAGTGGCCGCTCCCGGCCACCGCAGCCTCGGCCTGCTGGGTTCCGGTGATCCTTCCGCCTAAGCCTTCCAAGTAGCTGGAACTACAGGCATGCGCTACCACACCTGGCTGATTTTTTGATTTATTGTAGAGATGAGGTCTCGCTGTCCAGGTGGGTCTCAAACCCGTGGGCTCAGGCAATCCACTCACCTCAGTCTCCCAAAGGCGCGGGATTACAGGCTGAGCCACCAAGCCCGGCTCCTCACAGGGTTATTGAGAAGGTTATGTGAGGTATATGGCATATTAAACAGTTAATACAGTGCTTGGCCCATAAAGTATTTAGTATAAGCTATTTTTATTCATTTAAACATTTTCTTTAGAACAATTTGTGCCTCCTTTTATTTTTGTTTTTAATTATATCTATTTTTAGTTAAGGTGTAAATATCTAGTAAAGTGCGTGACTCTTGGCACTATACTGTACATTGAATTTCAGTATGTTTCACTGAGTCATGTTATCACTTTCTAGATTAGTGTGATCAGTGTATGGAAGGAACATTGTATCACTCTAAGTGTTTCCCTTTTGCCCCCTCTGAGCCAGTTTGCTCCCGTTCTCCTCCCAGAAGTGACAGTATTTTGACTTACCATACATTCGTTTTGCCTGTACTTGAACTTCCTGTAAACAGACTCATGCAGTGAATACTCTTCTTTCTGGTTTTTTCACGTAATACAGTATCTTTGAGGCTCAGTCGTGGAGTCCCATGTGTCAGTAGTTTCTTTTGTTAATTCTATGTAGTATTCTGCTGTATGAGGGTACTGCATTTGTTTATCTACTTTCCTGTTGATGGATGTTTGGGTTGTTGCCAGCGTTTGACTGTTATGAAGGAAACTGCTACAGCATTTCTCGCATGTGTGTTTTGTTGGATATTTGCATTTTGTTTTCTTTGGTGTATGTCAAGGAGTGGAATTGCCAGGTCATGGGGTCGGTGTGTGTCTAATTAATACACAGTGCCGGGCGGTTCTGAAGAGCCTGAGTAGATCACTTTCCCACCAGCAGAGTGTTTCAGTTGTCACGTCCTCGCCAGTGCTTAGTGCTGTCCTGTCAGTCTTGCCTGTTCATGGTGGTGACTTGGGTTCGGGTGGGTGTGAGCTGCTTTTAATTTGCATTTCTCTGGTAAGTTATTGTCTTAAGAATCTTTTCATATGCTTTTTGGTCGTTTGGATGTCTTCTGTGAAGGACACTTGTCCAGTCTTCTAACCTGTTTTAACATTGACTATCTGCCTGTGTCTCATTGATTTGTCATCTGTATTGCAGTGTTTCCTCCCAGTAGATAACTGCTTATTCGCTCCCTTAAAAATGTCTTTTGATAAATAAAAGGTCTTGATTTAATGAAGTCTAGTAAGTCATTTTTTTCTATATGGCTGGTGCTAGCCCTGGTGGGTCTTGAACCTGTGAGCTCAGGCAATTCACTTGCCTTGGCCTCCCAAAGTGCTGGGATTACAGGCTGAACCTGTGGATAGCCTTCTTCTTCTTCTTTTTCTTTTTTTTTTTTTTTTTGAGTTGGAGTCTCACTCTGTTGCCCAGACTGGAGTGCAGTGGCCACTCCCGGCCACCGCAGCCTCGACCTGCTGGGCTCCGGCGATCCTTCTGCCTCAGCCTTCTGAGTAGCTGGAATTACAAGCATGCTCTACCATGCCCGGCTGATTTTTTTTTAATTTATTGTAGAGATGAGGTCTCACCAATTTGTCTAGGCGGGTCTTGAACCCGCGGGCTCAGGCAGTCCACTCACCTCAGCCTCCCAAAGGCGCAGGATTACAGGCTGAGCCACCGAGCCTGGCTTTTTTTTTTTTAAAGAAACTTTTATTGTTTTGCTTTTCATAGGATAGGCTTATATGACTTCTCCACATGTTGCACATGGTAATTTTGTATGTAGTCTGAGGTAGGAGTCAAAGTTAATTTTTTTCTGTGCAGATTATCTTGTGACTTCAGCACTGTTTAACAACCTGAGTGTCACTGGAGCCTTTGTCATAAATGAGCAATTCTGTGTGTGTGAATCTATTTCTGGAGTTTTGTTGTTGGTGTTCTGTTGACATATTGGTATATTATTCTGTCATTGAGCCCATGACACACTCATTTTATTTATTTTTTATTTTTTATTTTTTTTGAGTTGGAGTCTCACTCCATCGCCCAGACCGGAGTGCAGTGGCACACTTCCAGCCACCGCAGCCTCAACCTGCTGGGCTCTGGCGATCCTTCCGCCTCAGCTTTCCAAGTAGCTGGAACTACAGGCACGCACTACCATACCCAGCTAATTTTTGTTTTATTGTAGAGATGAGGTCTCGCCAAGTTGCCCAGGTGGATCTCAAACTTGCGGGCTCAGGCAATTCACTCACCTCAGCCTCCCAAAGCGCAGGATTACAGGCTGAGCCACCGAGCCCGACTGACACACTCATTTTAGTTATTGTATTTTGCTGTCCACCTGAATTTTTCTTCGATTATCTTGGCTGTCTGCATTTCTGTGTACTTTGTAGAACTGCCTGTCAATTTCTGTACACATGTACATGCATGTGTGTGTGTGTAGACACACACTACACCTGCTGGGTTGTTGATTTGGAGTGTATTCAGTCTATATATCATCTTGGGGGAGAATTGACATCTTTTGGGTTTTTTTTAGTTGGAGTCCCACTTTGTCATCCAGGTTGGAGTGCAGTGGCATGCTCACGGCCACCTCAGCCTCCAATTGCTGGGCTCAGGCCATCCTTCCGCCTCAGCCTTCCAAGTAGCTGGAACCACAGGCATGCGCTACCATGCCTGGCTAATTTTCTGATTTACTATAGAGATGAGGTCTCGCCCAGTTGTTCAGATTGGTCTCAAACTTCTCAGGCAATCCTTTCACCTTGGCCTCCCAAAGTGCTGAGATTATAGGCTTGAGTCACCATGCCTGGCCTGAGAATTGACATCTTAACACTATTGAGTCTTCTAAATCATGAACATGGAATATTTTTCCATGTATTTAGCTTTTATTTCTCTCAGGAGTGTTTTATAGTTTTTGAGGTAGAAGTCTTGCACATATTTTTATTAGATTTATTATCAGATATTGATATCTTCTGAAGCTTTTGCAGATAGTATTGAACTTTGTATAGATAATCATGACAATGAAGACACAATAGGTGAATTTTAATTAAACTGGTTTGTTTGCAGAAGGTACAGTTGGCAGCTTTTAAAACATACACTGATGTAATGTCTTATTTTCTTGATTCATTCTTTAGTTTAAAATATCAATTAACAATTAATTTGTTTTTTTTTCTAGCAGAGTCTCACTCTGTCGCCCAGGCTGGAGTGCAGTGACAGGCTCATGGCCACCATAGCCTGGCTAAATGCATTTTATGTGTTTATGTATTTATTTATTTGAGTTGGAGTCTCACTCTGTCGCCCAGGCTGGAGTGCAATGACATGCTCATGGCCACCATAGCCTGGCTAAATGCATTTTATTTATTTATTATTATTATTTTTTGAGTTGGAGTCTTACTCTGTCACCCAGACTGGATTGCAGTGGCCGCTCCCGGCCACCGCAGCCTCGACCTGTTGGGCTCCGGTGATCCTTCCGCCTCAGCCTTCCAAGTAGCTGGAGCTACAGGTGCGCGCTACCACGCCCGGCTAGTTTTTTGATTTATTGTAGAGATGAGGTCTCACCAAGTGGCCCAGGTGGGTCTCGAACCCGCGGGCTCAAGCAATCCACTCACCTCAGCCTCTCAAAGTGCGGGATTACAGGCTGAGCCACCAAGCCCGGCTGCTAAATGCATTTTAAAATAAAATTTTATAAGGAAACTTTAGAAGGTTTCTCATTTTTTAAAAGGTATATCTTACATACAGTAAAATGCACAGAACTTATGTGTGCAGTTTGATGTTTTTTTTCCCTACTATCTATCTGTGTGACTGCCACTCAGATCAAGATATAGGACGTTTTCATTACCTTCAAACTTCTTCTCAGTACTTCCCTTCCCCTTCCCCTATAGGTAGCCAGTGTTACTGAGAAGGCTTTTGCTTATAAACATTTTGTGTCATTATTTGAAACTGAAGACGTAATGCTTACATTATAATAAAATGGGTATCTTCAACAGAATTGACAAGAGGGTGTTATTTTTGTTGTGTTAACTGGGATTAACTATGATGTTTATATGCCTTAGTCCACTTGTGCTGCTAAAACAAAGTACCTGAGACTGGGTGGTTTATAAAGACCAGAAATGTATTCCTGTCGTTCTAGAGACCAGGCAGTCCAAGATCAAGGCTCCAGCAGATTCAGTGGTTTAGTGAGAGCCGCATTCTCACATGGTGGCAGGTGGGAGGGCACACCATCTGATCAGAGCGTGAATCCCATCAGGGCAGTGGTGGTTCATGCTTGTAATTCTAGCACTCAGGGAGACTTAGGCAGGAGCACTCCTTGGGTCTAGGAGTTCAAGACCATCCCGGGCAACATAGTGAGATGCCGTCTCTACAAAAAAGTTAAAAAAAAAAGAAAAAGCCGGGCTTGGTGGCTCAGCCTGTAATCCCGTGCCTTTGGGAGGCTGAGGTGAATGGATTGCCTGAGCCTGTGGGTTCGAGACCCGCCTGGGCAGCGAGACCTCATCTCTACAATAAATCAAAAAATTAGCCGGGTGTGGTAGCGCACGTCTGTAATTCCGGCTACTTGGAAGGCTGAGGCGGAAGGATCGCCGGAGCCCAGCAGGTCAAGGCTGCGGTAGCCGGGAGCGGCCACTGCACTCCAGTCTGGGCGACAGAGTGAGACTCCAACTCAAAAAAAAAAAAAAAAAAAATATGGGTGTGGTGTCATACACCTGTAGTTCCAGCTATTCGAGAGGCTGAGGCAGAAGAATCCCGTGATCCCATGAGGTCGATGTTACGATGAGCTATGATCATACCATTGCACTCTAGCCTGGGTGACAGAGCGAGACCCTGTCTGTCTTAAAAACAAACAAACAAAAAATCCCATTCACAGGGGCAGGAGCCCTTATGACCTAACCACCTTTTTTTTTTGAGTTGGAGTCTCACTCTGTTGCCCAGTCTGAAATGCAGTGGCATGCTCCCGGTTACTGTAGCCTCAACCTGCTGGGCTCTGGTGATCCTTCCATCTCACCCTTCCAAGTAGCCGGAACTATAGGTGCGCACTACCACGCCTGGCTAATTAAAAAAAAAAAAAAAATTAGCCGGGCTCGGTGGCTCAGCCTGTAATCCCGTGCCTTTGGGAGGCTGAGGTGAGTGGATTGCCTGAGCCCGTGGGTTCGAGACCCGCCTGGGCAACTTGGCGAGACCTCATCTCTACAATAAATCAAAAATTAGCCGGGCGTGGTAGCGCGCACCTATAGTTCCAACTACTTGGAAAGTTGAGGCAGAAGGATCGCCGGAGCCCAGCAGGTTGAGGCTGCGGTGGCCGGGAGCGGCCACTGCACTCCAGTCTGGGTGACAGAGAGACTCTAACTCAAAAAAAAAAAAAAAAAATTATTGTAGAGATGAGGTATCACCAAGTTGCCTAGGTGGTTCTCGAACCTGCGGGCTCAGGCAATCCACTTACCTCGACCTCCCAGAGTGCTTGGGATTACAGCTGAGCCACCGAGCCTGGTTGACCTAACCACCTTTTATTTTTTTATTATTTTTTATTTTTTGAGTTGGAGTCTCACTCTATCACCCAGACTGGAGTGCAATGGCACATTCCTGGCCACTGCAGCCTCGACCCGCTGGGCTCTGGTGATCCTTCTGCCTCAGCCTTCCAAGTAGCTGGAACTACAGGTGTGTGCTACCACGCCCGGCTAATTTTTTGATTTATTGTAGAGATAAATTCTTGTCTTGCCAAGTTGCCCAGGTGGGTCTCGAACCCGCAGACTCAGGCAATCCACTCACCTCAGCCTCCCAAGGCGCGAGATTACAGGCTGAGCCACTGAGCCCGGCTACCTAACCACCTTTTTAAGGTATCACCTCTTAGTACTGTCATGCCTGCCACACGTGAATGTGGGAGGGGACACGTTCACACATAGCACCAGGGACTGTGGTCTTTTCCCTTCATGGGAGATGTAGCTTGATCAGTGTTAGAACACAAGGCTGGGCCGGGCTCAGTGGCTCAGCCTGTAATCCCAGTGCTTTGGGAGGCCGAGGTGAGTGAATTGCCTCAGCCCGCGGGTTCGAGACCCGCCCGGGCAACTTGACGAGACCACATCTCTACAATAAATCAAAAAATTAGCTGGGTGTAGTACCAGCTACTTGGAAGGCTGAGGCGGAAGGATCGCCGGAGCCTAGAGATCGAGGCTGCGGTGGCTGGGAGCAGCCACTGCACTCCAGTCTGGGCAACAGAGTGAGACTCCAACTCAAAAAAAAAAAAAAAAATACAAGACTGTTCAGCGGGACACGCACAGGGCGGTTCTTGATCTGTATATGTGACCACTCAGCTCTCCCAGCACTCCAGGTGCCCACTGGATCTAGCAATGGGTCTGAATATCTCCAGCCAGTCTGCCTTTCAGGCCTGGGATCAGTAATAGGATAAAAAGTGGGGAAACTGAGGTTGGGGAAGCTGAAGGTGGAAAGCTGGGGGAAGCTGGCCTCCCAGCAGTTTTTCATGTGTAGGAGTCACCCTGGGACATGTCAGATGGGCAGGAGGTGAGTGGTGAGTGTGATGCCACTGTCCAGTGCTTCAGAGATAACACCTGCTTGGTTTCCAGAAGTTGCTCACTGCTTCCTGCCGTACGGGTTTGGTTGAGGCAAACATGCAGTATATACGCATGTATATACTTCTGTATTTTGAAAACTTGTAAATTGGAAAATGACATACTTAGAGAAAAGTACACTAATTACAAGTATATAAGATTTTCACAGGGTGACCGTATTGGTTCACTGTAGTCCCCTGTGCTGCTCCCACGCACCCCTACCCAGAAGCTGCTGTATCCTCACTTATGGCCCTGCAGAGGATGTGGATCCATGATGCTGCATGTGCTGTGACTTCTGCCAGCACTGTATAGGTCACTGTCTGTGTTATATGGAACCATGGTTACCTCATTGCTATAGTGGCATAAGTCTAGTGTTTGATTCACTTGGGGAAAATGATCTGCTTCAATTTTTCTTCCCAAGCAGCTTCTGACATGGCCTTAATGGACCAGCTGGGTGGCTTTCAGGATTGGGAGGCTGCAGGAGGGAGGAGGCTGTGAGAGGGAGGAGGCCAAGTGCCCTAGGAGCTGTCAAGTCAACTGGGGGTGGGGGAGCCAACCCTCTGTATGCCTCCTTGGGGTTTCTGGAATGTGTTTATTTTTGCTAGCAGGAAATTGGTGATTCTTGACATGTTTTTAGGTGATAGCTGGCATTTATCGAGCTCATACTAGGTGCAAGTACCATGTCAAGGGCTTTACTTAGATTCCCTTTCAATTTACTTCTGCTGATACTGGTGTGTTATTCATGTTCTGGCGAGTGAGGCCTTGGGCAGGCGGGGACTGCACCTTGAGCATCCATGAGGGCTGTGGCCTCCCTCCCTAATTGTGTTCTTTTCTGTGTAGGTATGTCATTGACGGTGCCACCGCTCTGTGGTGTGCGGCTGGAGCAGGACACTTTGAAGTGGTGAAGCTTCTGGTCAGTCACGGAGCCAACGTGAACCACACCACGGTGACAAACTCAACCCCCCTGAGGGCAGCGTGCTTCGATGGCCGACTGGACATTGTGAAGTACTTGGTTGAGAACAACGCCAACATCAGCATTGCCAACAAGTATGACAACACCTGCCTGATGATCGCAGCATACAAGGGACACACGGATGTGGTAAGGTACCTGCTGGAGCAGCGTGCGGACCCCAACGCTAAGGCGCACTGTGGCGCCACAGCCCTGCACTTTGCGGCTGAGGCGGGGCACATCGACATCGTAAAGGAGCTGATAAGATGGCGTGCTGCCATTGTGGTCAACGGCCACGGCATGACGCCATTGAAGGTAGCCGCCGAGAGCTGCAAGGCGGACGTTGTGGAGCTGCTGCTCTCCCATGCCGACTGCGACCGGAGGAGTCGGATTGAAGCGCTGGAGCTCCTGGGCGCCTCCTTTGCGAATGACCGTGAGAACTACGACATCATGAAGACATACCACTACCTGTACCTGGCCATGCTGGAGCGGTTTCAGGACAGCAGTAACATCCTGGAGAAGGAGGTCCTCCCGCCAATCCACGCCTATGGGAACAGGACGGAGTGCAGGAGCCCACAGGAGCTGGAGGCCATCCGGCAGGACAGGGATGCCCTGCACATGGAGGGCCTTATCGTCCGCGAGCGCATCCTGGGGGCGGACAACATCGATGTCTCGCACCCCATCATCTACAGGGGTGCCGTGTATGCGGACAACATGGAGTTCGAGCAGTGCATCCGGCTGTGGCTGCATGCCCTGCACCTGAGGCAGAAGGGCAACAGGAACACACACAAGGACCTGCTGCGGTTCGCGCAGGTCTTCTCACAGATGATCCACTTGAACGAAACCGTGAAGGCCCCGGACATCGAGTGTGTTCTGCGGTGCAGCGTTTTGGAAATAGAGCAGAGTATGAACAGAGTAAAGAACGTCTCTGAGGCTGACGTCCACAGTGCGATGGACAGTTACGAGTGTAATCTTTACACCTTCCTGTACCTGGTGTGCATCTCCACCCAGACGCAGTGCAGTGAGGACGACCAGTGCAAGATCAACCGGCAGATCTACAACCTGATCCACCTTGACCCCCGGACGCGTGAGGGCTTCACGCTGCTGCATCTGGCTGTGAATTCCAACACGCCTGTGGACGACTTCCATACCAACGACGTGTGCAGCTTTCCCAACGCTCTGGTCACCAAGCTGCTGCTGGACTGTGGTGCGGAGGTGAATGCTGTGGACAACGAGGGCAACAGCGCCCTGCACATCATCGTGCAGTACAACCGGCCCATCAGCGACTTCCTGACACTGCATGCCATCATCGTCAGCCTAGTGGAGGCGGGCGCACACACGGACATGACCAACAAGCAGAACAAGACGCCGCTGGACAAGAGCACCACTGGGGTGTCTGAGATCCTGCTCAAGACTCAGATGAAGATGAGTCTGAAGTGCCTGGCGGCCCGAGCCGTGCGGGCCAACGACATCAGCTACCAGGACCAGATCCCGCGGACCCTGGAGGAGTTTGTTGGCTTTCACTGAGCAGGCGGGTGGGAATCGCTACCGTGGTGCTAACGCCAAGGATTCGGGCCACATGCCGCAGGGTCATGTGTGCGTGAGCTCCGCCTCTTCCCACGGCCTCCCGCCCATCCTCCCTGGCTGTGTGTTTGGTCTTCTCGCCTCAGGTGGTGATTAATCTCAGATACACTAGCCAAGCCATGTTGCTGAGGTGGGACTGTCACCTGAGGTGTTCGGATCTGGTCACCTGTTTGTCTTTCTTTTTTTAAGGAACAGATGTAAAATATTTTGTTTATGTCACAAGGGACATGTATGATCTCAAGTCGGTCATGTTTTAAACAGCTGCTCACAAAAGTACAAAAGTGTTTCTGTTAAGCCGTGTCAGCGTGTTGTCCATGCAGCAGCTCTGAGGATTTCATGAAGAGAAAGAACGAAAAAGGAGCATTGAGAGTCACGGGGTGTTCAGGGGTTCTGCCCACGCCAAACTGCTGGAGAGTGTTCACTCTCTGTTGTTGATGTGGTGTGATACCACACACCTTAGCATCAGGGGGACTGAAAAAATGTGGCTGCGGGTTAATCTGGAAAATGTACTAACTTAACACTAGTTATAGATTCCTGAAGTGGAGTCCATCGAACTGTCGCATTGTGCTGGATAGTAGGCACAGAGCGATGAGAATCTTAGACCTTTTTCCAGAGAATGTCGTGGCCTCTCTTCCTCTGGGCTTGAATTTCTTCAAAGTCTGTTTAACGTGATTTATCTGATATTGCAGCAGTCTGCATTTGGATTTCATTCGCAGACATGTACAGGTGATGAACACTGCCTCTTATGAAGCCCCCCAGCCACGGTAGAGCTGTGCGTTCTGTTTTTGTCACCCTCCCTCTTTCCTCCTGTCCTTTTACAGCTTGGAAGCTGCTTTTCTGGGGGTGTGGTTTGTACCTCTGTGATCACATGTCTATGGCAAATGTAAAGAAACCAGGATATTTTGAAATTTCTTCACTTTCTCTACTTAGTCTGTGACAAAAAGTAGAAACATCACTGGTGTGGTGTAGGAAATTAAGTGTTTTTGATGATAAAAATAATTCTCAATGCCACTTGAAAGGTATTTGTGTCAGAGCTGCAAATTTTCAACCACAAACTATCACTTATTCCAGCAGGCTGCACAGAGGTCTTGATGGTTTTTTGTTTTGTTTTGTTTTGTTTTCATGGCAATGTTTAACTGTCAAACTAAAAGAGTATTCTGTGCTTATCTTTTAAGCATCACAGAAATTCAAGTAAAGGATACGCGCCTATTTCTATTGACGTTAAAGATGCTAATGAAAGTGAAATGAGCTGTATCTGTAACTTTCTCTCTAGTGCCAAATGAATGCCTTAGCTCCTCATAGTGCATGGTATTGTATGTGAAGACCTGCAGCTTTTCTTTTCCTCAACGAAAGCATTATAACGATGTGACAACATCAGATATAAACATAAAAGAACTAGTAAGGTTTCAGTTAATATTGGATAATGCTGTGTCAAGTATAAGAGAAAGACTGCAGTTGGGTCAGTACAAAACAATGACCAAGCCAAAATCCGCACCTGGGGCCTTAAATAAGAGAGATATACCCTACAGAATAACATGTTTTGAAGGGTGGGAGGGGACAGAAGGGGAACTTTAAACTTTCCCCCAAGTATGCAAAGAACTTTTACAGTGGTTATTGTGATACTTTGTATCATCTTGCTTCAATTAGGAATGTTTTGGTGGAACATTCTGTCAGGGTAATAGATCTCTTCTTTCCTGACCTGAAGCTTTGCAAGGAAGCTTTTAAGATGGCTAAAAGGGAGGTGTTGGACGATCCTTAAGTGGAATGAGACTGACTTTGACCCTCCTGGTGTGAATCAGGGAGGTGCATGCTTGGCTTGTGGCAGCTCAGTGGCCTGCAAGAGAAATGCCTGCCCGCGAGGGGAGGGAGCCACGCCTTTCCACAACCCAGATCGGACCTTTATTTTTCCGACTAAAAGGCCTACTTGTTGGACAGTCTGAGGAATTGTTAGGATACTTGGTTTTCAGTCGGTTCTATTATTGCTGCGTATGATTTTTAAACACCCAAACTTAAAATATCAGATAATGCTGCACGTTTTAAAAACACACGTCATTCCTTTGGCTACCCAGGACCAGCACTGTTTAAGACACCACTTATTTATAAAATGAGGACAATGATGATATGTACATATGTAGACATCCAGTGTGATGCGATGTTTTGGAGATGGGGAGGTGGGGAGGGGGTGGGAGAAACTTTGCCTGGAGGCTGGCAGAGCTGGGAAAGGGTCTGAGGACGGTGGGATGCTCCAGGAGCTGTGCTGATGGTGACTCGGCATTTGGCTTGCGGAGTGCAGCGGCCCAGCATGCTGTGTCTTGTGAGGACAGAGTCCATCTTGTAAAATCAGTTCAGATGTGTGTTGTGAAGCACCTGGATATAGCCAGCTTGAGACAAGCGATCCACGTCCCTGTTTTTTTAGTGTTTTTGGTGGAATTATTTTAAGACATGTTTAGCCAAACCCTTCCCAAACCTAAATTTAATTTAAAGGAAAATAAATAGGTAAGAAAACAACAGTTCTGCGTCTCAGCCCCTGGGTGCTCCAGGCTGTGTCCCTCTAGTGGCTTTGTCATCTGGTGTATGCTGTTGGTATTCTTATGCTTGGAGTTGTCACTTTCTTGTGGCATTGCACATTCAACTACTACTCTGTCCTGCTCAGTAATTGTCATATAAATCTGGATAAGTTTTAGAGGTTCAGGTGACACTTCCATTTGCAAATCATGTGTAACTCAAATGGGTTTTATGTACTGAATAGAGTTGGTGAAATTGAAATCTTGAGTTTGGACTACTTAACTCAAGGAGTGGGTTGAAGCTCATCCCCAGTTGATAAGAGAGGGGAGCATCTTCACATGAGAACTGGCTTGCGACATCACCTTTTCAGTCCAACTGGTGTTGACTGGCTGGCTGCAGTCCCGTGACCTTAAGGTTCTCAGCGGCCGGTGCCTGAAACTAATGAGCCAGCCAGAAAGCAGACCACCTGCAAGCCTCAGTTTTGTTTCATTAAACTACAAGTTGATTAATAATTGGTAAATGTGTGAAGAGAGATGGTAGTATTATTTGAATTAAGAGATGATTTGGGAACAGCAGCTCCCTAAACACCAACTCTGTGTTCAACAAGTGTTTTGGAAATTAGAACACCCAAGGAACCGCACCCCATCAAGAGTTCCCAGCATGGTTGAGGCACCTGCTTCCTGAAGAAGACCTTTGGGTCATTCAGGCAGAGGCATGCTGCTTTTCTGGAACAGATGGGGTGAGGAGTGAGTTCTCAACCTGTGGTTCCAGTTTGCGCGTGTAGGAAAGCCAGCAGCTGCCCTTGGGAGGTGGTGCTTGGAAGTGTGAGGGCTCTGTTTTTATGGTAGATTTTCCATAAGTCTCCACTGTTCCTTTTCAGGCAAGCCAGACATGTCCCGCACAGGTGACTGTTCCGTTTTCTCACTGACTATCACCATAAAGGGTTAAAGCATGGCTCTGCCCTTTGCTCTGTGGAAGTTGTAGCCCAGGAGACCAGCTGTGTGCTCACCCCTGTCGTGGAGTGTGGCTTTGTTCTGCTGTTGTCTCAGGAGTGGAAGGCCCCAGTGACACGAGCCACAGTGCAGGCCTTTCCTGAAGTCTTCTGGCAGCCTTGGCTGCCTGCAGCTGGGCTGGCTGGACAGCACCCCTCCCCAGACGTGGGGCCTGAAGCAGGCACTACACTGACAGTGGCAACATGGTGATTTTTAAACTGTAAAGTAAATGTGGTCTCTAGTCCTAGGTTTGTGGCGTGTACCTTTGTGTTAATGTGTAGGGAAAAGCCGATGACTTGGTGGCCTGGGGGAGTGTCTCATGTGCAGGGCAAGTGTTGTTAAACTGCTGACAGCTTTTCCCAGGGTGGGTCATGTGAACAGCCTGGTCAGAACAAGGAAGGCACTGAGACACAAGCTGGCCACGGGATGGATCGAGCAAGGCTTGGGAGCTGTTTGCTATCAGGTGTTGTGCAATGTGTGCATGGCTTTCTTGTTGCTTTGTAATTGGTAGAGGAGACAAGATGAGGAAAACACTCTGCTTTCCCACCCGTGTTTCCAGAGGTCGGAGCTAGGGAGGAGAAGTTAACTGGCTTGATCTCTGGAGAAGACCCTGTCCTTTCTAACACTCACCTGCAACCCTCACTAGAGGAACTGCGTTGTTGTGTTCTAGTAAATCACTGTGATTTATAACAAACCAGTGATGTCATTCTATTGTGCACTTTTGTCAAACCATTTATGTGACTTTAATAAACATAGTAAACTTGCTGACTGCACAGAGGTCTATTAGTGATTTCTATATTGCATGGCATTTTCTATTGAGTTTGACTTGTCAAATCATTTTTAATTTCATGGCAATTGACAGTCCTAATAGCTCAGCTCATTTGAAACTAACAATCTTGCTGTGTAAAAGGAAAAAATGGTGTTTGTGTTCAGTTCAGTAAATGTTTGATAAAAACCACTTTGAGGTTTGTGTCTTTATTGTTCAAATGTGCCTTAGTTGAGATGATCATTTGCTGAGTTCACTACAAGAAGTTACACATATACATGGGAGAAAATGGAGATAGCAAAGAAAACTCCGAACAGTAAAAAGAAAAGTTCCCTGTTTCTCTGCAGAGAAATCACTACCAGTGGTATTTTGAGTGGCTTCCCGGGTCTTTTCTGTGCATATGTTTGTCTCTTCCTTTTTAAAAATGCACGTGACCTTTGTTACCTTTCCCTCATGGCTCTGCGTGTTGTCGCTTTCATTTACCCTATCTTAGGCATTTTCCTGTTTCCATATATAAAGATTTTTAAAACAACTTTGGAGCATTTAATTCTGTGAATGGATTTAACATTTATCTAACCAGCTTTTACTGATGGACTTTGAGGTTTTCAGTTTTTGATAATGCTGCGTCTTTCTATGCAGTATTTATAGGACAAATCCACTCCTTGCCCTGAAACTTCTGGCTTAGTGACCACAATGTTTACAGTCCTGGCAAAGGCTATCAGATTGCCTCCCATTGCCCTGCACCTTTATTAACATTGGATATTACTTGACCATTTAGTTTTTGCAAAGGTGATTAGTGAAAAATAGCATTTAAGGCTTTTATTATATTCCTTTATTATGAATGAGGTTGGCCACTTTTTCATACATGTATTGGCCTACTTGTATTTCCTTTGTGTTTGGGTTGTGATCTTTTTCTGCTATTTGTTAGAATTTCCTTGGAAGTTTAAGGAAACGTTCTCTGTCATGTAACAATTGTAGTTGGGTTTTTTACTTTAGATGTGGTAGTTTCTGTATCAGAAGTTTACATCTTTGTGTAGTCAGGAGTATCAACCTTTTAAAATGGATTCTGAGATTTTGGGTCTGCTTGTAAGGCTGTTTCTGTTCCAGGGTCATGCGTCTCTTTCACCTGTGTTTTTTCTACTTGGAAAAAGCAGCTTTTATGGCTTCCCTTCTTTCAAGCCTTCTCTCCTCTGGTTTAAGTTTTTGACCCACATGGAACTGACTTGGCTGTGAGGATCCCACTGAATTGACTTGTCAACTGAATTCCCTGATCTTTTTCTGGGTTCTCTTTGTTGGTCTGGAAGGGCAACTAGGCTCTGGGGAGAACTGTCTGGGTCTTGACACTGGCCCCACCACTTGCTGCCTCTGTGACCCCAAGCAGTCCATCCATGCCTCTGTTTCTGTAAGTTGGGACAATAATACTCTCTCACTTGGACAGTGATGAGCACATGAGAGTGTGAAAATGCTTGGCGTCAGTGCCTGACAGAGGACGTTGTCTGGTGAGTGTTCGTGTCCTTTGTTGGACTAGCATTTCTTCATTTGCCTTTTTTAGGGTCTTGTTTTCATTATTTTGTGTTTATATTTTCAGGTGAACTTTAACATCATTTTATCATGTTAAGAGATTATTTGTTTAATAGAGAGATTCAGCATCACTACAGTTTATCTAAAAAAAAGATATGTCTGCTTAGTCAAGTTTCATGTCTTTGTCTAGAGATTTTTTAAAGTTTTTTTTTAATGAAGGTCTTACAAATATCTTCCTTTTATATCTTTAGGTTTATTTATATCGTCACATATACTTCTAGATCTGATTATTTTTACAAAGGCACTTTCATGGACTGGCCTTTTAGAAAAAACCTTTTTCGGATGTCTGGGATACACTAGGCGTCGTGCAAGGGATCCTTGTGCCTTCTTGTCTGTCTGTTCCCCAACTGCAGGGGTTGCTATGCCTGGAGATGATGGGCAGGGCATAGAGCACAGCCTCAGCCCCTGTTGGCTTTCGAATATGGATTTTGAGTCGCCGTCCGGTCCCTGTTAGACACCTGAAGAGCCACTCTGTGCAACCTTGTCATCTTAAAGTTGAGAGCGCAGGGGCAGGAGAAGGTGACATGTCCACCAGAGGCCACAAAGGGCCATGTGTGTTGGAGTTGACAGGCCCTGTCCTCTGCCCATGGGACAGCCTTCTTGCCGTATGAGATTCTGGCCTTTCGTCTCTGCTAGGCTGCCACCTGCCTGCAGTACACTGTGGGACTGAAGTCATACCAACAGGTTTCAGTGCATTTTTGCTTTGTTTCAAGTCCTGTCTGCTGTATAGAAGCAAGACAACTTAAGGGAAGGTGGGCAGTAGTACATTGTCTCAGATGCTTGAGCTAGGAAGCTTCAGTGTGAGATGCAGGTTTAGAAGGTCACAAAGTCTTGGCTTGTTGGTGGGTGTAGACAAAACTGCGTCTTCAAGCTTACCCTGGCTTGTTACATTTGCTGTACTCAGTCAGCCAGAGCGGGAGTCTTGGGTTTTGCTTTTGCCTCATTCAGTGAGAAATGAGCAATGATTGAGCACCGATTGTATGCCCCACTGTCCTACAGATGTACATCCGATAGTAAGAAAGATGCCAGGTGCCATGGTTCATGTCTGCAATCCCAGCACTTTGGGAGACTGAGGAGGGAGACTGCTTGAGGTTAGAAGTTTGAGACCAGCCCAGGCAGCACAGCAAGACCTTGTCACTACAAAAAATAAAAAGAAAGATCCCTGACCTTGATAGGCTTGTCCACATAGATGCATCTGTTGGAAATTTGATTTTCTATTTTTCCTCTAATTTCCCAAATAAAAACTTAAGATGCTTTTTGACTCTTGCTTGGGCCACTTTCTGAGAACATTTCAGGGAACCTCACTGAGTTGCTGCCTATCTTTTTTTGTTTGTTTTTGAGTTGAGGTCTCGCTCTGCTGCCCAGGCTGGAATGCAGTGACACGATCACAGCTCACCACAGCCTCGACCTCCTGGGCTTAAGTAAACCTCCCTCTTCAGCTTCCTGAGTAGCTGGGGCCACAGATATACACCATCATGCCTGGCTAATTTTTTAATCTTTTTGTAGAGACGAAGTCTTGCTATGTTGCCCAGGCTGCTCTTGAACTCCTGGGCTCAAGCAATTGTCCTGCCTTGGCCTCCCAAAGTACTGAGATGACAGATGTGAGCCACCATGCCCGCCTGCACATCATTTTTGATGCATGGCCAGGGAGATGAGAACACCGAAGGCTGATGAGAAAGGGTGAGTTTGTCAAGGAATGGTGCCTCCTCCTTTTTAAAAGATACTTTTCTGCTCCTGCTCTACCTTGAATGGGTGAATCTGTGGGGCACAGGTTGGCTATATCTTACTGAAAAAGGTGAGAGTCCGGGTGCACAGCATCAGACTGTCTCTTGCTCAGGCACTTCTTGCTCAGGTGGCAGTAGAGAGACCTGGCCACCTCTCGTGAGGCGCCACACAGGAAGGGGGCGCGGTTGAGTCTGCTGTGTCTTGGGCAGGCTGTGTGGCTTGGGGTTGGGCCACACACTGTCTGTGGGGGGTGATGCTGGCAGCTCTTAAGGACTGGGGGCAGTGGACTGTCTCGCCCTCCGATGGTGAGGTTCCCCCCCCCGCAGATGCACTTCCCCGTGCCCCACCTCTCTGTGGTGTCCCTGCTGGCACTGTGCCCTTCCACCTGGATACATGTCAGAAAACGCTTCCTTCCCTAAAGGAAAGCCTGGCTTCAGGGTGGGCTGAGCTGATCATACTGCCCCAGTGGGCCCCCGAAGGCCAGGCTGCGGTGGTGTGCCAGAGGAAGCTAAGAGTGAGGACACTCTTAGCTCTTGGCATCAGTGGCTCAAGCTCGCAAGCTCTAGAAGTGTGCTGTGCTGGGGCTGCCTCCTGGGAAATGGATCTGGGAGGCCTGAAGTGGGGCTGGGGGCCTATGCTTCTGACCAGGCAGTCCTGGGACCCCAGCTGGAGAAGCTTGGTCCTCATGAGGCCTCTGTGTGGTGTGATCAATTGGCCCAGTGTGCGCCCATTGTCGCATGCCAGAGAGAAGCAGTGCCCGCAGGTAGGACTGAGGAACTCCCTGGTGAGTCCCCTTCCCCATAGAACCTGTGCAGAGGCCTTGGGCCTCCCGGGCTGCCCTGCATGGTGGGTGGGCTCGGGCTCTGCTGGCCCAGCATATCCTAGGGCGCCCTGGATCCAGGGCAACCACACCATGCAGAGCTCCATCTCCTGCTGTCTCTGGAGCCTAGGATGTAGAAACCCAGCAGGCCTGGATTCTAAAGCTGCCTCCTGGTGGCAGTTCTGTCTTGAGGGACAGGCCTGGCCCAGGAATGTTCTCCAGTCCCCCAAACTTGCACAGACTTAACATCACATGGCCACCAGAAAGCAGGCGGCTCGTCCAGAGAGATCTAGGGTGGCTGTAATGCTTGTACAACACAGAACCACTTTTAAGTCGTGATGACACCTGCTACACAGAGTCTACCCCTTAGCTCTGTTGTGAGTCATTGTTCTTGACTGTCAGGCAGGAGTGTTGTTCATAACCACAGCACAACTTGATGTCATCTGAGGCTGCACTTGGGGCCAGCGGCCCTGAATGCTGGAACTGTCTTCTAAAACTCCCTCCCAGGCAGCAGCACATGTGCCCGGCTACTTCCAGACCCCGCAGGCTCTGAGGACCTGTCTGGTGGCAGAACCTCCTGCAGCGAATTCCTCCTGGAGAGGGACTTCAAACAAGGTCTTCAGACTGGCAGCCTCCAGCAGAGGTAAGTCTGCTCAGGCAGCGGGCAGGTCAGCAAGTCCTAGCTTTCACAGGTTGCCTGGGTGCTGACCCCTCACCACAGCAGCCTCCAGCCCCATGCCCACCCGCCTGGTCAGCTTGACTCATACATCAGTGTCACCTGGGGAGGCTCGAAACTGACAGATGTGGCCTCCCAGTTGGCGAGATCTGGATCCGAGGCAGGTGCCTTGCCCTTCTGTGAGACTCCAGGGGTTCCAATGGAACATGGTGTCTCCCCGAGATGCATCCCTCTGGCTGCCCAGCATGTGTGGGGCTGGCCTGGACAGCTACACTTCAGGGCAAATAAACTCAGGGGAAGCTAGTCAGGGAAAGAGAAGAGGACTACACAGCCTGGGCACCGAGAGCTCAGGGGATACAGCCTCTCGGTCTCCCACCTTCTGGCCGTTTCAGGGTCTTGGGTGGGCCTGGGGAGTGGGGCTGGAGGATCCTGAGTAAAGGCTGCCTGCCTGCTCTTAGGGTCCAGAGGCTGCTACTCGGACTCCATCATGGTGGCCCACATCTGACCCTCAGGACATGCTGTTTGGCCTGCCGTGTGGCTATGCGTGGCAGCTTTTAGGAACAGAAGGCCAGCCTCTACGGGGCAGGTTCTGCACAGGAGCATCATCAGCCTAGTGGAGCTGGCCAGAGACTTGATGCTGGGTCAGCACCGCACCTGGAGGGCTTGTGGACTCTCCAAGTCGGCAGCTCTGCTCACAGGTGGTGAGGGAAACAGGTTTGACCTGCCAAGGGTGGGTTTGGCATTTCCACCTTTTGGTCCTCGGGAGGCCTCTTAGGCCAGGCTGGCCTGGGACACAGTGGTCCGTGTGTGTGTGTGTGTGTGTGTGTGTGTGTGTGTTTTAGTGTGTGTGTGTGTGTGTGTGTGTTTTAGTCAGAATCTCACTCTGTCACCCAGGCTGGAGTGCAGTGCAGCCTCCACCTCATGGGCTCAGGAGATTCTCCTGCCTCAGGCTTCTGAGTAGCTAAGACTACAGGCACATGCCATGCCTGGTTAATTTTT
This sequence comes from Cephalopachus bancanus, assembly GCA_027257055.1. NCBI lineage: Eukaryota > Metazoa > Chordata > Mammalia > Primates > Tarsiidae > Cephalopachus > Cephalopachus bancanus. The sequence continues at coordinate 3,768,608 of JAPVLO010000288.1, read as the reverse complement.
TGATTTTTAGAAATGAGGTCTTGCTGTGTTGCCCAGGCTGATCTTGAACTCTGGATCCTCCCACACCTTGACCTCCCAAAGTGCTGGGATTACAGGTGTGAGCCACCACACCCAGCCTTGGTTCTAGCCTTGATTCTGTGGAGGGCCCAGGGCTCTTTGGTTCTGAGTGTCCTTGTCTGTGTGGAAATCAGATCCTTTCTAAGGTTCTGCTTATTGGGATGCCAGAAAATGACTGGCACAAGACCAGAATGAGACCTCTTGGCTTCAGAGCAGCCTGTGCATTAGGGACAAACTCAAAGTCAGGGTATGAGAGTCAACAGAGACAGCCAGGAGGTTCAGGGGGCCTGAGGGGAGGAGCAGGGACTCGGGGTGGATGCCACATCACTGGCCCAGGACATTCACCCTGGCCTGGGTGGCTGGCGATCCTGGGTAGCCACTGGAGGCAGACCACGGAGGCCGGGCAGCCACTGCCAGCACGGACAGGGAACCCTCACCCACCTCCCCTTCAAAGCCAAGTATGGCCCCTGAGACACGCTGCACCCACACAATGGATGTCAGCGCCTTGGTGGTTTTCAAACACGGTAGTTTTAAAATTTCTTAAAAATATTTATTTACGACAGTAAAGGCTGTCCTTTGCACAGGAACAGATGCCTCTGATGTGTCCCTTTTCATTTCTACCTCAAAACAAGGTGAAGGCATAAATTACTTGCTGGGCACGGGCAGGCCCTTGTCCTGGGCCCTCACGGTCCTGTCGCCGGTCTTGGGGCCATGGGTGAGACATTTGCCACCGAGGCTGTGCAGGCTCTGGGGTCCCTGCATGGCCTGATTCAGTGCATTTCAGAGAGGACCCTCCGAGGTGCTGGCCCAGCCCCTGCACAGTGGCCACGGGAGGGCAGGAGGCTCCCACTGTGGCCAGGTCACCCAGGGACAGGCTGCAGCAGAAAGACAGCACCCCAGGACCGCCACCCTCAGCTTCCCAAGAGGTACTAGGGACAAAAGCGCCCGGGAGGGAGCCCACTGGAGTGTGGGGTTTGTAGCTGGGGACCGTGAAGGTGGCGGCCAGTGTGCACATACAGGCAGGGAGCCCGCGGCTGTCCATGGGGGTGGTGCCCAGGATCCTGCATCCCCCTGCCTGGCACGACCCGCATCTTGGGGCCTGTCTTCCACCCTGGCTCGCAGCTGTCACTGCCACACCTGGGGCCCTGGTCCACTTGTGGGAGCCTGGGGCCAGTCGACGGGGAGATTGGGGGGAGATGAGCGCCAAGGGTGGGCAGGAGGGGTGAGAGGGACGAGAAGGCGGGGCTCAGCCACTGTCCTGGGTCCTGGAGGCCTGGGATGAACAGTGGGTCTGTATTTACAGCCTCCTTGGCTCCTCCAGAGGTGAGGGGTCGGGGGCGGGGGGAGGCGGTGGCGACTCCTAGCACCTTGTGGTGTAGGCGGCAAACGCAGTCTACAGAGCCAGAGCAGGAGGTGAGGGGGCCTGGTCCAGAGGCCCTGGGGGTCTGTCGGGTGCCAGCCTCCTCGCCGGGTGGCTCCTCTTCACCAGGTGGGTTCCATTCCAGAGGGAGTGCCCCGGGGTGAGGTCAGGGACAGGGCCGGCGTTCTTTCCGCTCCTGCGTGGGGGTCACGGCCAGGCCTGCATCCTGCCCGACAGTGTTGGCCATGGACGAAGCCTCCAGAGCCTCACTCCAGCACCTTGGGTGTGGGGGCCACACCAGGCTCTCGCCTGCGCTTGGCGCTTTTAAAGAAACCAAGCTGCGGGCCAAGGGAATGTCTCAGGTGTGGAGGCCAGGCATCCCCCCTCACAGGGCCTCCCTGTGCCCCGCCCCAGGGCTCCCAGGCTGCAGCACAGGATGGGGCCATGGCAAGAGGCAGGAGGACCAGCCGGCCCCTGCGCTGCACTGTGGGGCTCCCTCACCTCTGTACACAAGAGGGTGAGATCAGGTTGGAGATAGGGCAGGGCCTGGGCTGTGGCCCGCCGACAGCGGGGGCAATGCTACATGGTGGTGTGTACTTGTTGACCCCTCACTGGGTTCTCCTAGGACCCACTGGGGACTGGAGTCCCAGCCTGGTGCCCCCCAGACACTGACCAGCCTGCCTGCCATGGCAGCCCTCCCAGCCGCAGGGTCTCACCTTCCACAGTGCCAGGACCAGCAGGGCCAGCAGCAGGAGGCCTCCCAGGGAGCTGCCCACGACCACCCAGATGGGGACCTGCCAGTCATCCTGCTTGGAGATCTCGAAGGTGATCTGTGGGAGAGCTGGGTCAGGCCAGGCCTTTCAAGTGCTGGATGGCTGCTGCGTGGGGGCGCTGGCACCCAGTGGGAGAGCTGCTGCCCTGCTCGGGTGCTGAGGACGGGTGGCATCGGCCCAGGAGGCCTCGGCTACCAGGGCTGCAAGGGGACCCTGGGGAGGTACTGGTGACTCTGCTTGTGCAGGTCTTCCCCCCAAACTGAGGCCTGGATGGCAGAGCCCTCGTATATCCTCTCTCCTCTCCCCCACTAGTCCTGGATGGCAGGGCCCCCATATGTCCTTTTTGTCCCTGAGGTCTGGACCCAGCTTTGCTCTCCAGTTCATCTGTTTCCCCTGGGGTCTAAGTCTAGGCCGCCCTCAGCCTCCACCCCACCATCCCTCTGCAGGCCCTCCCTCCTGGGGCCACTCTCCGTGTGGCTGTTCGGCCCTGCCTGTCCAGCTCTGGGCATCTTCCTGGGGTCAGCTGGAGGTGACTTGCATGCCCAACAGCAATGTGCTGGTCCCAGGCTGGCCTTTGGAGATGTGGCCGGTGGGGGCCTCTGCGTCCTACACCCAGCTGTTCCTGGGCTGGGCTTTTGTTTAAGGCCAATGCCTTGCAGTCCTGGGAGAGCCTCACCCCTTCCCAGCTGAGCGGAGCCAGCTCATCTGTGACCACCTGGTTTTGCCCAACTAAAGCGTCCCTGCACTGATGTATGGCACATCCTCCAGGACTCACACCACTCACACCCACTCCCCCCAGCTCTGCCCCATGCTTCCTATCTTGCTTCTGTCCCCTCCCTGGCTATGGCCTGCCTGACTCTGCTGGACACGTGGGCAATGGAGTCGCCCAGGAGAGGCAGACCTACCCAGGTCTCGGGGCTCACCTGGCGGCTGGGGTCCTCCTCGCGGAAGATGAAGGGGCTGTGGAACTGCCTCTGCAGGGCCGCATTGACTGTGATCTTCATGGACTTGAACTTGAGCTGTGCAACCAGAGGCCCTGTCAGAGGCTTGCCAGGCAGCCCTTTCCTGTCCCTGGAAACCCCATGGGAGGATCCCGAGAGCTCCCCTCCCCTCCCCCCCAGCTGGGCTCCACTTACCACCTTCAGCGACCTCAGCCATAGGCTGCCCAGCAGGTGGAAGTTGACCTCCTGGCCAGGGGACAGCCGCACACCGCAGTGGATGGAGACCACGTCGGAGTTGCTGTGGTTCTAGAAGGGAAGGCGGGTCTCGGGCTGAGTGGCGGGGGGCAGCTGGGAGGTGGCTGGCCTGGCTTGAGAACATGATGGGAGTGCGGCCACTGGAGAGACACCCTGCTGCACTGCCCAACCCACAGGAGAGGCAGAGGGTGGGGACAAGGAGAGAGGTGGGTTGGGCGGCACATGGGCTGTGTCTGCTGGGGGAAGGTTGAAAGACAAATCTGAGGCCAAGGTGGATGATCGCTTGAGGCCAGGAATTTGCGACTAACCTGGGCAACATAGCGAGACCCCATCTCTACAAAAAATAAAAAGATAAAGGTTAGTTGTGTGTGGTGGTACACACCTGTAGTCCCAGCTGCTTGGGGAGGCTGAGGTGGAAGGATTGCTTGAGCCCAGTTCAAGGCTGCAGTGGGCTGTGATTGCACCACTGCACCCCAGCCTGGGTGACAGAGGGAGACCCTGTCTCTAAATAAAAATAAAACAAAGGATGCTCTATCTGTTGCTCTCTTGGAAGCTGTGCAGAATGACCAGGCTTGGTGTACTCCAGGGACAGAATCTGGTTCAACATTAGGAACAGAAATGTCATCACCACAGAACAGGTTAAAGGACAAAAGTCATGTGATCTCGGCACCAGATACTGAAAAGTACTGTAGGAACTTCTGTTCATGATAGAAACCCCAGGAGCTTCCTGAGTGTGATAAAGGGTGTGTATGAGGCTGCATAAAGTTCATGGAAAATGCATGTCATGAACAAGCTATGCATGGATTCTGGAACTTCTCTGCACCAAAATTAGCCTGTGCCAACTTGGCATGACATGTTTGCGTGGGTCTTGTTCGAGTCACTGCAAGGATAAGACAGTAGTTTGCAGAGTCCCTATTGGGGTTACAGACATCCTGTTGAAATTGATGCAAGGACAAACATCAAATGTATGGGGAGGCCTGGGTGGCAAATGGTGCCATCGCTGTTGCTTTACGATGAGTTTATGGAAAATTTAAGTTTTAAGGGAAGGTGAGACATGCTGAGGAAGCTGTGGCGGCAGGCCAGCCACATCCAGTTGCAAGGAGAGAGTTGTCTTGCGGTTTCCAACAGCAGAAGCCACAGCCAACACCACAGACACCATGACTGCCTAGCACACATGATTCTCATGGAAACACCAAAGTCGAGCAAATTTCCCACTCAGCCACAACCGCAGCACCCAGGTCAGAGTGGTGCTGTCAGCAGACGTGAGCATGTGGGACCAGGGTCCCGAAGTGTCTCTTCAAGAACTGACTTAGGAGAGGACACGGCGTCACCAGCACCTGCCTGGAGACATTGTACAACCCAAGCAGAGGCTTCCATGCAGGACGTGCCAGCGGGAACAGATGGAAGACTGGTGGGAGCAGAGGTCACCCAACAGTCACAGATGCTGAGGCCTCTCCTTGCTGACTTCTGGAGGGCCAGAGAGTGCTGACACCTGCTCGGTAAGATGTTTCCAGAAAGCCAAGGCCATGCCACTCCTGCTCACTCCTCCACACTGGCACACTTACAAGCCCTTCCACGGGAAATCGCTGGGCGGCTGCCTGGCAGGGCTCACGTGACTCCTTTGACCTTTCTTTTTTGAGTCGGAGACCCACTCTGCCGCCCAGGCTTGAGTGCATGGGCACGCTCATGGCCACTGCAGCCTCAGCCTGCTGGGCTCAGGCGATCCTTCTGCCTCAGCATTCCAAGAAGCTGGAATTACAGGCATACACCACCATGCCTGGCTAATTTTTTTTATTTATTGTAGAGATGAGGTCTTGCCAAGTTGTCCAGGCTGGTCTTGAACCCTTGGGCTCAGGCAGTCCTCTCGCCTCTGCCTCCCAAAGTGCTGGAATTATAGATGTGAGCCACCACGCCCACCCAGCTATTTATTTATTTATTGTAGAGATAAGGTCTCACTATGTTGCCCAGGCTGGTCTCAAACTCCTGGGCTCAGGCAGTCCTCCTGCCTTGGCCTCCCCAAGTGCTGGGAATACAGGCATCAGCCACCATGCCCAGCCTTGACTTTTTTATGTTTCCTGATCTTAATAGATCTTTAAGGGACACTCATTTTTCTTCAGTTAACAATGTAAAAAAGACAGCATTGGCATGGTTAACTCCTAGCCCCTCAGTCCTTTAGGGATGGACTAAGTGGCTGGTGTTGTTGCTTACAAAAACGTGTCTTGATCTTGAGGGAACTTACATTGAAAAACACAGTTTATATATCTTTTAAAAGTTTATATTTTGGCCAGACTGGGTGGCTCCGCCTGTAATCCCAGCACTTTGGGAGGCCAAAGTGAGTGGATTGCCTGAGCCCACGGGTTCAAGATCAGCTGGGGCAACTTGGCAAGACCTCGTCTCTACAATAAAAAATAAAAAATTAGCTGGGCATTGTAGCACGTGCCTGTAGTTCTGGCTACTTGGAAGGCTGAGGCTGAAGGATTGCCAGAGTCCAACAGGCCGACACTGGGGTGGCCAGGAGTGTGCCACTGTACTGCAACCTGGGCAATGGAGTGAAACTCCAACTCAAAAAAAAAGTTTATATTTTAATTCCATTTTCTGTGAACTCTTGAAATGCTCTTGAGTGTTTAACCAAAATTTAATAATATACTAAAGCTATTCTATTTAATAATAAAAACATTCCTTTAAGACCATGATGGAGACAATCCTGACTCTCTCCTCAGGTCTATTTTCATCTTTCTGGAGGTCTCAGCCAGAGTAATATGACAAGAAAAATGACTTACAAAGATTAAATGGAAAAATGAATGTTGGTACAAAACCCAGACAAACTTCAGGTAATTAGGACGTGTCAGGTTGAGATTACTTGTGTTGCTGCCTTGCTGCCACCCTGACACGAGCCAAACCCACATCTGTGGTCAACTATCCCACCCTAAAAGTGCTTTGTGGGAGGCACTTGTTTGGGAAAATAAAACTCAAACAGCTACGGTTTTGTCTGGGTAAAGAATAGTGAAAGCAGCTGGATATGGTGGCTCATGCCGGTAATCCCAGCACTTTGGGAGGCAGAGGCAAGAGGACTGCTTGAGGCCAGGAGTTCGAGACCAGCCTGGGCTACATAGGGAGACTGCATCTCTGCCAAAACAAACAAACAAAATTCAAAAAAAGAACAGTGAAAGCACGCTGAGAAGTTGGTGTCCAGAAGCAGAAGTCACCTGAGGATATCCATGTGGGAACAAGTGGGTGTCCTGAAGGGCCCTGGGATTGGGGTTGAGCTCCATCATCTGGCCCAGGTGCCAGTCCATTGCCCCGTCCCTTTCTGCTGGCTGACCTGGCGCACTGCCACTGTGACCTGGCTTCCTGGGTGCTCACCCTGCATGCCCATCTGTCCCAACCCCACAAGATGGGGTGGGCCCTTGTGGCAAGAAGCACCCTATCCGCATTCTGTTTGTCCTTGGAGGTGGGTCACATGTTGGTGCTCAGACGCATTCACTGGCCAGCTCTTGGGCCGGGGGGGATGTGACCCCGGCCTGGGCTCACCCCCCACCCCACAGCCCTGGATGTGACACTCACCAGCCGTGGTAGGGGAGACATGACCCTGGCCCAGGCCTCACCCTTCCCACAGCCATGGACGCAACACTCACCAGCTGCGGGGCCCGACTCAAGTCCTCCTCTGCTGGCATGGGCCGGTACTCGGTGCTGTTCCCCCAGATGTTACAAGACGTATTCACCTGCTCGAAGAACGCGCGCGCACACACAGCCTCACCCCTCGCTCCGCAGGCGGCACCCAGCAGGGCTTCCCCTCCTCACCAGGAAGGGCCCGGCTACCCTCGGGGACACCCCAGCATGTCTGTCTCCCAACCCCTCCCTCTGCCGCTCCTGGTACCTGGTCGGCACGGAAGTCCCTGAGCGTCAGTAGGCGACTGCCACCCCGTGTGGCAATGGGAACCGTGATCCTCAGCGTCACCCCGTGGACAGGGAACAGCCCCAGGTTCTGGATCTGCGCCCAGAGGGGAGGAGTCAGGGCACCACTAGGGCTGGGGTTGGGGGAGGTGGAGGAGAGGCTGACCGATTAGCCGGGCCCCCAGAGGCCATGTCCTGTGGAGGCCCCGCGGCTCTGCCAGGCCTGGCCGGGTACAGGTGGAAGTGCAAGGCGGCTCTAGAAGTGGGGAGTGGGGCTGGGGGTGGGGGTCTCTCCCATTCTCAGCTCCCTTGGTAGCGGGGGTGCTGGGGGGTGGAGATGTGCGTTCACCTGTGGAGGGACTGACTGGTAAGTGAAGAGGGCTGGGAGCCACGTTTGTGGCAGGTCACACTCCAGCCAGACATAGTGCAGGGGTAGCTGTGACTCCAGCCCCGGGCAGCCACCCTGCTGGGGCGTGGCCCTGCGGGTTTCCAGACCTCTCCAAGACAACCTTGCGGGGCTGTGTCCGAAGCCCAGGTTCAGCCACCCACCTGCCGTCTGGCAGCCAAGGGAGAGGCTGACAGACCCGCAGCTGGCCAGGGCAGGGTGACCCAAGGCCAGGGCAAGAGATGCGACTGGACTACCCCACACTCATTCTCCTCCTGCCTCAGTGGCAGAACCAAGACCAGGGCCATGTCCCCAGCTGCTCACGGCCCAATCAGGCCGGCCTGGGCAAGGTGGGGGAGCCACAGGTGTGGGGGCACACGCCACCGCCCCCTCCTTCCTGCTGCCTGGAACATGGACACAGTGGTAGGAGCTGCAGCTGTCCAGGACCGTGAGGTGAACTGGAGGGCGCAGGCAGAAGACCGCCCTGGGTAATGCTGACGCCACCAACTCAGACATTTATGAGAGTCACCTTGGCGTGTGTCAACCACAGCTGTTTTTTACGTAGTTTGAGAATTCCAGGCAGTCACACCTAATCTTCCTTGATACATCGCCCAGTCCAGTCATATTTGAGATGATGACCAATTGGCCCAGAGAGGGGAAGTGATTTGCCTGAAGTCATACAGCGAGTGTGTGGCAGGGTTGAGGCTGGATTCTGGGTGTGAGGATGATCCCAGAGTGCCCCTCTCGCCCACCGCCACCGTGCTCTGCGCTCTGACACCCTCCAGGCTTACCTTGAACACACAATGGAAGGGAGGTCCCAGGCCGGCGTATGCCTCCAGGGAGCTGTTGGACTTGACCTCGTAGTGGGTGAGGCTGCTGGTCCTGCGGAGATGGGACAGGGCCGCCGCCAGTCATCAGTGCAGGCTGGAGAGGCTGTGGCGTGGGCCTGCCTCCCCAGGCCCCAACCAACGGGCTTCCTCTGTGTCCCCCCAGGGTGATATGTTGTGAAGGATTCTGAGGGTCAGTGGGAGTAGCTGCTGCCTTCAGTGAATGGTGTCTGCCTGGGCCTGGGTGGGCCTGGGCTGTGAGCTCGGTTATTTCCCATCCTGCTCCAGCCTCTGCCCAGGGGCACGGCTTCTCGGGATGGCTGCTGTGGGGGGTCCTGGCTTGCTCTGTGTTGGCTGCCATGCCCTCACTCCTCATCTGCTGTGAGTGCTCAGAGGACAGAGCCTGTTCCCCCTGGGGGGGGGCTGGGAGCACTGGAGGGGGTGGGGGTGAGCCACCAGCCCTGCAGGGAAATCTTTTCTCACTGACAGTGTTCAGAATTGCTGGTGCCGCCCCGATGGCTCATGCATGGAGTACCAGCTACTTAGGAGACTGAGGTGGGAGGATCACTCGAGGCACTTGAGGCCAGGTGTTCAAGACCAGCCTGGGCAACAAAGTGAGACCCCTTTTCTAAAAAAAATTTTAAATTAGCTGGGTGTGGTGCCTTGTGCCTGTAGTCTCAGCTACTCAGGAGGCTGAGGAGGGAGGATCGCTTGAGCCTGGGAAGTTGAGGCTGTGGTGAGCTATGACTGTACCGCTGCACTCTAGCCTGGGTGACAGAGTGAAACCCTGTCTTTAAAAAAAAAAAAAATAAAAATAAAGAATCATTAGCTGGGCGTGGTTGCGTGCGCCTGTAGTTCCAGCTACTTGGAAGGCTGAGGCGGAAGGATCACCTGAGCCCAGCAGATGGAGGCTGCAGTGACCGGAAGCATGCCACTGCCCTCCAGCCTGGGCGACAGAGTGAGACTCAAAAAAAAAAAAATAATAAATAAATAAATAAATAAATAAAGAGTCGCTGATGTGAGGTTATGGTGAGTAGACTGACCTGCAGCAAGGCTTATTCCTGGCAGTAAATCCTCTACATTCCTGCACCCACCTGTCACCTGTGCTGGGCTGGGGACCCTATGGTCTGCGGACCCCCTGCTGCCCCTGCTGGGAGACCCGGGCAGGCCTGTCTTCTTTCTCCACCCGCGGGTGACCTACTGGGGACACACCTGGCTCCATCTCACACCCAGTGCCGGCCAGGCCCTGTCAGGGCTGTCACCCTCCCACCCCCACCCCTCCAGGGCATCTCTCCTCTCCTCCTGTGGAGCCTGGCCCACCTGGTGAAGAGGACATCGGCCTCATATTTAAGGTGGAAGTGCAGGAGGGCTGTGTTGTCATCCTTGGTGCTGTCTTGCTCATCACTGTCACTGTAGGAGAGGCAGGGGGATGTCAGGACTGAGGCAGGAGTGCGGGCTTACAGGGCAGGAGCACTGGACAGGCCAATGTGGGAAGGGGAATGTCCCAGGAGAAAGGGGCCAGGAGCAGGGGAATGAGAACGGTGGCCTTGCTGCCTCCAGGGACTGAGGTGGGCCTGGGAGGGCTTCAGGGGGCTAGGCACCGACTGGGGGTAGGAGGCTTGCCGGCTGCCTGTCTACCACGCACCAGTCCTATGCTCCTGGTCTTGGGAGGGAGCTGATGTGGGCAAGGCCGTCTGGGGATGCTGGGCAGGCATTGAGCTCACATGGGCAGCTGAATGAGCGCCAAGGGAACACTGCTGCCGTGGGCTGGCTGGGGTGACACACAGAGCCCAGGGGTCTTGTCACACGTGCTCCCTCCCACGTGAGCACCGTGGGCACCTGGGCCAATGGTCACAGACAGAAACATGCGGTTTTGGCCTGTTCCGCACGATGCGCTTGTGCTCTTGGAAGGGGGCCTTCTCAGCCTGTAATCCCAGCACTTTGGGTGGCCGAGGTGAGTGGATTGCCTGAGCCTGCAGGTTCGAGACCAGCCCAGGCAACTTGATGAGAACTTGTCTCTACAATAAATAAAAAATTAGCCAGGCATGGTAGAGTGCACCTGTATTTCCAGCTACTTGGAAGACTGAGGCTGAAGGATCGCTGGAGCCCAGCAGGTTGACGCTGGGGTGGCCATGAAGGTGCCACTGCACTCCAGCCTGGGCTATGGAGTGAGACTCCAACTCAAAAAAAAAAAAAGGAAAGAGGCCTCCCCAGGACAGGCACATCATTAGGGACCAGTACGCTGCCAGCCTGGGCCCTCCTGCACGTGACAGATCCCAGCCCTGCCGCCCTGCCTCCCTGGATGGGCTGTGCTTCCTGAGTGAGGAGGCGCAGGCGGCCTGGGGACCCGTTTTGGTTGGGGTGTCCAACAGGGACTTGTCTAACCAGCGCGTCTAACAAGCTGGATTTGAGCACTTGGCTGGTGTCCGGGCTGTGCCTGTGACCTCTGACCCCTGCATGCTGGGGCTCTGCGCTGGGCCTGTCTGTTTCTCCCCCAGCTGAGGCTCTGGGCTGCGCATAAGGGTCCAGGTGGAGGGATCTCTTTCCTTCCCACATAGAGTGGCTCGTGGAAGACTGCCATGTGTTTGCGACTGACATGGATGACTCGCAGTGCCCGGAGGCAGACAGGCAGACCACAGAGTGAGAAAAGGCCTGTAAGGATGGAAAGCTCTCTGAGGCGAGCGGTGACCAGGGCAGGAAGAGTCTGCGGGAATAGGACGTTAGTGTTCACTGTGAGTCGTGCTATTTACATGCTGTGTGTCGGCGGGGAACTCACTCAGCCTCTCTGGGCCTCGCCTTCTCAGCTGGAATTTAGGGGATGGAGAAGAATCCTGTCTCTGCTGACCCTCGGGGCCCTGTGAGGCCTGTGTGAATCCCCACGTGTGCAGTGCTTACACCTGCAGAGTTCAAGGCCTGTCCCACACGGTCCCCCCAAAAGTCAGGGGGCGTTGCTATCTGTCATCTGAGGATAAGGGACTGGACTATGGGGGCAGCAGGTGGCCCCCACTGGGGACAGAGCTTGGCTGTGGGGTCCAGTGAGCTGATGGTGGCGGGGAGCCAGCTGGGTGCAGGCGTGGCCCTGACCTGCCGGCCGCGAGCTGGATCTCCAGATGGTGCAGGAAGACTGACTTGCTGAACTCAAAATCCAGCCGGAACGCCACCTGCAAGGAAGCAATGTGTGTCTGGGTGCCATGGGGCCAGCCAGGGTCCCCTGTGCTCACTGGGGGCCAGGGTGGGAACAGCTGGGGAGGGAGCCCCGGCGCCCAGATGGGCTGAGCTTGGGCTGCGGAGGGACACAGCCAAAGACAGCCTGGGGCTTCCGGGTGAGGACCCTTGCCTGCCCCTTGCCCAGCGAAAGGAGAATGGGGACAGCAGGGCCCAGACCCTTCCTGCAGGGCTCCTGGGAGGCGGCCTCATGCTGGAGGGGCACGGCCATCACGCACCATGGGTCAGGGCCAGGCTGGTGTGGGTGGCCTCCCCCCTCCTCCCTTGAGAGCAGGGGGGAGCCCTGGCGGGGGAGGTCCAGAGGCACCCACCTAGCCCAGCAGCCCCACTCTGCTGCCCTGTCCCCCGCTCGGGTGACACGCAACCCTCCTGGCCTCAGCCCGGCCGCGGCATGATGGGGCTCGCACAGACCCTTATGCTGTCACTCCCCATCCTTGGGAGCCTCCCCAGAAGCCCTCAGGGCCCCCCCACAGCCCACACTCCTGGGCTGTCAGTGCCCCAACCCCCAAACGGCACCCTCCAAAACAGCACCCTCGGCTGGCCTCTTGTGAGAGTCTTTCTGGGGAGCCCCGATTGCCCTCCTTCCGCGACCCGCCCCAGGAACGTGCTGCCCTCTGGCTGGCTCCTGCGGCTCCTCACTCGGACCCCCATCCCAGCACCTGGGCCTCCCGGAGCGCCTCTTCTCTGCCAGAACCTTCTGGGGCTGCCCGCGGCCCAGGGCTGGGGACCAGGTGCCTGCGGCCCAGCATCTCCCCTCACACCCGACCCCATCACACGTCTCAGGTGTCACAAAATGGTCGCTCTGGCCCCACCCCTACACGGCGGAAGCAGGAAACCAGGTGAGGACAGGGACCGTGGAATGGCCAAGCAGGGGGATGCAGTGGGGGGGGTGTGGGAGGGGGATCTCAGAGTTGAGGACCTGGGTGCTTTCCCAGGTGGGGGGCTCTCTAGGTCAGTTGAATGTCATTTCAAGGGAGAAAAAGCAAATACATGTGAGGCCACCTCGGGCCCGACCCTCCTTTTTGTCTACCGGTGCCCCGCCTGGCCTCCCCGGCCCCCTCCTTCCCCTTCCCCTGCCCGCGCCACCTTGGCCCTGGCCCGGAAGAAGGGGTAGCTGACGTTGCAGACTTTCCGGTGAGGCCTCCTCTCCTCGCCCAAGCACTCGATGCTCCCATCCGAGTCCTCCTGGGAATGCCACAGCACAGTCAGGGGGGCAGAGACCAGCCTGAGGCCTCCCTGCCCAGCCTCTCCCAGATCCACCCACCCCGACGCCCGCGGAGGCCTGGAGTGCGGCCCCCACCTCGGCCCTGGCCGAGGAGGGAGCCCCTTGGAGAGAAGGGAAGCCGCAGCTTGAGTTCCAGCATCCGGCCCGGACCACGCCCTCACCTTCTGGATGAGGCTGGCGAGCTGCAGGTTGGCCGACTGTGAGATGTTGAGGACCGCCCCGTAGGCGTTCTCACCCCTGTTCTCCAACAGGGCCTCCACCGCCACCCGCCGGCGCGTACTCTCCACGATGAAGACGGTGGCGTCGAAGGACAGCGCGAAGGCAGAGCAGCCCTGCGCCGGCCTCCTCAGCACCCGCTGGCAGTACTCCCTGCAGAGACGCGGGTCAGCGGGGTGGACACAGCTGGAGCCCAGGGCTGGTGGTGGGGGGGCAGAATCAGCCGCGTCTGCTTGCGGGAGCAGCCACGGAGGAGGGGGCACTGGCCAGCAGGGCAGACAGAGCTCGCCCTTCACAGGCCATGGCCTGCCCGCGCCCTGGGCCTTCCGCCATGCAGGCTGGCCTTCCTGTGGACCCAGGGCTCTTCTCGACCTCACTACTCAGGTAGCACCACTGCATGGCTCATGTTTCCCTTTTGGCCATGGCCACCAGGAGGCTCAGAGCTAAATAGAGGAGACTGGAAACCGGGTGAGGACGAGGACCGTGGAATGTCCAAGAGGGGGGAGGTGGTGGAGGAGGAAGCGGTTGGGGGATCCCAGGGTCGGCCAGGGTGGAGAAGGGGCCGACTCACATGGCGGTGGGCAGGTCACTCCGGGCATCCAGCACGAGGTCGGGGACACAGTGCTCGTCCTCGCTGCAGCCATTCCAGAAGGGCACCTGGATAGGGAGAGCCGGGTAGGCATTGAACGGGGCCCTTGCCCCAGGCACATGGCCTCGCCCGCCACGCCAGACATGCGCCCTCCATCCTCAGACCCCCCGGATCTGAGCTAAGCTGGCTGCACAGGTCCCCCCACTCGCCCGGCAGAGCAGCTCTGAGCTGAGTGGCAGGGCAGAAGGCTGTTCAAGAGGAAGGATGAACCTGTGCAAAGGCCCTGGGGCAGTTGTGGCAGGGCGAGTTGGGAGATGACGGGCAGCTCAGTGCTATAATGAGACTCTGGGCAGAGGAGAGGAGAGGGCAGGGCCAGGTTTATGGGGACTTGGGGTCATGCCTTACGGCTGACGGGAGTCATCGCTGCTCTAGGTGGGCATGCCCTTCCTGACCTCTGTGCTGAGGGGTCTCCCCGGCTGCTGTGGGAGAATGAATGGGAAATGTCGAGGCTAGAGGCAGGGAGGCCCCTGGAGGAGGCTGCCACAACATCCAGGCACGAGAGGGTGCCAGAGTCAGAGCACTGGCGGGTAAAGCGGGGACACAGTCGCGACCTCAGAGGTGGGATCAGGAGGGCCTGGCGGTCGTCAGGGCTGAGGGAGGATGGGCCTGGGGTGCTGGCCGGGGCTCTGTGTCAGGTGTCTGGAAGGACAGTCAGGCCGAGGAGTCCAGGAGTGCCCGTGGCCCATCGTGACCATCCCCGGCCCACCCAGGGGAGCTCAGCAGACAGCTGGACTTTGGGGCCTGAAGCCGAGGGGCAGGGGCTGTCACCACCAAGAACACCGCTCAGACGGGGCGGGGGGCAGGAACCGGTGCCACAGAGTCACGTGCATCCGAATCCTCCACTTTTCCTGGAAGACAACCCGCCCTCGCCCAGGGATGCCTGGGAAAGAGACAGGCTGGGGATGGACTTCCTGTGTCCCCATGCCCCAGGCCAAGGCGCATCCTGGGGAATCCAAGTCTCCTCGGATCCACCCTGCCTGCCACACAGGGAAGGCATGTGAGGACGACACAACAGCTGTGACGATCCTGGGGAAGTGTTTGCCTGGCTGACCAAACGCAGTCGCTTCCTGATAAACAGCCCACACTCTGCACTCCGGCCACAGGCTGCTCCCCAGATACTGGACATTTGGGATGAGGGTGGGCCGAGCACGTGGTAGGGGTGGGAAGATGAGGACATGTCTAGCTTGCTGGCCAGAAATCTAGATGGACATGTGTTCTGGAGACAGCCACACAGTCCCCCCTGCGATGCCCGGTGTCCAGCAGCTTCCAGCCTGCTGGCCCAGATTCCGCCTCAGTAACACGCCGGCGTCTGGGAGTCACACCCATTCTCCCATCTCTGCACGTCTGAGTCCTGCCTGTCCTTCCAAATCAAGCCTAAAGGTGCCTCCTCCAGGAAGGCTTCCGCCCTGACACCTGATTCTCGACTCCATCCCTCTCGCCTGGCCGGTGGCCTCAGGCCTGTCATGGAGTCACCAGGTCACGGGGTGGGGGTGGGGGGAGTTTGCCCTGCACATCGACCTATGCTGTGGAGTGAGCAACATGGACCCAGTGACTGTTGTGGAGACAGCAGTGCGCCCAGTCTGCCTCCTGCTCCCTAGAAGGGACCTGCCTTGCTGGTCCAGAGACAAGGCTGTGGGAGGTGGAGGCCTGGGGAGGAACTGGGCTTGGTCTGGGGAGGGGGTGGGAGGCTGTGGGGGCATGGGCATGGGCTCATGGGTCAGAGGCATCGCTGTGGACACGCCGTCCTTTCACAGGGCTGGGACCCGGGGTTTCTGAGATTGTGTGCTGGGTGGCTCCTGTCCCTCCCCGGACACAGCCCTGTGATGCACCCAGGGTCAAGGGTGCTGTGGTGTGGCCGAAGCTGCTTCTTGCCCTTAAGGTCAGGTGTGAGCTCCTCCCGCTTACAGACACTGGCCATCGCCCACCACTTTCCGAGAACAAGTTTTCTAGACTGGCAGCAGCAGAGAGCTGTTGGACACCAGCTCTCCCGATGTCCCCAGAGCCAGGAAGAGAAGACGCAGCTGAGGGGGGTGCTGCAGCCCATCAAGAGCCAGAAAAGCTTCTTTCTGGAATACTCAGGAGCTGTGCTGATCAGTTAGTCATTCAACAAGCAGACGGCCAAGCTCTAAGCGGCTGAGCCACTCTCTGGCCTTGAGTGTCCTGATGTAAAGGAGGGAGTGGGTGACTGGGACCTCAGGCCCCCTCTGGGAGTCCTCTCTCTCCCAGCACCACTCAATGCTCCCCTGCACTGGGATGTGGGGACCTGGAACAGGAGAAGACCTGGCCCTCACCCTTGGGAGCTGTCCTGTGAACCTGGGGAGGGAGAGCCATGCTGCAGGCTTGCAGGGACCGGGGGACGTGAGGCAGGGCTCCTCGGTCCCGGCATGCTCCACTCTGGGCTTGGGGAGGTGATGGGGTGGGTGGGCACCTGCCCTGCCTGCCAGGACGTACCGAGACCCTGAGGGCGGTGGGCCAGTCATCGTCCAGCGTGGGGCCATGCTCGGGGTCCTCCAGGACGTACTCCACTGAGAAGGCTACTGGCTTCACATAGTCAGCAGTGTCCTGGGGGGATGGGGCAGGGGTGACGGGAGGAAGCTACTTTCCGGGCCAGGCCCACGATGCCAAGAGAGACCTTCTGTCACCCTGAGCAGGTGGGCAGCTCCCTGTTGCCCGGGATGTGTCCGAGGGTGGCCAGGGATCCTAGGGCAGTAAGGGCAAGGAGTGGCCATGGGGACTCACCTCAGGCCAGCCCACGGTGGCAGCTCCATGGACTCCCATTATCCAATGCCTCAACTCGGAGCCTGGTGGCCCCGCCTCAAGCCACCCTCTGCTCTGGCCAGTCACCACCACAGCCCACGAGTCGTTCTCACCACCTGACCATGCCTCAGTCTCCCCACCCAAGCAGGGGACAGGCTGCAGGCACCATGACCAGGGCTTGGTCATGAAGCACTGATGCTTGGATACTCATGACCAGAACTGGCGCTTGGCGTGGATGAGGGTGTGCAGAGTGGCCTGAGCCCCACAGCCTGCCCTCCTGTGGCAGACAGCTCTCACACCTGAGCTTCCATTTCATCCCTGGGTCACTAGGACATGATGCTGCCCACGCCGTTTCGGCCTCAGTGGATCCAAGCATTTCCACCAAGTCCTGGGAGGAGGATGCCCTCACCCATCAGAGGGGCCTTAACAGGCACAGGGACATCTCACGGCTGCCCTGCCCTCTGCCCTCTAGCCACCGAGCAAACGCCCCTCCACCCCAGGCCCCCAGTCCAGAGCTGCACCAGCTGGGGTTGGTGTTTCTGGACGGAGGAAGCACCCCCTCCTCTGTCTTAGCTGAAAACGGGGCACCAGACGCTGCCCAGCCAGGGACCCCGTGGCCACGCCCCTGCCAGGTTGGTCCTGTCTGCCTCCCAGCATATCAGTCATTACCCACCTCACCGGATGCCCACCTGTCCCTCCCCGTGGGCCCTACCCACATCTCCTGAGACCTCTGAACCCACCCCCTCCTGTGGTGACTGAGGGCAGGGATGCAGGGTTCTGGCAGGAGGGTCGGGGTGGAAGGCAGGGTGTCCGGGGGCCTCTTCTCTGGGCCTGATGTGGGATCGGGGTGGCCACGTATGGAACACAGACCCCGGGGACACTGTGGGGCTCTCCCCTCCTCACACTGGGAGCTGCCTCCTCCCGGGAGGCCAGGCTCACCAGGACGTGGAAGTTGATCTGCTCACAATGCTCCTGGCCGGAGGACAGCAGGACAGCTCTGTTGGTGAACCGGTCCCCGCCCTCATCCAGGTAGGCCCGCGGTGCATACCGCCGCTCGTCCATGGTGGCATTGTACCTGATGCCTGCAGCAGGAGAGGACAGATCGCAGGTGGGGCCACATCCCCAAGATGGCCTGCCGCCTCCAGGAAGCCCCCAGGCTGGCCAGGGAAGAGCTGCTCCTCCCTCTCCCAAGGCCCAGGGGGAGTGGGAAACTCCTACATGGAGAGTGGGGGAGGGTGATCAAGAAAGGAGGGAGCCTAAAGAGGAGGGGGCAGGGGGAGGAGAGAATTTCTGGAACACACGGGGGTGGGGAAGGAACGCCACAGAAGAGGAGAGGAGACAGGATGCTGGGACAGGATGGGGGACAAGAGGACGGGACAGATGAGGGGACAAGATGGGGGACAGAAGAGGGGACAGGATAAGGGATAGGACAGGGAAACAGACAAGGGAACAGATGAGGGAACAGCATGGGGGACAGATGAGGGTCACGACAGGGGGCACGTGAGGGATCATGGCTGGGGACAGGACTGTGGGACAGCATGGGGAGACAGATGGGGGGCCAGGGCATTGCCCATGGCATCAGCGCCTCTCCGAAACCCCTCACCCCTGTCTCTCCCTGGCCTGGGTACCACTGCAGCCCTTGCCGGGTCTCACCCTGGAGAATGGCCAGCCCCTCCTCGGCTCTGCAAGCCTCTGCCTCTGTCTGGGGTTGAGGCCTGAAGCCCCCTCCCCTCAGTGAGGATGATCCTAGCTAGTTCCCGGAGAGGTCCAGCCCCTGCTCCTGACGCGCCAGCCTCAGGGCGGCCCAGGGAGGAGGGCACAGCCTCAGGTCCCCCTGTCCTGTCTTCCTTGACCCTTGGCTGAGACGCCCCCTGCAGTCGCTATTTCCTGTACGGCTCAGCCAGGCTGGGAGCCGCGGTCATCACCTCCTGGGCCTGGTTGTCGCAGGCAGGTGTCTGATCCCAGCCTTCATAGAAGCGACAGACCCTCAGAGGGACACTGGCTGCCGCATGCATGCCTGCTCCTGGAGCTCCTGTCCCCAGGCCTCCCTGGCCAGGCCTCCTGGTCTCCGCCCCCCTTCTGGGCTCCCGGGTCTGACCCTCCTCCTACGTCCAGGTGGACTTTGGAGCTCCGGCCCCCCAAACTGCTCCTGGCCCTCCATCACATTCCCAGCAGGGCTCTGCACCAGCCTGGTCCCTTCCCATCCCACTCTGGCTAGTCACCCCCTCGCTGCCATCCTCGCCTTGCAAGGTCCCCTGTGCCCCTGGGAACAAGGACATTGAGTGGGACCCAGCCATCATCAAGGTGACTTGAGGGCGGCCGAGCACTTGGCGCCCAGGTTTGGACACAAAGTCCGGGGAGAGGAGGGGTGGGGGCGGGGCCTGGTTACCGACAGCTGCCGTCTGGAAGTGGGGGGCCAGGAAGACTGGTGAGAAGCACAGGAAGGCTGCCAGGCAGGTGGCGTCCCTGCCGCCACGCCTGCAGTCCCGGTGGAAGACGTTGATCCTGGGCGGCTCGAAGCGAAGGCTGGCATGGACCTGCACTACGGGCCGGGACCTGCGGTTGGGGCCAGCACGGGGGGGTGTGAGCGTGGGAGAGGGTGGGTCAGGATGCAAGACCACCCTGGAGGGTGGGGTCGGGGCAGAAGGGGCTCCTATCATCACAGGACAAACCAGAGCGCAGGGGGAGGATGGATAGAAGACCTTGCAGCTTGGAGGCCACCTTCCTCACCCTCTTGGGCCTGCTAGCCCGAGACTATCTGACTTCCTTACCCTCCTCACCTCTGTGCCAGTGGCCCCAGCCCTGGGTGACCTCAGAGCCACTGAACAGTTCTGAGAAATCCTGCCCTGGTTGTAGGTTAGAACCATCTAAGAGCTCTCAGAAATTCTGCTCTGCCTGCTGGATGTGGTGGCTCACGCCTGCAATCCCAGCGCTTTGGGATTCTGGGTGGGAGGATCATTAGCGGCCAGGAGCTCAAGATCGGCCTGGCCAACATAGTGAGACCCTGTCTTCATTAAAAGTAAAAAAAAGTCAGGTGTGGTGGCTCATGCCTGTAATCCCAGCACTTTGAGAGGTGGAAGCAAGAGTCCAGGAGTTTCAAGACCAGCCCGGACAACCTGAAAAGACCTCGTCTCTACAATAAATCAAAAAACTAGCTGGGCATGGGGGTGCACGCCTGCAGTTCCAGCTACTCGGGAGGCAGAGGCGGAAGGATCACCTGAGCCCAGCAGGTTGAGACTGTGAAGGCCGTGAGCATGCCACTGCACTCCAGCCTGGGCGACGGGGTGAGACCCCTGACTCCAAAAAAAAAAAAAAAAATCCCACGCCCTCTGCTGTCCCTCAGGCAGGGAAGTCAGCACCAATGTGAGCCTGTTCCCAGCCGTGTCCCTCAAGTCCCCCACACTGGCACAGCCCCTGGGATTGTGCTGAGACACAGGCCCTGATGGGATGTGCTGGTGAGGGTCCCGCAGCTGCGGGCCCTCCGGTGGTGCTGCCGCCATGGGTGCTGTGGAGCTGGGCATGAGGGCTCGGGGTACAGTGCACAGCCAGGGCCCCCTGCAGGGTGCCACCCACCCTAGTCACTCATCTGCAGCCAGGGGACACAGACTTCCCCTCATGGTGGTCTAAGTCATACACAGTCAGGAAAGGCACCACTTGTCTCTTCCAACCATGAAGTTATAGAAAGAGAGACAGGAGCGGTATTCCCTGGACATGTCACGTCTCCATGTGAATGTCAGTGTGAGGGCAGGGCGCCCTGTGCTGCGGGTGGACAGTGGATTTGATCCTGGCTCCCTTGTCCCACCCTGGCCCCAGGCAGGTCACATGACCTCTCCGATGAGGGCTGTGAGGATTGAAGGAGGCATGAGAAGCCCTGACTGGGCAGAGCGCTGTATCAACACACCAGGCCACACCCAACGTCCTCCGCTGTGGTTGTCCGCTGGAATGTTCTGGGAGCTTTAAGCCTCACTGTGGCCCAGCTCTCCCCCAAGCTCTCTGTTTCGGTGGGTCTTGGCAAAGCCCAGGTAAAAGCACTTGGGGTTGTCCTTGAGGGTTGAGAACAAGGGTTTGCTATAAAGCCCCCAGAGGCCTGGCCTACATGGGTAGCATGTGGGTCTCAACTATGAAGCTCGAGCCTGTGGGAACCCTTTCTGCAACCCGATTCTCTGGGGGTAAGTGTACAGCTGTTTCTTGTTTCCCATCCAGAAGTTCGTGCCACCTGACAGGCCTGCTTGGCTCTGTCTACCCCGGCCCTGGTCCTGCCTGGTTTTCTTAGCTGGAACCAAAGTAGTAAGGAACTTCCCAGGCCACTTGAGCCCAGGCTGCCACTGCCACTGCTACCAAAGACCTAAAGGTCTGCAGAAACCCTGGCTTCCCGGGGCTGCCTGGAGGACCGGGGACCCCCAGGAGTGTGGGACTGTGAACGCTTGGGCTGTGGCAAGCGGGGAACGTGAAGGAGCCACATGAAGTCTGCAGCTCTCCTTTGGCCCCTATGACAGACAAGAGGTGCAGAAGTGCCAGGCAAAGGTTGCGTGCTGGGGAGGCGGCTGGCTGGGGTCTGCCCCCTTTGCCCCAGCTCCTGGAGTTGTGAACCCCTTGCCCAAAGCATCCAACACCAGCTTTCGCCTCAGCCCTCTCTAAGAATTGCATGAAGACATGTCCCCGTGGGATTGCATCTCCCTGCGGACGGGCATGACCTTGTTCATTCTCTCTGTGAAGTCAGATTTCTGTTGAACTATTTTTAAAGCTGTATGAAAAATATGGCTGCACTTATATAAAACTGTAAGCAGGTAGGGAGGCTGGCAGGAAGTGTGCCAAAACATAGACAGTGGTAACCGTGGTCGCTGAGTGAGTTTTCTATTTCACAGATTTTCCTATTTTTTTTTTTTTAAGAGATGGGGGTCTCACTCTGACTTGCTGTGCTGTGTGTGTGGGGGTGCCACCGTACCTTCACATATATTTGAACTCTACTGTAATAAAAAGTTGAAAACATATATAATGTTGTTTTTTGAGACAGGGTCTTGCTGTGTCCCGGGCTAGAGTGCAATGGCATGATTACAGCTCACTGCAGCCTCAACCTCCTGGGCTCAGCCATCCTCCCATCTCAGCCTCCCAAGTAGCTGGGACTACAGGTGCATACTACCACACGCAGCTGTTTAAAAATTTTTTATAAAGATAGGGTCTCACTATATTGCCCAGGCTGGGAACTCCTGGCCTCAAGCAATCCTCTCACCTCGGCCTCCAGAGTAGCTGGGACTACAGGTGCACGCCACCACACCTAGCTATTTTAACAAATTTTTTTGGTAGAGAAGTGGTCTCACTATGTTGCCCAGGTTGGCCTGGAACTCCTGGCCTCAAGTGATCCTCTCTCCTCAGCCTCCCAAAGTGCTGGGTTTAAGACATGAACCGAGCCGGGCTCAGTGGCTCAACCTGTAATCCCGCGCCTTTGGGAGGCTGAGGTGACTGGATTGCCTGAGCCCGAGGGTTCGAGACCCGCCTGGGCAGCGAGACCTCATCTCTACAATAAATCAAAAAATCAGCTGGGCGTGGTAGAGCATGCCTGTAATTCTGGCTACTTGGAAGGCTGAGGCGGAAGGATCGCCGGAGTCCAGCAGCTCGAGGCTGCGGTGGCCGGGAGCGGCCACTGCACTCCAGTCTGGGCAACAGCGTGAGACTCCAACTCAAAAAAAAAAAAAAAAAAAAAGACATGAACCACTGTGTCCAAACTATTTCACAAATTTTCTTTAAGTTACTGTATTTATGATGAAAAACATCTCATCAATATGCGCTCTGTGAGAGCGGGGGGACGGGGCGTGAACCCTAGGGGCGGTGCGGCGCAGGGTGGGGCAGCCCTAAGGGGTGGGTACAATCCGGAGCCCTAGGGAGAACCTCTTTGGAACCGTCCAAAAGCATCCTCAGCTCAAAGCTGTTTCCTCCGCTGAAAAAAGCTCAAAAATTTTGGGCTTAAAATGTAGCCAACGCGTGGTAAAACATACAGGTTTTTAGAAAACACTAAAAGGCCCTGAAAAAAGGGACCGCAAAGTCTGAGGGCTCTGCAGGAACGTGTGCCAGTCAACACCCCTCCAGCTGGGACAAGGAAGGTCCTCGCTGGTGACAATGTGTTCCGTGTCCTGCAGGTGGCCTGAACCCTGAAGTGGAGGAAGTGCCCGAGGGGCCAGAACCTCTGGGATCAGTCCTAGGGGGCTTTGGGGCAGGACTCCGAGGTCACTTGCGGTGGCTCCGCGGAGGGAGACTTGTAACTAAGCTGAGGTAAAGACAGGGCGGGCCGCTGACGACGGGGAATCATGGGGGCCACCTTCACACCCTGCCGCATCGCGACCCCTGGGGGGCCCAGAGCCATGAACAGGAAAACCAACCACAGAATCACGGCGTTGCCCAGGGCGCCCACCGCCAGGTCAACAAGCCCATCCTCGTTGAGGTCCAGCTGCCCGTGGATGCTGCAGCCGAAATACTGGAGTCCAGGGGCCAGCGTGGTCGCGGCGACTCTCTGCGGGCGGGAGGAGGGGGGCGGGGGGAACAAGGAGGGCGGGGCAGCACCCTGTGAGAGCGGGGCATGGCGGGCATGCACACTGGGGCGGGGCGTGGGCGGGGCATGTGCACTGTGAGGGCGGGGCGTAGGGCGGGTCAGGTACACTATAAGGGCGGGGCGTAGGGCAGGGCATACCCACCGTGCAAACCGGACGCGGAGCAGGCACATGGGGGCGGGGTGCAGCGTGCTCATTGTGAGGGCGGAAGGGAGGGGGGGACTGGGCGGGGCATACGCACTTGGAAGCGGGGCGAGGCATGCGCACTTTGAGGGTGGGGGGCGTGGGGCGGGGCATGTACACTATGAGAGCGGGGTGTAGGGTGAGGAGGGACATACACACTGTGAGGGCGGGAGGGGGCACTAGGAGAGGTATGCGCTCTGTGAGAGCGGGGACGGGGCGTGTACCCTAGGGGCGGTGCGGCGCGGGATGGGGCAGCCCTACGGGGCGGGTACAATCCGGAGCCCTAGGGAGAACCTCTTTGGAACCATCCAAAAGCATCCTCAGCTCAAAGCTGTTTCCTCCGCTGGCCTGTCATGGACCTGAAATTCCTGCCACCGAAGTCCTTCTTATGTCTTAAAATCTCGTATCTTAAAAGCGTCCCCATCACGTGCATATTACCTGGCAGGTCACCCACTGCCTGTCCAATCTCGGGCTGTTTCTTAGACTTTCTCACTGATGAAAAGTGTGGGCAGATGTGATAACCCTGGGGTACCGGGACAGGGCTGGTCGACTGGAGGTGAGCTAGGTTTCCAGCGCCAGGTGATTCCGGGAGGAGCAACTCCGGCGGGGGCCCTGCCCTTGCAGACAGGTGCTCCCAGGTGGGGGGGCAGGGCTCTACCTGGGCTGTGCCCCGGGTTGTGAGGGAGGATAAAGGTTGGCAGGGCGAGGGTGCCAGAGGGACAGGAGGTCCTGTGAGTAAAAAGTGCCCATCTCGACTTGAGGCAAGCACAGCTAGGGCAGGGTGGAACCTGTCCTGTGTGAGAGCACAAAAGAAAACCTGGAACCACAGGGCACACGTCACCCACTTATGCTCCGTCTGTGTCCCAGGAGGCTGACCTGGACCCCTCGGTCCCATCTATGCTCCGTCCGTGTCCTGGGAGCCTGATCTGACCCTATACTCCCACCCAAGCTCTGTCCCTGTCCCAGGAGCCTGGCCTGGACCTTAGTCCCATCCGCACTCTGTCCATGTCCTGGGAGCCTGACCTGCTTAGGCTTCTTTAGGAGGCCGCCTCTGAAGCCGTGGAAGATGTAGATGGCGCCCCTGTGGCTGTCCTCCAGAGGGGCCCCCACCACCACGTCATTGTAGGAGTCCTGATTGAGGTCTTGAACGGAGGCGATGGAGGCCCCAAACCGGGCGTTCTGGTGATTCTGGGAATCCCTCAGCGTGCCGTTATACACAAACCGGTTCTGCAAGTCCGGGCAGGACCAGCTTGGATCTCCGCCTGCTGCCAAGCAAGTGTCTACTCCCAGTCCCAACTTCCCCAGACCCCACTCAGGCCACGGGAGCCCAGAGACAGGAGGGTCCCTTGCCCCTGGCTGGCTCCAGCAGGCAGGCCATGGCCCCTCTGGCCACCCATCTCCCTCGAGGGTAGCTGAGCTGGTCAGAATCCGGACCACCCGACGCTGGCAGCAGCACCAGCCTACCTGTCTCAGGTCGTAGACGTACACTCGGCCCCGCTCCCGGCCCTCACTGAAGTACATGGGCGCACCCACCAGCAGGACGTCGGTCATGCCGTCGCTGTCTGTGTCCACTGAGGTGATCTCACTTCCAAAGTAGGAGCCTATCTGTGACATGTGAGGGGCGAGGAGTGGACCGGTGCCTGGACCCGTGTCCCAAGCCACTGACTGTCCTGGGACTCTGAATTTGTGGTGAACTGACAGCCTCCCTCCCCAGGCGCACCCCCCAGACCCTCCCTCCCTTCTCTCCTCTCCCCTTACAGCCCACTCTGGCCTGTTTGTCCCTCTCTCCCTCCCTTTGTCCTTCTGTTGCTTGTCCCCCACTCTTCCTTCTTTTCATTGTTTAATGTTATTGGTGGCCCTTTGTTCTGCTTGTAAGTTAGATGATATATCAGCAAAAAAAAAAAAAAAGAAAAGAAAAGAAAAGAAAAAGTGGATATATAAAGAAGAAAACAAGTCATCCAGAGTTCCAGTGTTCACACAGAACGACCACAAATGTTCTAGTGCACTTTCCTCTAGTCTTTATTCCTGAGGTGTGTGCCCTGTTTGTGTGTGTTTGTATGTTTTTATTTTTACAAATTGGGATCATATGTAGTTTGTACACTGACTTTTTTTTTTTTTTTTAGAAAGTAGGATTTTTTGAGAGGACAGAAAAGCTCCCAGAGCAGGAGCGGACTCGAGGGGGTTGCCCATGATATTTTAATAAGATCATGAGCATTCCTCCATGACCTGTTAGGTCTCTTTGACTACACAATCACTGGGGATGCTATGATACTCCAAATTATGCACGTGTCATGATGTATTTAACCTGTCCTTTATTGCAGGACAGTTAGCTTGTTCCCAGGTTTAAAAAAATGTTTTAAAAAAAGTTTTAGTAGAGATGAGGGGCTTGCTATGCTGCTCAGGCTAGTCTTGAACTCCTAGCCTCAATCTATCTCCCTGGCCAGGCTTGGTGGCTCAGCCTGTAATCCCAGCACTTTGGGAGGCCGAGGAGAGTGAATTGCCTGAGCCGGCGGGTTCAAGACTAGCCTGGGCAACTTGGCGAGACCTCATCTCTACAATAGATAAAAAATTAGCTGGGTGCGGTAGCATGCACCTGTAGTGCCGGCTACTTGGAAGGCTGAGGTGGAAGGATCACCGGAGCCCAGTGGGTCGACTCTGGGGTGGCCATGAGCATGCCACTGCACTCTAGCCTGGGCGACGGAGTGAGGCTCAAACTCAAACTCAAAAAAAAAAAAAAAAAAGAAAAATCTACCCTCCTCGGCTTCCCAAAGTGCTGGGATTATAGGCATGAGCCGCCATGCCCAGCCTGTTTCCAGTTGTTTTTCTTTTTTTTTTTTGCGTTGGAGTCTCACTTTGTCGCCCAGACTGGAGTGCAGTGGCATGCTTCCAGCCACCGCAGCCTCGACTTGCTGGGCTCCGGCGATCCTTCCACCTCAGCCTTCCAAGTAACTAGAACTACAGGCGCGCACTACCATGCCCGGCTAATTTTTTGATTTATTGTGGAGATGAGGTCTCACCAAGTTGCCCAGGTGGGTCTTGAACCCGAGGGCTCAGGCAATCCACTCACCTCAACCTCCCAAAGCGCGGGATTACAGGCTGAGCCACCGAGCCCGGCTGTTTCCAGTTTTTAATGGTACAAATCACTCTGCGATTAGTGTCTTTGGGGTGAGTTGTGAATTCTCACTGCATCTGAGCACTGGCAGTGTCCCTTCCAGCCTGGGCTCAGGGCTCCCCATGCGGGTGAGGGCATTGTCCACCCGCTCCACCTCTCTCACCTGTAGACCCATCAGCAAGCCCCACTTGAGTGTGCCATACCCTACTGCTCCCCACCACCTCTTCCCCAGGCAAGACACCTTCCAAAGGGCCTTCACCTCCAACTGGTCCCCCCAGCCCACCTGAGTGGACTCTCATAGCTGGGCTTGCTGTTTTTTTTTTTTTGAGTAGAGGTCTCACTCTATTGCCCAGGCTGGAATGCAGTGGCATGATCACAGCTCACTGCAGCCTTGACCTCCTAGGATATGGCGTCCTCCCGCCTCAGCCTCCTGAGTAGCTGGGACTACAGGTGTGCATCACTACACCGAGTGAATTTTTAAATTTTTATTTTTGTAAAGACGAGGTCTCGCTTTGTTCCCCTCCTGCCTTGGCCTCCCAAAGTGCTGGGATTACAGGTATGAGCCACTGTGCCTGGTTGCTTCCTCACTTTAGGAATGAAGTCTAGATTCTTAGTGTGGCCCTGCTGGACCAACCCCTGCCCCCGACAGTGTTTCTGGCTCCTACTAGACCCAGTGACTTCTCTTTTCCAAAAGCCCCAGACCCTGGTTGGGCTCTGGCCTCACCTGTGTGCAAGCTTTCCCCTTGTCTGCACTCCTCTCCTGCCCCCCAGATAATGCCACCCCATGGCTTGAGCTGAAGCTGCCTCCAACTCCCCCATTCCGCCCCCTTCTTCCATGTGCCACCACCAGGCCATCAGCCTCCACCAACCCCTCACCCTCGCTCCCCCTGCCGGCCCTGCTTCCTCCCTGGGAAGCCTCATGGGCTGGTACTGAGCCTGCTGTGCTCTGGGCCTGGGTACCATGCGTGGTACACAGAAGCTTCTTAATAAGTGTTCACTGGATTGCTGGGTTGCTTAGAAAAGGAAAGGGTGCCCATTCATGGACAGGCCCTGAGTGAGAGCTCCGTGGTCTTGGGCAACTCAGGGGCCCATGTGGCTTAGGAGAGAGCATCCTCATCTTACAGGGAAGGAATGGAACTCAAGCGACCACTTGCTCTTAAGGTTCAGCCTCGATTCCCCAAAGAGCTGGCCCTGGGTGTGTGGGCAGGTGGGGTAGAGGCTGAGGGCAGGGCCCTGTGAGTGGGTGGGGCAGAGGCCGAGGGCAGGGTCCCTGGCACCCATGTGGCAGGAGGAGGAAGGACAGGACTGCAGAAAGAGAGATTTAGGTTAGACCCCCCATGTGGAGCAGTCTCTCATGGTGACAGGTCCAGGGAGGCCATCCCCAGGCCCAGGAGGGCCAGCAGAGAACAGGAACCACAGCGAAGGGGGTCGGGCTCACGTGGCCTCGGGGCCATAGATGTGGCTGGGCAGGAGGAGCCAGGCTGGGTTTTGGGGTCATTGAGGTCAGGGGTGGCACCCTGCAGGGAGCCCCACCCCAAGACCTGGGTTCTCCACCCGACCCAGCCATGAATCTGTCATAGGATTCTGGAAAAGCCACGTTTCTTCCTAGGACCCCCATTCTCCCAGGTGATCAAAGTGACTGGATTGGAATCTGCTTTTCCCCCAGGGACCCTGATCACAGCCTTCCAGGAGGCACTCCTCCCCATCCCACACAGTCTGGTGAGTGGTACTGTCTGAGGGCCAATCATGCCCAGTGGGGCCATGGCACTGGCAGCATTCCCACACCGTGTTACCATTCCAGGAAAAGGGAAGACGTGGAGTCCTAGTGACCCAGGGGCCTTCCATGGCCAGAGGCACAGCTCCTGCCACTCCTGGTGGCATGACAGTTGGCTCAAGGCAGGGGACTGGCCTTCATAGTGGCCAGCCCGTGCTCTGTGCTCTGGCCCTCCCTGTGCCCACCTCCCTGCCCCCTCCCTTACCTGCTCACCCCGCAGGGCCTGGTGGATGGTGAGGCTGCGGTTGCTGTGCATAGTGAACAGGATGACTTTGCCCGTGTGGTTGAACCGGGGGGCTCCGGCCACGTACACCCGCCCCTGCCTGGAGGACACGACCGAGGTGACTGTGTACCCTGCCGCAGGAGGAAACAGGCTGGTCTCTGGCACCATGTCCTCGGCAGGCCTGGCTGGGCCTCGTGCGTGGCTGGGCCGTGCAAGACAGACCGTGACCGGGAGGGTTCAGGGTTGCTGAGCAGATGCGGTCACGCAGGCCATGATTCCAGGGCAGCTGGGAAGGCCTTTGGGGGCAGGGCCCGGGGGGTGTCACAAGGAGGACTCATGTCCCCCCATGCCTGCAGGGGATGCCACTGACTGGAGTATACACCCCTTCTTCCCCCTCAAGAGCCTGGGAGCTCACTGCAGTTAAAACCGGGCAGCCATTGTTTCCCCTCTCCCCAGTCTCTGCTCCCAGGGACCACTTGTGTCCTTCATGACCATGAACCACGTGACATGGCCCGGACTGCTGCTTGGTAGTGGAAGGAATAGCTCTACTCCAGGTGTCTCATGGGGTCTTAGGGTTTCTGGCAGTCTCAGAGCTTTGTGGGCTCAAAGAAGAAGGCTTCCAGGCTCCTCTTGGGCCCCACAGCAGACGCCAGGGAAAAGGGGATGGCCCCTGGGCTCTTCTGGAGAGGCTGCCATGTGTGGTCCTGGTGTGGCTGCACCTGATCACAGGAGTCTTGGGTCAGCCACCCGGGGTAGGCAGGAGTGCATGGCGCCTGCAGGCAGCACTCCCAAAAGCAGAGGCCCCCAGGTGTGTAAAGCCTACGGCACCCCAGGGCCCCACTTTCTGCCAGACAATCTTGGATACTAACCCTAAATTTTATTTCTTTTTATTTATTTATTTCTTGAGTCAGGCTCTCTGTCCCTCAGGCTGGAGTGTAGTGGCACCAGTCATGGCCACCACAGCCTTGGCCTCCTGGGATCAGGCGATCCATTTCAGCCTCCCCAGTAGCTGGGACAATAGGACTACAGGTGCACACCATCATGCCCAGCTAATTTTTAAAAATTTTTTATTTTTTGCAGAGATGAGGTCTCGCCATGTTGTCCAGGCTGGTCTCCAACTCCTGGGTTCAACCAGTCCTCCTGCCTTGGCCTCCCAAAGTGCTGCGATTATAGGTATGAGCCGCCATGCCTGGCCTGGAGCTCAGATTTTAGATGGGTTTTGGGCCCTGTCAACAGTTCCTGGACTGTTTCTGGGGAACTGACATCTCCTGCCATGTATGGATGCGTCTGTGTGCATGGGTGTCTGTTGGGGTAACACTGTCACTTGGGACCTGCTGGCCGCTTCCAGAGTGGCTGGCTACAGGGCAAACAGGAGTTGACCCAGTGGTGGAGTGGGAGGACAGACAACTCTGGCTCCAGGTGTGTCACTTTTGACTCTTGGTGGTGCATCCTGGGAAGCGGGCTCAGGAGGTCTGGGAGAGCAGGGCCTCAGATGGGGGAGCTGATATGGTCGTGCACAGCCACAAACAAACAGAGCAGGGGTGGGGTTGTCCTCATGGGTGGGGCCAAGTTTTCTCCTGTGTTGAGCCCACGGCACAGCTGAACTGCTCTCAGGGGGCCTTGGGTTCTGGGCTGCCTGGGGGGGGAGAGAATATGGGGAGGGACTGGGCCTGGGTCCCAGGAGTGGGTGGGGGCCTCCGAGTTCCTAGAGCTGCCTGCCTCCCAGGAGGCTGTGCCTTGGGTTCCCTGAGGGGCTGTTCTGAAGCCGGATTGGCCTCCCCAAAGGCCTGGTGAGAAGACAGAGCCAGGGCCTGAAGTCTACACCTCACTATCCTCCCAGCCTCCTTCCCCGCAGCTGCCCTCTTGCTGGATAGCAGCTGCCCTCTCGCTGGATAGTCGGGAAGAATCTTCCAGCAGGGATCTCTGCCCCTGACACTGCTCTCCCAGAGGATCTCCCAGAGAGACTCCCAGAGGGAAGAGGGGGAGAGATGACACTCCCCAGGACTCTTCAAGGCGGTGACTGTGTTAAGGCATGACAGGCCTTGAGTGTCTGTCAGTCATGTTCTACCCCATTGGCTTTCTGGGAGGAGAAGGAGACTGACTTTGCTGGGCTAGGGGATGTTCACCCTGCTGTGTCCTCACTTAGCTACCTTCAGTAGCTTCCCACTGCCAGCATGAAAAATGTGAACCTCTCAACCTGGCACTGGAAGCCACCTGCTGCAGCTGTCCTAACCTGCTTTCCTCTCCCTGCCCCCTCCCCCTGCTCCAGCCTCGTGGGTCCATTTCCTGGGCCCTGAAATCCCCTGGCATCCCCCACCTCACTCCTTTACTTGGCCTTCTGGCTTATTCAAACTTGCCCTGCTGCAGGGACCTGGGAGACTGCCCTGAGCAGGCAGCTCTGGACCACAACCACCCACATGGCTTCACACTCACTTGGAAATAGCCCCAGGGGAACTGGGGACATGTGGATGTGATCTGCTTTGCTATTTGTTTTTAATTTTCTTATTTATTTATTTATTTTAGAGACAGGCTCTCGCTCTGTCACCCAGGCTGGAGTGCAGTGGTGCAGTCATAGTTCATTGCAGCCTCGACCTCCTGGGCTCAGGTGATCCTCCTGCCTGGAACTACAGGTGCACATGACCACGCCCTGCTAATTTTTCTTGCTATGTTGTTCAGGATGGTCTTGAACTCCTGGGCTCCAGCGATCCTCCTACCTTGGCCTCCCAAAGAGCTGGGATTACAGTCGTGAGCCACTACGCTGGCCTTGCCTTGGTATTTTAGTGCCTCATGGCAGTGTGTCTCCGCCTCTCCCTCGGTTTCCTGACTTTCAGCACCATGCTGCACACTTGGTGGAAACCCCACAAAGCCTGCAGTATCTTAGTGGGGGGTGCTGGCTTCGTTCTCCCCTGTCCTTCCTGGACCCCTCAACAGGGTCTGATGGCCCTCTAAACTCTGCCAAGGCAAGGACCTGGTCTTTCCCTGCTCCTGCTCTGGGCTCCTGGCTGGCTCCTTTGTGTTAGCACAACTGTGCCTGGAGCAGCCCGAGGGCGGGCTGTGTCCTGTCCACACTGGAGCCTCAACCACAGGTACCCATCTGGCCTCTGGGCTCCACACATGTGAACTGAGTGGGACCCAGGCCCTGGGGACCTACGCCTGGACTCTTAGGACAGTCCTGACATTGTGCCCTGTCATCACGAGGGTCCCAAGGTTGGGATGGAAAATGGGGTCCCCCATGAGGGCTGTGTCCAGGTAGGGCATGTGTCTGAGAGCTGAGGATGAGGGCAGGAGGGGATGGAGTGTCAGCGGAAGGTCAGACACATGTAGGAGAGGGTCCTGGAGTCACTCATGACAAGTAACTTCCCAGGGAGTGGGCATGGTCCAGAAATCCAGAAAGGCCTCGCAGCTGGGACCTCTCACCACCCGATCAAAAGACTCGATCCTGCGGTCCTAGGTGTCCTCCACAGCCCTGAGCGTCCCCGTCCCCAGTGCTCAGTGGCCATGGCCTGTGCGAGATTGTGAGCATGGCTAAAAACCAGCAGGCTTCTGTCTGCCTGCGCTGACTCTGCCCGAGCTCGGCAGGCTGGGGGCTGACACCGAGCCAGGCCCTGAAGCCTCAAGACACACCCACAGCGGACCCAGAATCTAGAAATATCCTGGGAGAACATTTAGGACAGAGAGTTGCCAGTGTTCATTCTCCCGTGGATGGAGAGCCCGTCACACGGAGGCCAGGCCAGGCGTGGGGAGATCGCTGGAAGGAAGCCGTCCCTGGGAGCCCTTCAGGGTCGAGTGCTCGGATCCGCACACACCAGGCCCCTTGCGTGTGTGGGCTGGGGTCCCCCGCAGCAGCTGGGTGACCACCTGGCCCCGCCCAACCCCTCCCCGGCCCCAGCCCCGCTTCCTACCCCGCCCATTCTCCCCGCCCCACCTCGCCCCTCTCCGGCCCCGCAGCCCCGCCCCGTTTCCCAGTCCAACCTCCCCCTGCCATCTGGATCCCCCCTACCCCTTCCCCCGCCCCGCCCCTGCCCCTCCCTCTGCCCCGGCCCCGGCCCCGCCCCCTCTCCGCCCCGCCCCCGCCGGCGCTGGCTCTCACCCAGGTAGGCGCCGTGGTTCCTGAGCTCCTCGGGGAACTCCCCCAGGTAGGCCTCGCGGAGCGGGATGAGCTTCCCCGCGCTTGTCTCCTTGAGCACGGCTCCGTTCCAGTCGTAGGCGCCGACGGCGCCCAGCAGAACCCCGTCCTGGCGTGGAGAGAAATACGTATCGGTCCCTGTCCCTGGGCCCTGCCTGAGCCTGGCCAGGCCCTGCGACCGGAGCGCCGGCCACCCCCGGCCCCTCCCGGGCCAGTCGTTCAGCCGGTCTTCCGGCCTGTCTCTTGCTTGGGAACGAGCCAAGATCTGCTTGTTTAGAGACGGGACCTCACTCCATCCCCCAGGTTAGAGCGCAGTGGCCCTGTCAGGCTACCGCAGCCTCCACCTTCTGGACTCAGACGATCCTCCTGCCTCAGCCTCCTGAGAAGCTGGGACTACAGGCACGTGCCACCAGGTCCAGCTAATTTTTAAACCTTGTAGAGACAGGGTCTCATTATGTTGCCCAGGCTGGTCTCTAGCTCCTGTCTTCAAGCATTCCTATGCCTCAGCCTCCCAAAGTACTGAGATTACAGGTGTGCATTCCTACACTTGGCTAATTCTTGCATTTTTAGTGGAGATGGGGTCTTGCTCTGTTATCCAGGCTCTGACTTTGAGCTTTTAAAGGACAAGCAGGCAAAGGCTCCCTCTCTCCCACTGAGCCTTCCCTGTTGACTGAGCACCAGGGTCTCAGCGGGGTCTAAAGAGCAAGGTGGACCTTGTCTAAGGGCTTAAGGGCCTGACCCTCCAGAGGCAGAGCTGACTGTTCAGGCGGAACGTTTTCTCAGCTATAAGTAGGCTGGTGTTGGAGAGTTCCACTTGGCTACCTTCTAACTAGCCTTCTTCCTTCTGCTCCAGCCTCCGCCTAGGAGGCTCTGACCCGCCTGTCAGGGCCAGGAGCAGAGACAGGAACTCAAATGCTCGTTGTCCCCAAAGCTGCTGCCAGCTCCCCGCATGGCCGTGCCCCTTCTCTGTGGAGTTCTGTGTCACCCATCCACACATCTGGGCCCATGGAGGCCTGAAGCCGGGAGGACGGGTGTTATCTGCACTCAGCAGCTGAGGTTCAGAGAGGGAAGGACTTGGCCCAGATCTCATCGCATGTCAGAGGCAGGGCTGGGGCTTCGACCAGACAGGTGGGCAGGACAGAGAACATCCACCTGTCTCCCCAAAGCCTGGTGTGGACACTGCTTCCAATTCCGACCCGGACTTTCTCCAGGGAGGAGAGCACCACGGGGCCCTGCCTGCCTGCTTTTCGTCCCTCCCTCCTTCCTTCCTCCTTCCTCCATCCCACCTTCCTTCCTCCTTTCCTCCTTCTTACCCTCTTTCCTCCCTCCCTCCCTCCTTCCCTTCCTCCTTCCTTCTTCCTCCCTCCTCTCCTCCCTCCCTCCCTCCTTCCCTGCCTTCCTCCTTCCTTTTCTTCCTCCTTCCTTCCCTGCCTCCTCTCTCCCTCCCTCTCTCCTTTCCTTCCTTCCTTCCCTCCCTCCCTCCGTCCCTCTCTCCCTCCCTCCACCTGCTGAGTCCTAGTTTGTAACTGTAGACCAGGCTTCTTCATGGGGGGCTTTGTGGAGGGCAGGGGGCCTCTGCAGTGTCCTGAGTGGGGCTGGCTGGCTATGGGAGACCCCTCAGGCAACTCTCCCTCCCTCAGTGGGCTTTGGGAATCCTTTTGGGGCGATTGTTCTGTCTCTCATCTTAACTACTTGAACCCAGGCTGCAGCTGATGTGCTGGGCCCTCACAGGAGGTCCCTTTCCAGGAGTGGGCTTGTTGAGGCCAGGGAGGCCACCCTGGCACGGGGGACTCCAGGGAGGGGCCAGCAGTGAAGGCCCCCAATGCCAGCCCTGTCTTTTTCCAGATGCGAGAGCCCAGACATTTTGAATTTGGAAAAAATCTGGGAGGGCGGGGCAGAAAAAGGTGGCCAAAGCCTTGCCAGGACGGCGGGTGTGTGGGCGCAGCTGGAGACCAACAGCAGCATGCCAAGGGCTGTGGGCCGTGCTCTGAGGCTGGGAGGACCCTGATTTAGGGCCTCCTTTCCCATGGGCTGCAAGGCTCCAGCAGATGTCGCAGGGCGTGCCTGGTGGTCCCGTGCAGGTGGGCCCTCCCACAGGCTGGTGTTCCTGGCAACTGTGGATGTGAGGCCGGGGACTTGGCCGCTGTCAGAAGGGCTGAGGCCGGGTCCTCGCCCTCCTGAGTGCACCCTGGCTCCCTCCTCCCCACATGCGCCTCTGCCTCCCAGTCCTGGCTCAGCACTTCACTGACCTCTGACTCAGCCTCTACATCGGTCCTGTTTCCCAGTTGAGCTGAACGTGCCTAGGGCCTATGACCAGATTTCCCGACACTCTGGGCTCTAGCCAATCCCTCTCCCATGCATAGAGGTAGTGTGGTCCAAGATGGGAGTCCTGCCTGGGGTGATTTGCCCCCAGGTGATATGTAGCAATGTCTGGAGAGGTTTTGGGTTCCTACAGCTTGGGGTGGGGGCCCAGCTGCCCCTGCCCACAATGCCCAGGGTGGCTCTGCAGAAGGGCCAGCTAGCCCCATGACTGAGCGGCTCACTTTGCCTTCTGGGATTTGATGTCTTGGTCTGTACACTGGGAACAAGGAATCTGCTCTGTCTACCTCATGGAAGTCAGGGAATTCAGTGGGAGGATGGAGTGTCATATAGTGAGGTAGCGA
This sequence comes from Cephalopachus bancanus, assembly GCA_027257055.1. Classification (NCBI taxonomy): domain Eukaryota; kingdom Metazoa; phylum Chordata; class Mammalia; order Primates; family Tarsiidae; genus Cephalopachus; species Cephalopachus bancanus. The sequence goes on along the minus strand of JAPVLO010000288.1, from coordinate 3,733,421 downwards.
GGACAGATGAGCAGGCCCTTTCTGGCGAATTGGGAGACCAAGCACATGGCCTGGTACGAGACAGGGAGAATGCACACATGACACACCCACAGGTGCATGTCCAGCTTCCTCACGTGGTGCTCCTAGGTAAGACTTTACAGTTTATATAGCATTTTCACAGGTACTGGCTCACCTGTCCCTCCAGCAGTCCTGCGAGGCTTCCACCCATCTTATGGACCAGCACAGGTGAGACACACGGAGGGTGACACTGAACCCAGACACCACGTGCTGCTTGTGACCTGCCCCCCACCCTCCGTGGGCCAGACCCTCCTGAGACCCCGCCATTGGAAGCATCCGCTGATGGGACCTGGGAACCACCTGCCGGAGTCCAACTGAGACCTCCAACAACCTCATGGCCCTGGTACAGGGACATGACTGGTGTTATCAGAGCCACAGGCCACCGGATTTGCCACCGACCTGGTTGTTGCACGAGGCTCGGTGGACTGAGCCAGACTGCTGGACCTGGGGAACATGCCCCATCGGCACCCTGCACAGTGAGGGGCACCAGCCACCTTCAAGGGGATACGTGGGTTTATGCTCTGTCATCCACGCACTTCTGAAGAGGGCTCAGGACAGGATAAGTCAGTGGAAGGCAGTGACTCCCTCACCCAGCCCAGGGGACGAGAGGCAGAGCAGCCCCAGAAAGGACAGGAAGCCAGGTTGAGAGCCCACCTGTCTGTGGAGGTGGGATGGCAGACAGGGAGCTGGTGTAGGGGATGCCCATGAGGTACATGGGACTCTGACACTGAGCCTTACCACCTACCTCCACCACGTGCGAGGAGAAGCCTGTCTGTGACATCTCCAGCCCAAAGGAGGTCTCGTTCTTGTTGGTGCCTATGACAGGGACAGAGGGATGTCAGCCCATGTCTTTGATGCCAGACTGGCCTGCTACTCGGCCCACTGCCTGCTTCCTGGGCACCCTCAGAAGTGGGGTGCTCCTTCGCGGGGGCCCTGAGCTGAGGCTGGAAGTGTATCAGCCTCCTCCACCCCTCCTGGTTCCCTGAGCGGGGAGGGTACCGCGTGCCTCTCAGGTGGTCATACAACTCTTGTTAGTCACCCCAGCTTCTGAGAGGGGCTTGATTGATGGGACAGGCTGGGATGGTCTTATCAGACTACTAAGTGGGGGAAGCCAGAAAGGGCGTACGGAGGTAAACGGTGCACACACTGCTTTGTGGTTCCTTTTATTCACCAGGTTTGGGTCTAGACATTTTTGGATGGTTCCCAGACATCACACCGACGCTCAGAGGGAGACCTGTCACCACGGTGGGCTTGTATGAGAATCTCCATGTGTGCCCAGAACCTTCCCTTACAGAGGGATCCCCCATGGAGCACTGGGGCAGGCACACTCAGCACCCAAGGGCCAGTCTGAGGAGAATTACTAGATCTGGGTATGTGTGCTCTGGCATGGCGTCAGGTTCATGGTCCTGCTGTGGCATCTAGCCCTGCATATGAGGGCCACTGGGTCCCCTTTCCCGTGTCTGTAGTGAGTCACTCAATGCACAAGGGTGCAGGGATGCTGCCTTCTGGGCCTTTCTCTGACCCTTTTGTATACCCAGTGCCTGCTATTGGGGGGCCCATTAGACAAGATGGTGCCAAGAGTCTGTGCAAATAAAAAATGGTGCTTAAATCACCGTGAGTAAGGCCATTGGAGGGAGCTTGCCAAAAACGGAGTGGGAGGTGGCGGGCAGGCAGGGTTGGGGGCTCAGGCTCTGGCATCAGGCCCAGTTGGGTCCCAACTAGGGTTGCCAAATACAATATGGTGGCCCAGCTACACTTGAATTTGTTTTTATTTATTTACTTCCTTTTTTTGTGTGTCAGAGTCTCACTCTGTCACTCAGGCTGGAGTGCAGTGACACGCTCATGGCCACCGCAGCCTCCACCTGCTGGGCTCAGGTGATCCTTCCGCCTCAGCCTTCCAAGTAGCTGAGACTACAGGCACACGCCACCATGCCTGACTAAATTTTTTATTTATTGTGCAGACGAAGTCTAGCCAAGTTGCCCAGGCTGGTCTTGAACTGTGCGGCTCAGACAATCCTCCTGCCTCTGCCTCCCAAAGTGCTGGGATGACAGGCAGTGAGCTACCGTGCCTGGCCTACATTGAATTTAGACAAACAACGAATAATCTCTTAGTGTAAGTCTGCCACAGATGTTGCATTTTAGTCTTGATAAGTTTGCCAACCCCCTGAACTCCTTCAATCCTCAGTTTTCCCAGCAGACATGAGAATAGCAGCAAAACGGTCTCCCAGAGCTGTTCACAGAGTGCACAGAGCAGCACTCTAGCACTGGTGTTTGTTTATTTTAAATAAAAACATTTATTTATTTGCTTATTTATTTGTTTTTGTTTTTTAATCGGGTCTCACTCTATCACCCAGGCTGGATGATCACAGCTCACTGCAACCTTGACCTACTGGGCTCAATTCATCCTTCAACCTCAGCCTCCCAAGTAGCTGGGACTACAGGTGCATGCCAACATGCCTGGCTAATTTTATTTTTTTTTTTGTAGAGACGAGGTCTTGCTCTGTTGCCTAGGCTGGTCTCGAACTCCTGACCTCAAGTGATCCTCCCTTCTCAGCCTCCCAAAGTGCTGGGATCACAGCTGTGAGCCACGTGCCCAGCGTGTGTTTACAGGGACCGGTGCCACGCCACTTTGCACTCCGTGGCTGGGGCTGGACTGCGCTGTGCAGGGTTTACCCGTTGCAGGCCCGGGAGAGGTTTACCCAGCAGGTATGGCTCACCTTCCAGGCTGAAGATCCTATCCCCCAGCGCGTCGACAATGTCCTTTAGGGCCGCCTCGTCCGTGACGTTGAAGAAGTGCTTGTCGTCCGGGTCGCTGGCGATGTATTTGATTTCATTAAGGAACGTCTCTGGGTTGATGCCCCTGCGGTTGTAGTAGCCCAGGACCTGCCAGGGACGCGGCAGGGGTGAGGACGGCGCAGACGCCCCGACGCCCACGGACCTGGTGCCAGCACGGGGCGGATTGAGCCGCGGCTGCTGGACGGCCTTAGACTCTCCCTTGGGGCAAGGCCAGGACCCGGGCTCAGCTGGGCTCTGGGAGTCTGGAGGCCGGGAGTGCTTTCTAGGTTTTTTAGGTTCCAGAATCTCCCGGTGGGAGAGGGAAACCCCGAGACAGATCCACAGCCTCTTCGGGGGCGGGGCGGGGCGGGGGCGGGGCCGGGGCGGAGCGGGGCGGGGCCCAGGCGAGGGGGCGGGGCCTGAGCCCAAGTCGGGCGGGGCTCGGGCGGCGCCGGGTCAGGCTCCGGCGGCGCGGGGCGATCCTCTGCGTGCTTTATAGGAGGACGCCCGAGAGGCCCAGTCGATCCAGGTCGCCCGTGACAGCGCCCGAAGTCATCTCCTGGGCCCAGGGCTGGGCGGCACGCGCGAGACTCACGGCCACGGCGTATCTGGTCACATTGTCCCTTTCGCTCTGCTGGATCACCCTCTCCAGGTCCGGGCTGTCGTGCGACTCCCCGTCCGTGATGACAATCATCACCTTCTTGGCCCCTTTCCTTCCGCCCTTCTGGAAAGCCTCGGAGCTGGAATCCGAGCGCAGGGAGGGTCATGAGAGGGAAGCGGCTGGGGCTGCCCCACGCCCCCAGAGAGGCCGCAGAGACTGGGACAAAAGCGCCCCCTTAGGCGGCCTGAAGGCTCCCGGCTGAGGTGCCCGGCCATCATGCTCCCACCGGCTCTCAGGTGGGGCTTTGACCTGTGGTCTTTGAAAGGGAACTTAAAAACGATGATTATTTTGGAGACAGAGTCTTGTTCTGTCGCCCAGGCTGGAGTGCAATGATAGATCATAGGTTACGGCAGCCTCCAACTCCTGGGCTCAAGTGATCCTCTTGCCTCAGCCTCCTGAGTAGCTGGGACTGCAGGCGTGAGCCACACTGTGCCTGGCCTAAAAGGTGGCTTTGCAAAGCCCCTTTGGAGACCCGACCTTGCTGCTTCGGATAGGCTGAGAGGGTGAAGTGGAACTGGGAGGGCAGTTCAGGGGCGATGCCGACCTTTAGGGGAGCTGAGTCTGTGATGCAAGAGCCCAACTGCACATGAGGATCCTGTGGGGAGTTTTTCAGGCGTGCACTACCACGCTTGGCTAATTTTTGATTTATTATAGAGATGAGGTCTCGCCAAGTTGCCTGGGCTGGTCTTGAACCCACAGGCTCAGGCAATTCACTCGTCTTGGCCTCCCCAAGTGCTGGCATTACAGGCTGAGCCACCAATTCTGGCTGGGGGAGCTTTTGAAAATCATTGATGCCTATGCCCCATCCGGGCCCACTGAATCAGAGACTCCCGTGGGCTGGTGATGACTCAGGTGTCTCAGGAACTTTAGAAGGGTCCCAGTGAGCACCCTGAGTGGAGGCCAGCCCCCTCAGTGCTGAGAAGATGCTGGCCAGGAGTTCAACACCCAAACAACCCTCACCACAAACGCCAACATGTTGGGGGAGGCCTGGTGGAGGTCTGACCCCCCACCCCACGAGGACTGCTTTGATTTCACTTTGGGAAATATTAAAATCCAAATTCCATGAAAAAGATTTCTCTTTCTCACTTTTTTTTTTTGAGTTGGAATCACTCTATTGCCCAGGCTGGAGTGCAGTGGCATAATCATGTCGACAGCAGCCTTGACCTGCTGGGCTCAGGTGATCCTTTTGCCTCAGCCTCCTGAGTAGTTGAGACTACCGGCATGCCCAGCTAATTTTTTTTTTTAGTTGGAGTCTCACTCTTTCGCCCAGACTGGAGTGCAGTGGCACGCTCCTGGCCACTGCAGGCTCGACCTGCTGGACTCCGGCGATCCTTCCGCCTCAGCCTTCCAAGTAGCTGGAACTACAGGTGCGCACTACCACGCCCAGCTAATTTTTTCATTTATTGTAGAGATGAGGTCTCGCCAAGTTGCCCAGGTGGGTCTCAAACCCGCAGGCTCAGGCAATCCACTCACTTCAGCCTCTCAAAGCGCGGGATTACAGGCTGAGCCACCGAGCCCGGCCCCCAGCAAATTTTTAAAAACAATTTTGTAGAGATGAGGTCTCGGCAAGTTGCCCAAGCTAGTTTCGAACTCCTGGGCTCAGGCAATCCTCCCTCCTCTGCCTCCCAGAGTGCTGAGATGGGTTCTAGGGCAGGAAGACTGGCATCAGAGGTATCTCTTGTTACCTGTCATGCTGGGTTGATACGCATGACTCACACAACCTGGAATGAATCAGCTCAGAACATCTGAACAGCTACCAGTGGAGAGAAGGACCCATCTGTGTTCCCCTAGCAGGGCCATGATGTCCCGCTTGTGTTGATGTAAAACCCTCCCGTTTTAGTATGCACCATGGCCAGGGGGCTGCAAAGTACTCGCTGCGTGGGCTGAGAAAGCTCTGAGCTTAAGCTCGACCCGGGAGGGAAAACTCTGCCATTCTTTCCACAGAGATTCTAGATGCTTTTATGACCTCACTGGAGGACCGGGTCCAGAAATGAAACTCCATGGGAAAATAATGACAGGGGAAAGCATGTATTACTATAGATGGGGCCATCAAAATGGTGGTCCCCATCTCCTGGAGCAGAGTGACATCCAGAGTGATGTCCGTGTGGATCTGAGGTTACTGTGGCAGATTCTAGGTGGCAACTTCACATGGGGTAGGGACATGGCTTTGCTCCGCCATAGCTTCTATTATAAATTCCATGAGAGAGGCGGGAGCTTTGCACTCACCACAGGCTCTGCGGATCTGGAGGCCAGGAGACCACATAGACCGAGGCCATGACAGACGTCCCTTCTGCTCAAGACCCACACATGCTCCTGCTTCTCACATGCTTCTCCTAGGGAAAGCCTGGGTCCTGACAACGGCCTCCTGGGCCCTTTGTGACAGGGCTTGCCCCCCCGCAGCCTCTTATCATGCTGGCTCCCCCCTCCACCTGCTGGCTGTTGCCCCTGTCCTGGAGGGCACCAGGCACGCCTGGCCTCTGAGCTGCCCCCTTCCAGATGCCCACATGGCCAGCCCCCACACCTGCAGGTCTCACCCAAGGCATCCCCCAGGGAAGCCTCCCCTGCCCTCCACAGACACCGACTCATGCCCAACCCTGCACGCGCCCAACCCCATCCTCTGCTCCCACAGCCTTCATCTTCTGGAACACAATGGCTGGTGTTTGCTCATCCCTACCGACCTTTCTAGAGTGTCCGCTCACACACCAGGACAGGGATCTCCTGCTGTGGTCACAAAGCTGGCCCAGTGCTTCCGTGGCTAGATGCCCATACTAGGTGATCAACTAAGTTCTGTTGGGTGAGGTGGAGTCATACCACACTGCTAGGTCACCTTTCTAACTGGTAGAGGTGGGGGTCACACCACACTGCCATGTCATCCCCCTACACTGCTGCCAGGTCACCCTCCTAGCTGGGTGGAGGTGGGGTCACACTACACTGCTGAGTCACCTTCCTAACTGGGCAGAGGCAGGGTCACCCTCCCAACTGGGTGAGGCGTGGTAACACCACACTCCCAGGTCACCTTCCTAACTGGATGGAGACAGGGTCACACCACACTCCCAGGTCACCCTCCTAACTGAGCAGGGGTGGAGTCACACCACACTTCCAGGTCACCCTCCTAACTGGGCAGAGGTGGGGGGTCACGCCACACTGCTGGGGGATGTCCCCTTCCTAACTGCACGCTGCCAGGTCACCCTCCTAGCCACACACCTGATGACAGTATCTGGTACCCGGTAACCTGCAGTGCCCACCCACTCCTGCCTTAAGGACACTGCCACCCCAACCATCTTGCTCCAAGCCTGCTCTGCAGCTGGGTGGCTCAATACCCCCAGCATGAATCCTGTGCTGTGCTCCTATGGGTGCGACTTTGCACCTACACGTTTCCGATGCCCCTTCCTTTGTCATTGGAGTGGAACATCCTGTGTGATGGGGCTTCTCTCCACATCTCTCTGCAGAATCCCAGGGTCTGCCTAGGACAGGTCAAATGCCACTTCCTCCTGGCAACCCTCTTGGTCCCTCTGGGGGTCCTTCCCTACCTCATCCTCACTGGGTTAAGTTGATGTTAACACATGTCAGGGCTCCTCTGTGGAGCTGTGTGCTGCCACAGCCAGGAACCACAGGCTGCCTCTCTGTGACCCTCAGGTCATGGCCTGGCTCTCTGCCCTTGGGCAGGTGCACAGAAAAGAAACATGTATTGCATGTAAACTGGATGAAGAAAGAAAGTCTCTGCCTTGAAAGGAAGAGAAAGAGCCTCCACTTTAAGAGGACTGGCAGTCATTTGGGACCTGGGTCGGCAGGCTGAGAAGACTAGAATTCCAAGCCTTTTTGAGGTGAAGACTCCAACCACAGCATGCTACGTGTCCCCGATGGTGCAAACCACCTGGTGAGTCACATACGGTGGCTAACCTGAGATCAGCGGGTTGTAAGACGAGGCCGAAACCGTGGGCTTCCTCCTGGCATGAGTCAGCCAGCCTCATGCCAGGAGGGAGCCGGTGGTCACAGACCTCTCACAAGGGCCGGCAGGAGGCTCGGGTCTCACTCCGAGGATGGGGCCCCACAGTCATCAGTGGGGCCCTCGTGAGCATGAGAGGGCCGTCTTCACCCGGAGGAACTCTATTTGGGAAAGACCCAAGTGGGTTTCATCAGCACAACAGGGCCACGCCAGCCAGGCAGTGACTTAGTCATCAGGATCTGTGAGGCTGGAAATTCCGGATCTCTTGGCCACACGTGGTCACAATGTGGTAAATCACTCTCGCACTGTGGGATTCTTTGCACCACGTCGACTAACCCCATGGGGGTGGGGCATGAAGGAGTGGGTCTGTGGTCTCAGGGACTGTAGCAGTCCTCACATTCATAGGAGTAAAATTCAGACACTTGAAATCTAAAGCCTCTGACATAGTTGTCTTGGGAGTTTAGGCCTTGGCTCAGGAGATCTTGGGGGGCTGTCTTAAACATTGGCTAACTTCAGTGGGAGTGAGCATAATGTTTTGCTTCTGTTTTTGAGTTGGGAATCTCACTCTGGTCTCCCAGGCTGGAGGGCAGTGGCACAATCATGGCTCACTTCAGCCCTGACCTCCTGGACTCAGGCGATCCTCCCGCCTCAGCCTCCTGAGTAGCTGGGACTACAGGCATATGTCACCACACCTGGCTAATTTTTTAGATTTTTTTTTTTTAGAGAAGAGGTCTTACTATGTTGCCCAGGCTGCTCTTGAGTTCCTGGGCCCAAGTGATCCTCTTGTCTCGGCCTCCTAAAGTGCTGCAGTGACAGGCATGAGTACTGGACCCGGTCATGCATAATGTTTTGAATGACAGTGCTACTGGAGTGAGCATGTAGCCGTCTGTGTGGACAATGTCTAGAGACGACGTTCACTGGGACGAGTGAGTTCTGATGTGGCATTGAAGGCACCAGCCGCATGTCTCTACAGTCTCAGATGTTAGATTAACTACGTTCTTCAGACTCCTTGATGACAAACATGCCCAGGGTGATTCTGCCCCCATGGGGCCCACATACTCCTTATGGGGAGTTAGGGGAAGAATTGTTTTCCAAGGCTGGCTGTGACAACACCCCCATTCCAAGGATTTCTGCAGCACATGACCTTACTGTTCCTCCATCAAGGCATACAGAAACTCTCTTCCCCTCAACTCTAGGCTGGCTTCAGAACCCGCTTGGACCAGCAGAGTGTGGCAGGACTTGTGTCCTGGGACTTGGAGGCCAGGATCCCACCTGGGTTTCTTGGGACACTCACTGTCAGAAGGCAGTTGTCACGCCATGAGAAGACCAAGTCCCATGGCCACGTGTGGGTGCCCAGATCACCTGCTCCAGCTGAGCTCCCAGCCAGCCCAGAGCCATGTGAATGCACCATCTTGGGTGTCCATGCAGGGGAACCTTCAGATAACAATGACCCAGCTGATACCACAATGCAACCATGTGGGAGAACGCCAAAGAGAACCGGCCAGCAGAGCCCAGCCAATGCCAGGACTCATAATTAATGTTATATTTCAAGGTGCTAAATGCTGTGGTAGCTTGTTACATGAGAACAGTATCTGAGATCTTCCTATCTACCTATCTATATCTATATCTCTCTCCTATTACTTCCATCTCTCTCTATATCACCTCTATCTCTGTCTCTATATCATCTATATTTATATATATCTCTCTCTTTCCATCTCTATCTCTCTTTATCTCTCTCTCTGTCTCTATCTGTATCTATCTTTGGCTATCATCTCTCTTTTTTTCTCTCCATGCCTCTATGTCTTTCAATTTCTATCTCTCTATCTGTATCTCTATCTCTGTCTATCACTCTCTGTCTCTTTCTCTCTCCATCTCTCTTTCTCTCTGTCTCCATCTCTCTTTCTGTCTCTATCTCTATGTATCTCTCTATCTTCATCTTTCTCTCTATCTGTATCTATATCTCTATTTCTGTCTCTCTCTCCACCCCTCTCTCTCTCTTTTCTCTTATCTCTCTCCTTCCATCTCTATCTCTCTATCTCTATCATCTTTTTCTATCTCTCTCCAGCTCTTTATCTCTATCATCTCTCTGTCTCTTTCCATCTCTAATTTCATCTCTTTCTATCTCCATCTCGCTCTCTCTTTCCATTTCTCTCTCTTTCTACGTCTCTCTTTCTAGCTCTATTTCTCTCTCTCCCTCCCCCCTTCCCTCTCCCTGTTCCCACCCCCACCCCCATCCCCGTCTCTTTTTTTTTACCGAGCGAACTCGATGCCGAGCGCCGTCCGGGTCTCTGTGCCTCCCCTCTGCTCAATGTGGCTGGCAGCCTCCACCACATCCTTCACGGACTTGTAGTCATTCAGGTGGAACTCATGCACCACGTCCTCCCCATACTGGACGACTCCCACCTGCAGGGTGGAGGAGGGCACGGATGCCTTGATGCTGGAACTTGGCCCTCCGGGGCGAGGCTCCTCTGTGGGGGACGGGTCAGCACAAGGTGACCCAAAAGGGCTGAAGATCTTCCCAGAAGAGCAGCTGCAGCCTAAGGGCACAGTGTCTGCAGAGCTCAAGAACACGCATGGCTTGGTGAGGTGTATTAGAGGATGAGACTCTGAGGCTTGGAGAAAGTCTGGCAGATGCTTCTCTCTCAGAAAGACACACGTTGAACAGTCAGGTCTAGGATGTCAGGGACCATGTGGGTGGAGACAGGTGGTATACACCAAGCTCTGCACTTGGCTCCCAAAACTCAGAAGAGGTTCCTCTATCCTCAAGGTTGATACAACATCAGTATATATAGAGAGTTGAGGTCTTACTCTGTTGCCCAGGCTGGAGTGCAGTGGCATGGTCACGGCTCACTGCGACCTCAGCCTCCTGGGTTCAGGCGATCTTCCTGCTTCAGCCTCTCAAGTAGCTGGGACTACAGGCATGCGCCACCACAAAATCTTGGCCTCAAGCAATCCTCCTCTTCAGCCTCCTAAAGTGCTGGGATTATAAGCGTGAGCCACCATACCTGGCATCAGCAATATTCATAGCAAAATAAACAAAATCCCTTAAAACCCCATAGCAGAAATAGAATGATGAGCTGTTTCTGGTGGACGATCCAGAGTTTATTTGGCACACGGGCCCTAAAGGATGATCTTCCGGTAGGGGGAGCTCGCTGCCTCATGGGAAAGTTCACTCCCTTTTCAACAGCTTTATTGGCTAAAAATAATTTCTTAGCTGGACTTGGAATCTGCTGTCTTATAACCTCTGTTTATGGATTCTTGGTCAGCCAGAATAACTGGATCCACCCTTTCTTTAGCCAAGTAGCATTTTAAATGTGAGTGGGGGCCAGGTATGGTGGCTCATGCCTGTAATCCTAGAACTTTGGGAGGCTGAGGTGAGAGGACTGCTTGAGGCCAGGAGTTCCAGGCCGGCCTGGGCAACATAGTGAGCCCCCATCTCTACAAAAAATTTTAAAAAATTAGCTGAGCATAGTCTTGGCTACTCAGAAGACTAAGGTGGGAGGATTGCCTGAACCCAGGAGGTCGAGGCTGCAGTGAGCCATGATTGTGCCACTGCACTCCAGTCTGGGCCACAGAGTGAAAACCTGACTCAAAGAAAAAAAGAAAAAATGGGAGTGGGAGCTCCACCTCCGTGCCGCCATCTTCTTTCTGAGTTCAACATGCCTCGTTCTCCCCTGTGCCCTCATCCTGGGGCTCAAGTGGCCCCTTCACCACCCCCGCCTCCTGCCTCCTGCCCTGGCTGGTTAAAGTTGTCATAGGCTCTGTCTCTGCCAGGGGCAGCGTCTGGCCCGTGAAGGGAGGCTCCTCAGACTGTCCCTCTGTGAGCCTGCTGGAGAGGTTGTCCTGGGCTGCAGAGCCCCACCTCGCCCTTTCCCCGAGGCCTTCTATGTGCTACATAGATGTCCCCACACGCCAAGGCAGCACCTGCCCTGGGGACTCTGCTCTGAGAAGGAGGCACCTGCGTGGCTTACCTGGATCTGCCCAGGGCCGATGTGGAATTTCTTGAGGATGTTGATGAGGAAGTGCTGCACCTCCACCCAGGGGTAGATACTGTTGGAGCCGTCCAGGACGATGACAATGTCCATATAGGTCTGGCATCCTGGGAGGGCATTGGGGACACATCATGGCTACCCAGAGGCCAGTGTCTGCAAGGCTCAGACTCCCCGGGTGAGCAGACAGGGTGTGTCCTGTACGTGTGTGACTCCCTGGGATGGACGTTTCTAGGGGCAACCTGGTGATCAGCCTTGGAGTCTCTGGCTCTGACCCACCACCCTGCCAGCTCAAACAAAGCTTCAGGGAAGCCCGGGCACTGCTGCTCCTGACTGGAGACTGAGCTCTGCCAACTGGCTAGTGCTGCCCACATTGGTGCCTTACTCTTCTGTTTTGTGTCTTGGGCAGGTGAGCATTGCCCACTCTAGCCCTAATGAGCAGATATCCCTTCTCAGGAGGGCCATGTGATGTCACAGCTGGGCGTGCAGAATCTGGCACCAGCCTGTGGCCACTTACTAGCTGGGTGACCTGTCACATGGCCTCCCAGCCTCAGTTTTCTCTTATGTTGAAGAGGCAGGGTGACAGTGCCATGAGGCCCGATGAGAAGATGCTCTGAGGAGCTGGCATGCAGCCAGGGCTCCCACCTTTGAGCCGACCCATCTGGACTCCTTGTAAGGGAATCCCAGCATGCCACATGGTAATGATATCCGGTCACGCTCTTGGGCTTTCACCTCCGCCTCGGCATGTGAAGCTCTCTTTATGTCCTTGTAATTCCAGTGCCAAATTCAAGGGGATAGTTGATATGAATCAACTAAGAGAGGTAAGAAAACCTCGGGACCATCACAAAAGTAAACAACCTCTTTAAAAATCCAAGTGGTTTCTCTCTGTTCCTCAGCACCAGGTTGCTTTGAAATTCCACGTCCACATGGAGGCTGGGAGGCTGCTTATGTTCACTGGAGGATTTTCCTGTTGCCATAAAACCAACTACAGCAACACCCAGGAGCCTTCTGCGTGTTAACCCTTCTAGTAACTCTTTTGTCAGAAGCCAGAGCTCACCGGATGGAGGTGGGGTGGCTCTGAGCCCAGCCTGCTATAGCCGTGGGGCCCAGGAGTGAGACTAGGAGCAGGTGGGTGATGTGGACACCTTTTCCTGTCCCACCTGTGTGCCATGTGTGAGACAGCCTGACATGCTTAGCCTGATGGACCCTGATGGCTGTGTCCTTGTACAGTGAGATTTAGCTTGACAGGTGTGAATGGGCACAGGTGGCCATGGAGGTGAATGGGACATAAACTCCCTGATCTGGGGGAGTTTATAATCTAGTATGGGGACCAGGGTTCTTCTATTTTAAAGTCAGTTTTCTCATGAGAATGCATTTCTTATTGCTGATTTCTTTCTTACAGTATTGTCTCTCTCTCCCTCTCCTTTCTTTCGAGACAAGGTCTCACTCTGCCACTCAGGCCGGAGTGCAGTGGTGCAGTCACAACTCACTGCAACCTCAACCTCCTGGCCTCAACTGAGCCTCCTGCCTCAGCTGCCCAAGAAGCTGGGACTACAGGCACATGCCACCATACCCAGTTAATTCTTTTAAAATCAAAATTTTCTGTTAAAGACACCTTGGGAAGAAGCTGGCATGGAGCCTATGGTTCCTACACATGACTGGACACTCCCTAAGGAGCTTAAATACACACACACACACTCTCTCTTTCTCTGTCTCCCTCTGGGGCTACTGAGTTAGCACCTACACAGGAGCCCTGGGATCTGCATTGGAGAAGTTTCAGGCAGCACTGGCCAGTGCGGTGAGGCTTCCACAACACAAGGCTCAGGGGCAGGGGACAGTCACCTCCTGGCCCAGAGCACCCTAGTGGCCCCCCATGTGCCCTGACCTTCAGCCTCCTACCATGCTGTCGTGGCCTCCTCCTCTGCCATCTTGTGGGACTGGGACCCACGCCTTCCCAAGCCCTCGGAGGTCCACCTCCTGCCCTGCGACCCCCTCCTGTGCCCCAGTACCATTCCCTCCTGCCTGGACCCTGTCGGTAGAGGGTGGCTACTGTGAGCAGGATGCTCTGGTCTCCTTAGTTGTGGGGTGACAGACGTCAGCCCCAGGAAACAGGCAGGTCCCAGCCAAGACTCCTGGGCGTGCAGGGGAGCAGGGCTTGAGCAGAAAGTCCCCAGGTTTCATGGTGGGTGGGGAGTGAGCAGGAGGCTGTGTGTGAGCTGGATGAAAATCTGGCCGCCCAGGAGTGCGGAACCCATGGCTATTGCAAGGAGGTCTCAGCTCTCCATGGCCTTTGTCCACAGGGCTGCCGCTCTGCACAGCACTGGGCACACCACCCACACCTCCCACCGACCATGGTGCTCAGGGCTTTGCAGCACTCTCTCGCTGCCAGGGTCACCCTCACAGCCACACTACTCTGTCCCCACTGACACGCCATGGGGGAGGGCAGGCCAGGACTGTGGCCCTGCAGAGGCTGGGGTGGGGGTCACATGATGAGAACGACTCATTCCAGGCTACCCAGAGAGTGGGAGAGGGCTGGTGAGTGGCCACACAGACCTTCCAGCACAGGGAGCGGAGATCAGAGCCCTGCCTCTTCGGTCGTCCAAGGCCAACCCCGGGGTGCGGGTTAGAAGCCACTTACTCTGGAGGGCAGGGGCCACGGTCTTGGCGAACCTAAAGTTGGAGTTGACTCTGGAGCACATGCCGGTGGTGTAGTAGGAGCTCCCGCATTCGTGCGACCAGAGGGGACTGCAGGCCTGGGGACACAGTGCACACGCCAGTCAGGGGCCTCGGGAGGGTCGCCTCGCGATCCTAGACGGTCCCCATCCCCGTGTGCAGCACCCCAGGGACTGAGGATTCCTTGTATCTCACTGAGCTCTCTCTTGTTGCAGCCTGCACTGGCTCCCTCGGGTGTGGCTGTCATGGAGATGGGTCTCCCTTGTGGTTTTGTCAAGGCCCACCCTTCAAGGTGGTGACGTTTCTTCACCCCCGCCCACCCTGCCCGCTGCTCAGGATCTGGAGAAACCTCTCATTCTCGGGAATGGACCTTCCAGGGACACCAGCATAGCTCCTCTGTCTGGGGCTGTCACGGAAAGCCTCTAAGGCAAACTTCTGGGTTGAGATCCTGACACATGCCCCAGCTCTTGCTAGGGGGAAAAGAACAGTGCTCTCCTTCCTGGGAGATTTGCTGCTGAAAACATGGAACAATAGCCCTTCAAGGACAGAGAGGTGAGTTCCTCTCAAAGTCAGGGTCAGTAGAGATGAAAGTCCAGCCCCACACCTCCATTGCTGTCTTGCTGTCGGGAAGCCCAGGCTGCAACTCTGTTCTGTAGTGTCCTTCAGTTTAGGACCATAATTATTCTACTCTGGATCTCTTTTTTTAATGAGGTTTCTCTTTTAACTCAGGTTTAAAAGGTTATGTTTATCCGTGTCCTTTGTTGAATCTCCTGGAGATTGGTTTTGGAATAGGGGGAGAATAAATAATAGATGAATAAATGGATAAGTGGATAGATGGATGGATGGATGGATGAATGATGGATGATGGGTGGATGGGTGGATGTATGGATGGATGGCTGGATGATGAATGGATGGATAATGAATGATGGATGGATGGGTGGATGATGGATGGATGGATGATAAATGAATGGATGGATGGGTAGGTGGATGATGAATGATGAATGAATGGATGAATGGATGGGTAGGTGGATGGATGGTGAATGGATGAACAGGTGGGTGGATAGATGGATGGACAGATGATTGACAGGTAGATAGATGGATGAATGAGTTGACGGATGGATGGGTAGATGATGGCTGAATGGATGGATACATGGATGACAAGATGGTGGATGAATGGATGAATGAATGAGTGGATAGACGGATGGATGGGTGGGGGGGTGGATGAATGGATGGATGGGTGATGGATAGATAGGTGGATGATAGGAGGGTGAATGACAGATGGGTGGATGATGGATAGATGAGAATGGATGCAGAAGGGATGGATGGATGATTGTACGGGAGAATGAATGGATGGATTGATGTATAGATAGATGGGTAGGTGAGTGAATGGATGGATAGGTGAATGGAGGGATGGATTATTGGTGGGGAGATGGACTGACGAGTGATGAGTGAGTGGGTAACTACTTATAAACAGGGATTTGAGCTACCCACAGAGGCCCTAGAGGGTGTGTCCTCCATTCCTCTCAGGACTTCACCCCACCTTGTGGAGTAGGTAAAATCGAGTCAGTAGAAATATGCTGGGAGCCTGGGAGGGAAGAGGGAGTGGAGACCCCAGTGGACACACGTGTCCTTACCCCTGGCTGGTGCTGAGGGCTGTGGGCTAAGTATACACCAAAGTGCCTCAGGCCGTTCTTGGCAGGGCCACTGTGTCCTCAAGTTCCCGTATACCCTGCCCTCATGCTGTCCTGGTGCTCATACCCCAATGTCTCATCTGTCACAGTGGACTGAAGGGAGAGGAGGAAGAGTGACCGGGGCCCCCATCTAAATGTGGAGGTGTCATACTTAGGCTTCCAGGGTAGTTCTTCTCTGAATCCTCTCCTGCAGCTGCTTCTAGGAATGATGAGACCCAGAAAGACCCAAACCTCACCCACTCCTGGTGGTTCACCCACTGTGTGACGAGGAGCAGGCAGTGCCAGTCCCTTGTGCCACCTGCACTGCTGCAGGGAGCAGACATGTAGGCTTGCTGGGCGGGGTCCAGAGGCCTCCACACATGGCCTGTCACTGTCGCTTGTCCCCAGCATCCTATCACACATTACCATTGTCTCTCAGAGTGTGAGTTATGGCAGGGCAGAGGCTCTGTGTGCTGCTGGAGCCCCAGGTTTGGGCATTAGGCTTAGTGCATGCTGTGTACTTAGTTCATACTAGGTGGTAGGTCCACACTAGGTGCTTAGTATGGACTAAGTCCTTACTGGGTACTAAGTACATACTTAGTCCATACTGGGTGTTTAGTACATACTTAGTCCACACTGGGTGGTTAGTACATACTGATTCCATACTGGGTGCTTAGTACATACTTAGCCAATACTAGGTACTTAGTACACACTAAGTCCACATTAAATACTTAGTACACACTCAGTCCATACTAGCGTGCTAGTACATACTTAGTGCATACTGGTTGCTTAGTACAGACGAAGTTCACACTAGGTACTCAGCCCATACTTAGTCCATACTAAGTACTTAGTTCATACCAGGTGCTGAGAAAATCCCCAGTGCCTGGCATGGGCTTAGGGCACACTAGGTATTGTTTGAATGAGTGAGTGCTTGTACCACTTAAACCCAGACACCCCATCCTCTTTCTTCCTTGATAAAACCTGTCTCTTTTTTAACTAAGCAGACACCCCCTGACCTTCACCTCCTCCTGGTTGGAGCAGGTGGCCTGTGGACTCGTACCCTCCCCATGTGGCATGAGTGTGTCTGTGTTACTGCTCCTGGCGCCCCTTCCCAGTCCCCGAGGCTGTGTGTGTGGTGCAGCCTGTTTTGTTTTCAAACCTGGAACAGCGAGAAGGCCTCTCCCCAACAGCCATCTCCTGGGGAGGGAGGGCCCACCAGACATCTGAATGTATTTATTCCTGCTCCCTCCTGTCAGGGCCACCTGCCCTCCATACCCACAAGCAGGGAGCCATGAGCTGTGTCCTGGCACATGGGGATGGGAGACTTGGTAAATGGAGCGTGGCATGGGGTACTCGGGGAGCATGAACACCCAGCCCCACCCCATTCCCCGATCCAGAGGGCAGCAGGTGGCTCTTACCAGGAAGCTGTTGTCCTTGGGGTTGGTGGCCAGGCTGAGGCCGAGGCGCATGTTGTCCTTCCGCTCAGACACATTAGATAGAGTCACCCTTCCTGGGTGGAGGTGGAGAAAGGCTCAGCCTGCAGCCCTCACCCACCCTCTGCCCTGTCACCTGAGTCCCCCCACCCCCAGGGATGTCCTGGCTCCCTGCATGCTGGGGCTGCCCTTCGCTGTCTGCTGAGGCCTCCCAAACCCTGTGAGATGAGAAGACTGAGGCTCAGAGATGGCAAGTCGTCCTCAAGGGGTCACACAGTGAGACATGCGGAGCTTCCCTCCCTGGAGCTCCCCCTCCAGCCAGCTGCTGGACCCCACAGCCCTGGTGCCCCATGCATACCATGCCTCCCCCAGGCCAGCACACCTACATGGTGCCCCCGCATATGTCCCTTCAAGAACCCTCAAGCTTGGCAGCCTGGTACCCCCTCCGTGCCTGCCTCTCTGCTTCTCTGACAGCCAGCCTGTGCCAGGGAGCAAGGTCTCTATGAAGCCATCCAGGCCCCTGTCCAGATTGGGGCTTCCTTAGAGACCTGATCACAGGCCCTGGTCCCACCACCTCCTTGCCCCTCTGTCACCCCCCACCATGGCCTGCTCTGCGTTCTCCCAAAGAACCTGCTCGCTCCTACCTCAGGATCTTTGCACATCTCCCTTGCTGTCCATCGTGTTCCACCCATCTGCCTTTTTCTCCCATCAGGCCCTTGCTGGAATGTCACCTGCTCAGAGGGGTCTTCCGGGCCACCGTCTAAGGCAGAAGTCCCTCCCCTTATCCATTAATCCCTGCCTGAAGCTATCCTGCCTTTTAGAGATAGGATCTTACTCTGTTATCAGGGTTGGAGTGCAGTGGTGCGATTACAACTCACTGCAACTTCAACCTCCTGGGCTCTAGTGATCCTTCTGCCTCAGCCTTCTGAGTCGCTGGGACTACAGGCACGCGCTACCATGCCTGGTCAATTTTTTGTAGAGACAAGGTCTCACAATATCACTTAGGTTGGTCTTGAAACCCTGGACTCAAGCAATCCTCCAGCCTTGGCCTCCCAAAGTGCTAAGATTACAGGCGTTAAACCACTGTGCCCAGCTCTGCTTCCTAATTTGTGTACTCAGTTACTGTTGCCTCCAGCAGAGTCCTTTGGCTTTGTGTTCCCTGCTTTGTCCCCCAGTAACTAATACAGTGCTTGATACACAGCAGGTGCTTGTTAAAAGGTGGGGGACAGGCTGGGTGCAGTGTCTCAAGCCTGTAATCCCAGCACTTTGGGAGGCCAAAGCGAGAGGACTGCCTGAGCCCAGGGTTTCAGACCAGTCTGTGCAACTTGGCAAGACCTCGTCTCTACAATAAGTAAATAAAAAATTAGCTGGGAGTGGTAGCACACGCCTGTAGTTCCAGTTACTTGGAAGGCTGAGGTGGAAGGATCGCCTGAGCCCAGCAGGTCGAGGCTGCAGTGAACGTGAGCATGCTACTGCACTCCAGCCTGGGTGACAAAGTGAGACTCTGACTCAAAAAAAAAGGTGGGGGACAGATTAGCTCTGGGGACCTTGGGGTCATGGAGTTCACCCTCCTCACTTACACATGCGCAAATCAAGGCTCAGCACATGTGAACAACCTATGGACACACAGTGAGGACACTTTGCTGGATAGGGAAGCCCTGTGCGTGAGGCTGAAAGGGCCAAGCCTCAGGATGCGGACAGTTGGAACTGGGATCCCCACATAGGCCCACCTCTTCAAACTGTTTCCTCACAGCCACTAGGGCCGCTGCACTGGGTTTTGAAGTCCCGATCTGTGGCATTGACTCAGTGTGGACAGCGTGTGACCACAGTAGCTGCCCCACCGGGCTTGGCCCCTTGGATGCAGGTCCCTTCATCCCAGGCCCCTCTTGAGCCTCTGCCCTCCCCACAGCTTCTCTACTGCCCTGCCCTCCCCCAGGGTGCCCACCCGTGGTACTGTACAGGAATGCCCTCCTTGAGGGGAACTCCCAGGGAACTGGCCCTAGCTAAACCAGTCCCAGGTCGCCACTTCTCAGCTCAAGTGGAACGCTCATGCCCTTCTGAGTGCAGAGCTCACTCTGCTGCTCTCAGACCTTTAGGATGAGCGCAGGTATGCTTGTGGGCTGGTGTGTGCGCTTCAGTGGGTGCACATGTGTGCACACACATATGCAGATACGCACACACACAAAGACACACACACACAAGCAGACATGCACACACACAAACACATAAACACATGCACACATGCTTACACACATGGGCACCAGCCACATGCACACAAGGCACACATATGTACACACATGCCCACGTGCTCACACTCATGCAGACACATGCAGACACACATCCATGCACACACAGACACACACAAGTAGACATGCACACACATGCACACACAAGCAAAGAACACAAGTGTACACACATACAAGCAGACATGCACACACATGCACACATGTGTACACACACACACGTGCACACAGATGCAGATCCCAGGAGGGCTAGGGAGGTTGGGTTGCTTACAGCCCATGCCCTTCTGGTTCCTAAATGTGTTCACGAGCTCTCCAGGGGAGAAGCCTTGCTTCAGGAGGGCAGAACTTTGTGTGGCCTCCCTAGACGGGGGTCCCACCTGTCGCTTGCTAGTTGGGAACCCCAGAAGAGACCCTCACAAGCTGTGGCCCCTTATCTGCCAATGGCTCTAACTCACATGGGCATCGTGGGGATCGTGTGACTCCAGGTGCGCCCAGCATGCAGGAATGTTGTCTAAGACACAGGCGTACTAGCGACTGTCACTACCATCTCAAAAAACTAGAGGAGGATGGGAGCATTTTCCTTCTGCTGGAAGAACAATGGCCTGGGACCCCAGGGGCCTGGGCTGGAGATGCACCGTGTGACTGTGGGAAAGTCGCTTCCTCTCTCTGGCCTCAGCTTCCTCATCTGCCTGGTGGGGTCATCTCAAGGCGTGGCTGGGAGGGGCCGGTGTGGCATGGATATGGGTGTGTGGGGAGCCTGCCTTGAACTAGATGAGGGCTGGCCTAGCCATGATGAAGCCGGGGACTGAGTTACCCAGGTTGAGCTTGGTGCAGTTCCCGGGGGTCACCGGACACTTGTACACGTCTCCCGTCTTCTGGTGGCCATTGGTCTCTAGTGGGGCGCCCACCACCAGCCTGGGGAGGAAGAGGAGATAAGCCAAGGTGCTGGGGAGGGTAGAGCCGGTGTCCAGCATGGAGGGGAGATGGGTGGGAGGGTGGACTCAACCCTGGAGGACATTCTGGAGGAGTGACCACTCACAGACCCTTCTGTCATCTGGGGGAGGGATGCTGTTGTGGCCCATCCCAGGCCCTTGCCAGGATTGCAGATGGAGAGAGGAAGCCAATGTGGGCCTGTACACATCAGGCAAAGGCAAGTCCCCAGGAGAGGAGAGTGTGAGGCTTGAGCTGGGTCTTGACGGATGAATAGGAGTTTGTCACAGGGTGAGAGGGTAGGATGGCTGCCATTCAGGCAGTAGAATGATGACTTTGGAGCACCGAGTTTCAGGTCTCTGTCATTTCCCATGGGGCCACCTTCCTCACCATACAGGGAAGCTTTTCCGCTGGTGCCCAGGGTGGGGCCACCAAATCTGCCCAAGCGGACAAGATAGCCAGTGGCTAAAGAGTGGCCAGGGCAGCCATGCAGGGGGACTCCTGACTCTAGTTTGTGCCTCTGTGACCTTATTTGGAAAAGGGATCTTTGCAGATGTGATGAAGTTGAGGATATCAAGTTGAGGCCTTTCTGAACTAGCAGGTGGGTCCCAAACCCAGTGACAAGTATCCTCCTAAGAGGCACCCAGAGGAGAGATGGGGCGAAGAGGAGGGCACGGAGACCCTGGGAGCTGGAGGCCAGGAGGGTCCTCCCAGCAGTCTCAGATGGGGTGTGGCCACCACGGTTGTAAGCCACCAAGCCATGATACTCCGTCATGGTCATGTGGGTCATGATACTCAGTCACAGCTGCACAGGTCACAACACTTGGTCACAGCCACACGGGTCGTGACACTCGGTCATGGCTGCGTGGGTCAAGATACTCAGCCACAACAGCCCTGGAAGCAGAAACACTATGCTCACATGCATGCTTGTTTCTAGGGAAAATGAGCAGCCACTCCTTCCCAGCCCTGGAGGAAAAGCCTGTGACCTGGACGGGCTGTGGACTCTGCTCCCTGGAGGCCAGGGTTGCCATGAGGCCGCAAGCCAGGAGTTCTACTATGCCCCCACAGCCCCGGCCCACTTCCTGCTCATAGAGGGCAGCCCCGTTACAGGGCCTGGAGTGGCCTGGGATGCCGGGCTCTAGTGCTACCTGCCACGGGGTCCGCACAGGTTACCCTGCACACCTAGGACCCTTATGCTTGGAACCTTTATGCTTGAGGGTGACATCCACATGTCACCCTGGTCCACTTGGGATGCAGGGTGTGGTGATCAGTCCAGCTTTGCCTGGGTCCACACATCACCCTGGTCCACCTAGGACCCTTAAGCCCAGGGTTCAGTCCAGCTCTGCCTGGGTCCACATGTCACCCTGCACACCTGGGACCCTTAACTCTGAGGGTCAGTCCAGCTGTCTGCTCAGGCCATGAGCTAATCATGGCCCTAGGCGGTGAACTCTCCTAGGGACAGGGTGACAAAAAATTAGCCCGGTGTGGTGGCATGTGCCTATAGTCCCAGCTACTTGAAAGGCTGAGGCAGAAGGATTGCCTGAGCCCATTAGGTTGAGGCTGCGGTGGCTGCAAGCATGCCACTGTGCTCTAGCCTGGGCAATGGAGTAAGACTCCAACTCAAAAAAAAAAGAGTATACACAGTATGGCACCCCCCCCCCCCGCATTATTCCCTGTGGTGACTGGGGCCGGCCCTCATTCAATCATTGATTCAAATGCGTTCACCGAGTGCCTGCAAGGCACCAGCCCAGATGCAATGTGGCTTGTGTGCCCATGCCTGAATTCAGGAGGCCTCGGGTCCAGGACAGAAGACGACTGGGCCCACCAGCAACCATGACACAGCAGCAGTTGTCAAGGTGGGAACAGTTGGGAGGCATGCTCAGATTGGAGAAACTGAGGTATGGACCCTCGCTGGGTTCAGGGTCCCAAATCCACCCTGATAGCCATGCCTCCAAAGTTCTCTGCACTTTGTGCTGCCCACCGCCCCCACCCTGCCACCCCCTATCTCAACTTCTACCAGGGCCGCTGCATGCGCCGTGCATGCCAGGCCCTCCCGGGCCTCCCCTCAGGTTCACCCCAAGGCCCCCCGCCACTTGAGGCAGTTCTAAACCCGCCTGTCACTCGTGTCACCACATACTGTGCCCTCCCCAGGTGTTCGCATGTGGGATGTGGCTGGGGGCGGCCCTCACCTCTAGGGCAACTGGCCTATTGACAACCGTTGTCACCAACACCAGCATCACAAGCCTGGCTCTGGGGTGTCCCTGGTGACTTTTGGGTCCACTTTGGCTTACATACATGCACTTTTCCCAAGTGGCAGATGTGCTTAGTAGTTGGGAGGGAGCCACTGGAAATTCTCAGTTCATGGCAGGGCAGGGGGAAGGGGAGAGTGAGGGGGGTCTTGAGGGTAAGGTGGGGAGTAAGGGGGGGAAGGGCACCGCCTGCTGCCCAATCCTGTTACCTCTGGTGCCCTGTCCTGTCAACTGTTCAACACTCACCCCTTCTCACACCCTCTGTGCACGCCCATCCCCATTCCAACCTGCAGTGCTTCCTTCTTTAGGAAGCCTTCCTTTGTTTCTCTGCTGAAGGCTGGTTGAACTCATAAATTGCTTAACTTGTCACTTTCTCGTCTGTGTCTTTTTTCCTCTAGATAATTTGCCTCCAGGTGGAGAGAGTGACCCTGGTCTAGGTAAAAATCTCTACCACCCCAGTCCCCCACCCAAGACTGGTGAAAGTACCCTGAGCACAGTCAAGGCAAACAGCTGTTTGTTGAGCTGAATACATGGATGGAGAATGAGGCCTTTACTCAAGCACCAGGAAAGCTAGGACACACAGACACTAAAGGTACTAAGGTCATGACCCAAGCACCTGAGACTCAGGACACACAGACTCTAAAGTGACTAATGTCCTGATCCCAGCTCCTGGGATCCAGGACACAGACTCCAAAGGTACTAAAGCCATGAACCTGGCGCCTGGGACCCAGGACACACAGACTCTAAAGGGACTAAGGTGGAGACCCCAGCACCTCAGACCCAGGATACGCATCTCTAAATGGACTAAAGTTATAACCACAGCACCAGGAATCCAGAACACAGAGAATCTAAAGAAACTAAGGATGTGACCCCAGCATCTGGGACACAGGACACAGAGACTCCAAAGGGACTAAGGTCCTGAACCCAGCACTGGGAACCCAGGACACACAGACTACAGAAGTACTAAGTTCATGACCCTAGCACCTGGGATCCAGGGCACGCGAACTCTGAAGTGACTAAGTTCGTGACCCCAGGACCTGGGACCCAGAACACGCAGACTCTAAACGGCTTACGGTCATGACCCATGCACCTCGGATCTAGGACACTCGAAATCTCAAGAGACTAAAGTCATGACCCTGGCACTCTACACACAGGACGCAGAGACTCGAAAGGGACTAAGTTCGTAACCTCAGCACCTGGAACCTGGAACACACAGACTCTAAAGGGGATAAGGTGGAGAACCCAGCACCTGTGATCAAGGACACAAAGACTCCAAAAGGACAAAGGTCATTAACCCAGCACCTAGGAACAAGGACACACTGAGACTCTACAGGGACGAAGAGAGTGACTCCAGCACCTGGGATCCAGGACCCGCAGACTCTAAAGAAACTAAGACCTCGAACCCAGTATCTGGTACCTAGGGCACCTGGACTTTAAAGGGTGTAATGTCATGCCCCAGCACTTGGGACCGAGGATATGCAGTTTCTAAAGGGACTAAGGTCCTGACTCCAGCACCTGGGATCCGGGACACATGGACTATAAACTAAATAATGTCAAGACCAAAACACTTCGGACTCAGGACTCAGAGACTCTAAGGGGACTCAGGCTGTGACCCTGGCACCTGGAACCCAGGACACAGACTCTAAAGGGACTAAGATCAGGACCCCAGGACCTGGGATTCAGGACATACAGATTCCAAATGGATTAGGGTTGTGACTCCGGCACCTGGGGCCCTGGACACACGGACTCTAGGGAAGTAAGGCCCTGACCCCAGCACCTTGGATCCAGCGCACAGATACCGTAAAGGGACTAAGGCCATGATCCTACCCCTGGGATTCAGGACACACAGACTAAAAGGGAGTAAGGCCGTGGCCCGAGCACCTGGGTGCTAGGAAGCACATCTCTAAAGAAACTAAGGTCATGAACCCAGCACTGGAGAACCAGGACACGTGGACTCTAAAGTGACTAAGGTCATGACCCCAGCACCTGGGACCCAGGACACAGATTCTAAAGGGACTAGAGTCATGACCTCAGCACCTGAGAATCAGGACACACAGATTCTAAACAGTCTAAAGTCATGACCTATGCACCTCGGATCCAGGACATGCGAACTGAGGGACTGAAGTCATGACCCTAGCACCTTAGACACAGGACACAGAGACTCTAAAGGGACTAAGGTCATGATGCCAGCACCTGGGACCCAGGACACACAGATGCTAGAGGGACCAAGGAAATGGACCCAGCACCTGGAACCCAGGACACACAGACTTTAAAGGGACTAAGGTCGTGGCCCCAGCTCCTGGGACCCAGGAGTCTAAGTTCATGACCTTAAGTTCATGACCTTGGCACTTGGGACCCAGGACACACAGACTCTAAAGTACTAAGGTTGTGACCTCAGCACCTACTGCTGAGTATTAGACACCTGGGAAGTCTGAAACCTTGGACCCCCTCCAGAGCCTTCTTGGCTCTCCTGGACATACCTGGGAAATCGCTATCCTGTCTGAAGTTGGTGGTGCTTCTGTGGCAGCTAGCTTATGTCATTTTGGTTGCATCACCAGGTGGTCATAGGCTATCTTGGGACGTCAGGGAAAATAGTCCACAGGCACACAGGGGCATGATGCCCAATGAGAAATAGGTAAACATGGGCCACGCATCCACCTGCTTTCAAAGGTCTGTCTTTAAATTCATTTTTGAGGCAGGGTCTCACTCTGTCACCCAGATTGGAGTGTGGTGGCTTGATCACGGCTCACTGTAGGCTTGACTTCCTGGGCTCAGGAGATCCTCTCACCTCAGCCTCCTGAGTAGCTAGGACTACAGGTGCATGACACCAGCCTGGCTAATTTTTGCATTTTTTTTTTAGAGATGCAGTCTCACTGTGTTACCCAGGTTGGTCTCAAACTGCTGGGTTCAAGCAATCCTCCTGCCTTGGCCTCCTAAAATGCTGGGATGATGAGTGTGAGCCTCTGCTCCTAGCCTCATAGCATTTATATGAATAAGCTAATACCTGGATGCAGTGTGGATACTTTCGGGGAGCTTGTTGTGAGCCGGGGCTTCTGGAGCTTCCCGACCTTAACACACTCTGTCACCACAGCCTGATGCAGAAATGCATCCCCTCTCTGAAGCTGAGGACACTGGCCACAGAGATGCCTTGCCCCAGCCAGCATCTTGCCTCCCTCTTGCCCTACCTTGTCCAGCCCTGGGTGTAGGTAGGGTGCAGGAAGCAGGGTAGGGGCCAGCCTCAGGACACCTGGCTGTCATCCGCTATGCCCATCCAGCTTGGCTCAAGGCTCAGGCTCACCTTCCGCCTCTCTCTGTGCATTGTGAACACCGGTTCTTCTTCCAGAACTATTCTTACTGTGAGACACCGCACAGAAACTAAGGACTGGCTGAACCCCCAGACGTGGAGTCTGCCATGACAATTCTGGAAACACGCTCCTGGGTTATAAAACATCGGGGAAGGGGCAGGACAGGCAGGGGGTGGGGGCTGTCGTGGTAAAGCGGGCCTCCGGGTGGGGTCAAGCCCCAGCACCCACTGCCCTCCTGCCCCATGTGAGCCCCTGCGATCCTTGTGAGGAAAAGACCAGGACAGGAAAACCAGCCTCTCCCGCTGGGGTTGGAGTCCTCAGGCCTCCAATAGCAAGGCTGCCTGACTTGGACGTGTCCAGCATTTAGAGCCATGCTGTCCTCTCCCCCCTTCTCCGGCGTTGCCAGCAGTAGAATGGCCTGCCTTGGGCCGTGGCATCCCCCCCCCCATCAGCTCCAACTCCATTTCAACCCCCTCCCAATTCCATGTTTCACTTCCCTCCACCGGCCCTTCCCACGGCTCTTCTTCCATGTCCTTGCGTGACTGGCGCAGGGTGACTCATTGCAGCCAGACCAGGAAAAAGACTTTCAAGAGGGATGGGGAGGACTTAGGAACTCGACAAAAAATGACAGACACCTGTCCAGCGGGTCTCAGGTTGACAACAAGCATCATTACCCTGCTGTGCGCCCAGGTGTGGCTGTTGCACAGAGGAGAGGCCCCGGAGAGAGACTGGGAGAGAAGCCCGGGAAAGAGGCCCGAGAGAGAGGCTGGGAGAGAAGCCCCTGAGTGAGGCTGGAAAAGAGGCCCCAGAGAGAGACTGGGAGAGAGGCCCTGGAGAAAGGCATGGGTGAGAGGCCTGGGACAGAGGCCAGGGAGACAGCTCAGGACAGAGGCCCAGGAGAGAAGCCTGTGAGTGAGGTTGGGAGAGAGGCCGGGAGGGAAGAAGAGTGACTAGGAGGTATGGGGAGTTCCAGAAGCGCTCAATCTCCAGGAAGGAGTCAGGGAGCACTGGAGGGAGGCCTTCTCTCCCTGGGGAGAGTGAGGGCCAGGTCCAGGAGTGCAGGTGCAGGTTAGGGTTGTGGGAGGTGCGGGCGGCAGTGGGTTTGCTCTTCTAACAGTGAGTGATCTTGAGACATGCACGTCACACCGTGTGGCTTTCAATGAGAAACTCTGAGCTAATACTTTATAGCCAGGCTAGCTGGAGGTATGTGTGGCCCCTGGGTCAGAGACCTCAGTGGAGCCTCAAGGGGCGGCTGGGGGGGCGCCACCATGACCACCTGCCTCCCACGGGTGTCAGTCGTGACAACCACAGGTCAGGCTCCAAGCAGCCTCGAAAGGCCTCACCTGTGAAGGACAGCAATGTCCCCGGGCAAAGGGGTGTCAGTGCAGGCCCACCACCACTCACCCAGGCTCCCTCCTGTGTCAGCTGGGCTCGGGAGGGACACTGGGGTCACAGAGCATCCTCCAGGGATAGACAGGAGGTGGTGGGCAGGAGGACAGACAGGTAGGACAGGGGCGCTGGGCGCTGAGCAGGTAGGGCCCCTGGATTCCCCAGGCTGCCGGGCTACCGCAGTTGACTCTTTTTCTTTCTGGAGGTTGGTAACTAGGAAACTTCCCTGCCAGTATTTCCACTACCCAGACCACATGCGTCCCACCCCCAGGCACTAAGGAGTTGGTCCTGCCGCTCGAGTTCAGCCCTCAGGTTGTCCTGTGGTCCCAGGACTGGCCTCGACCCGTCCCTGGTCACCCAGCTGTGTGAGCATCGGAAGTCACCTGGACCCTTGCAGACATGGCTCTGTGCTCTAAGGCCCGGGTATGCCCAGCCCCTGCCCAAGAGGTCGAATGTACAACTCCATCCTCCCAGCCTCTGGGGCTCACGCTCCTTGTGCCTGTGGGCCTGCCAGGGTCGGCCGGGTGGCTTGGCCGGGGCCCTAGGCCACACAGTTGTTTCTCTCTCTTTCTCTCTGTCTCTGTCTCTGTTTCTGTCTCTCTCTTTCCTTGTCTCTCTCTTGTCTCTCCGTCTGTCTTGTCTCTGTCTCTTTCTCTGTCTCTCTTGTTCCTCCCTCTCTCCCTCTCTCTCTTTGTCTCATCTTTCTGTCTCTGTCTTTCTGCCTTGCTCTCTGTGCCTGTCTCGGTTTCTCTCTCTTTCCTCGTCTCTCTCTGTCTCTCTCTCATCTGTTTCTGTATCTCTCTCTTATCTCTGACTCTCTTTCTCTCTGTCTGTCTCTTCTTTCTCTGTCTCTTTCTCTCTGTTTCTCTTTCTTTCCCTCTCTCTCTTCCCCACTCTCTCCCTCTCTCTCTGTCTCTCTCCCTGTCTCTTTCTCTCTCCCCTTTCCCTCTCTCCTTCTCTCTGTCTCTCTCCCTGTCTCTCTTTCTTTCTTCCCCCTTTCTCTCTGTCTCTCTCTGTGTGTCTCCCTGTCTCTCTGTCTCTCTCCCTCTCTCTGTCTTTCTCTTTCTTTCTCTCTGCTTCCCTCTTTCCCTCACTGCCTTTCTCTCTCTCTCTCTCTCTCTCTCTCTGTCCCTCCCCCCCACTTCTCTCTCATGCACCCTGTGGTTTCATCCCATCCTGGGCTTTGCTTCACAGTGATTTATCCTTTAACCAGAATGAGTCACGGTGCTGGATTCCATTTTAAGAGGAAACTGCTGAGGGCACTTATGTACGGTGGTGTTGGGCGCCTGGTCTGGGCTGCACTGGGAGAAAGTTGGACTGACCCTCAGCAAGACTCACACAGGCCAAGGCCCAGGCTTCCCTGACCCAACAGCAGCCCTGTCGCTGATGGAGATGGATAGACCTGATGAGACCAGCCTTTCCACCCAGCCAACAGGCCCGGGCCCTTTCTTGGAAACACCTGCCCCCTGTGGACACCACATCCCCTCTTGGGGTGGAGGAGGCTGCGTAGGGAGCAAACTCATCCCACATCTGCCCACAGGACACTTGACACACTGTCTCTGCCTCATCAGAAACGTTGGGAGGTGTGTCACCATGCCCATTTTACAGACGCAGAAACTGAGGTCCAGAAACAGGGTGATGGGCTGGAGTCCCCAAGGATGGACAAGTGCAGGGCTGGAAGGAGGACACCACCCAGGCCTGAGTTTCTGTGCAGCTTCGACAGCCCTATAGTGAGGGGCTGCTTGCCGTGCCTATACCCGCTGAGGCAGAAGACCGTGCAGCCCAAGCCCTGCTCCATGCTGTGGGAGGGTCACACAGGAGCGTGGGAGCCCGAGGCCCGAGGAGTAGGCGCTGGCCAGGCGGAGGGCATGCCCAGCTGAGGCATGGCAGCTGTGTCTTGAACACCGATCCCTCATGGGTCACTTTTACAGGCCACTGAAATGCCCCCATTAGGGCTCTCGGGTTTAGACATGGGAGACCCTGGTGGAAAGGCACACGTGGTGTGTGAAACTACTCAGCCTGGGGAGGAGTTAGTTCAGGTGGACACCACTGACAAGTCTTGGGACATGGGGGCCACACGTTGTCCTCCTGGTCCCACCCCGGCCCCTCCTCACTGACTCTGGGCTCCCCACAGCCCCACATGGAGCTCAGATGTCCCCAGGCCTGCGATTCTTGTAGCCTGGGAAGTCCAGGGAGGTGTGTCCTCGGTCCCTAGCCAGGCCCACTGAGTCAGAGGCCATTGGTAGGCCTGCAGGGTGCCTGCTAGGCTGGAGAGTGTTCTTGAGAGGGGTTGGTTCTGAGCATTTTGCACGTGTGATGGCACATTCTTGGGATGGATCCAGGCTTCTCTGTGTATGCTAAATGTTGCGAATGTTCCCACCACCCAGGCTTTGGTCCTGGGAGAGGTTGCCCAGTGCTGTCAGGGCTTCTAAGAGAAGCATCCTGGCTGCTGCTTCCATCCGGAGCTGACAAGCTCTGAGGGGCTGCACGTACTCCCCTTCCTTGCAATTCCTTCTCCTTCCCTGCCCTCTAGGACATAGCACCTCCTTTGGGCTCCTCTCTGTATCTTCTCTCCCTCCTCCCTGACCCGTGGCCGTCTGGAGGTTCCTCCCCATCTGGCCTCCTCCTCCCTCCTCCCTGCCAAGGGGCACTCCCAATGCACGTCTGGGTCCCAGCTCTCCTCCCCCTGCCAGACTGGAGGCCCAGTCCCTGGCCACCAGCTGGCCATCTGTACCTGGGTGGTCTGTGGATACGTCAGATCACTGGGTCCAAGGCTCACTCCCCTGCCCCTACAGCCTGCACCCTGCTGCTGGGCTTTGCTTTGTGCTAAGGACGCCCCTGTCCTCCCCATTGGTGAGATGTATCCTTGGTCATCTCATCCTGTGTCACCTCCAGCTTTACCTCCTCCTATTGTCACCCAGCGCAGTCTGCTCCAGTCATTCATGCCATTCCCTGAACATTCCATGCATGTTTCCACCTCAGGGCCTTGGCACCTGCCATTCCCTCACCTAGAATGCACTTTGCTTGGATATCATCCATGACAGTCTCAGGCTCTTGCTGTCCTTTAGTCTCTGGTCCATCACCCTGTATTCGAGGCCTTGTTTAGCAGTCTGTATCGACAGCCCTCACCTCGACCACCACCCTAGACCACCTGCCCTGCTTCTCTGATGCACAGACACCCACCCACTGACAGAGGATGGACACATGGACAGTCTGCCTCGTCCCCCTGGAAGAAGAGCCCCTTCAGGGTAGCAACCTTGCAATTCTGTTCAGTGTTAAATTCCTAGTACTTTTCACAGGAATTCAGGAAGTGTTCACTGAATGAATGAGTGAACTACTGACACACATGAAGCATCCCTTTCTCATGTCCCATCCCTTCACCCAAGTGCCCCCTCTGCTCCCCTGGACTTCCCCAGCCTCCCCACTGGACTCCCACCTTCAGGGACTACTCCCTCATTCCAACCTCCACAGGGTAGCCAAGTCGATCATCCGAAATTCAACTCTGCTGAGCCACTCTCCTGCTCTAAAACCTCCAACAACTTCCCAGGGCCTCCCTGATCCAGGCCCTTACCCTGGCACTAGGAGCCTCTGGTAGGATCCTCGCTCTCCCAGTTTTTGGCCTCCCCTCCCTGCCTTCTGCAGCCACGTGGGAT
Source organism: Cephalopachus bancanus (assembly GCA_027257055.1). NCBI lineage: Eukaryota > Metazoa > Chordata > Mammalia > Primates > Tarsiidae > Cephalopachus > Cephalopachus bancanus. The sequence goes on along the minus strand of JAPVLO010000288.1, from coordinate 3,702,448 downwards.
GGGGTCCTTTCTCTACACGTGGTTACATATTTTCCACCTCTGGATTATTTAAAAAAAAATTTTTTTTTGTAGAGATGGGGTCTTGCTATGTTGCTCAGACTGGTCTCAGACACCTGACCTCAAGTGATCCTCCTGTCTTGGCCTCCCAAAGTGCTGGGATTGCAGACACAAGTCACTGTGCCTGGCCATCCCATGTCTACTCGGAACATGGAAATCCCACCATCTGGAAAGCCCTCCTTGCAGCCCTCTCTCAGTGTTTCCCCTCAGCCCCCGTGGAAATGAGCTCTTCTTTGCTTTCAGGGGTCAGCAGCATATCAGGTGGGGACAATGGTTCCCGGCCAGCCTTGGGGCTGGGTCGCTCTGTTCCATGTCCCCTTGGGACTAGGCAGGCCCTGTCCAAGGCTGGAGCCCTGCCTCTGACACTTACTGATTATGTCACCTCTGGATTCTCAGGTGTCTTGCCTGTGAAATGGGTACACGCCACTTCCCTTACACATTGCTGGTGTCCCTGAGCCTGCACCTGGACATCTCTGTGGTCTCTTGCTCTAAGGCTCCCTTGGGACCTCTTGGGAACCGGCAGGCTTTGCTCCCGTGTCCTGGAGGGCAGCAGGCAGAACATCCTGCCTTGCCGGGAGCTTCTCTCTCCAGGGGCGAGATCTTCAAGACAGATGTGAAATGCGGGCTCAGGGCTGTCTCTTCTCGGTGCCAAGAGGCTTCTTGCTCCAGGGGCCAGAGGCTTGGACTGGCCTCTGCAGACCCTGCCTCTGGCACTTTCGAGACATCAGAGGGTCCTGAGCCTACCAATTTTATTTCTTCAGTGTACGTGCGTGGGAGTCATGGGGATTACATTTCTCTGAAAATATACAAGGGCTTGAAAAACTGGAGCAGAGAACACTTGGTCCAAGAGGAATGTGTTTTCTTGTTCCTTCTGGGGCGTCTGTGAGTATTGTTATTGTTGCTGAAACCCAGGCGTGCAGAAAACTGTTCAAGATGTCTGAAGCACCATTGCAGGCAGCATGGCCTTGTCTGAGTTCTGAGTTGGGGGCGCGGGGAGTGGAAGGGAAGGGAATGGGTTAAGAAAGTAAAGTGACGGCACCCCCCAGACTGCCTCTCATCATCCAGCCGTTTACTCTGCGCCCTCACCATCCAAAGGGGTTCACACCAGGTAAATGAGCATATCCCTTGGTGCTCGGGCTGGGGGACAGCTGGCGGCTCCTTCTCTAGGGACAGTGCTGATACCTGGGCTGGGGGGTGCCATTCTCACACACTGGCAAGTCTCTATCTTATATCCAGTTAGCCTCCGAGTCCTAGTCTCCCTGCTGGGGTCTCCTGGGGATCTCTTAAAAACACAGATCCAAGGCCAGGTGCACTGTCCATGAGGATGACGCCTCATGCCTGTCATCCCAGCATTTTGGGAAGCCAAGGAGAGAGGATTGGTTGAGCCCAGGAATTCAAGACCAGCCTGGGCAACATAGCAAGACCTCGTTTCTACCAAAAATCTAAAAATTAGTCAGGTGTGGTGGCACACGCCTGTAGTCCCAGCTATTCTGGAGGCTGAGGCGGGAGGATCACTTGAGACCAGGAGATCGAGGCTGGGGTGAGCTGTGATCATGCCACTGCACTACAGCCTGGGTGACAGTAAGACCCTTGACTCAAAAAAGAAAGAAAGAAAGAAAGAAAGAAAGAAAGCAATAAAAACCTAGATCCCTGCCCCCCAGGGGCCCAGGAGAGGCAGACCAAGGCCTGGGCACTCTGCCTGGAGGTTGCAGCCAGGTCCACACTGACAGGCAAGCAGAGCTTGGTCAGAGGAGCCTCCCATCTGGTCTTAGCCACTTGGGTTCAGGTTTAGCTGTAATTGACTCATCCTCACTCCAGTTCTGGGTGTTCTTTGATTTAGTCCAGCACCTGAGCTAGGCAAGCTCATTCCCGTTTTACACATGAGCAAACCAAGGCCCAGGGAGGTCGAGAGCGCCTTTGAGGAGGATCAAGAGGCTCTGTGTGTCACTCCCTTGCTCTGTCCTTCCTATGAGGCACCTGGTGACAGTCAACACACCCCACGGACGGTGCACCGCAGTCAGCTGGCAGCCCCTAGACTACATCGGCGTCAACCTCTCTCTTTCCATGATCAACACTTGCAGGGGCCCAGACCTGAGTACAATTCTTGAAACGCGGCCCACAAGACACGGAACACGGGGGCTGGGGAGGAGGCAGGGAGGGGAAGACCACAGGTCCAGAGAGGCTTGGGAGTTCCTGTTTGTTCCCCAGGCCCCCACGGTCACTGCCTCCACTGGGCAGTGAACACGCCCGACCCAGTGGATGCAGTCGGCACCACCCCGACAACCTGCGGCGCCTGCCCCCTCCCGTGATCCTCCGGCTGCGCTCAGGTCAGCAAAAGCCACCGGCAGTGGCTCTGTCATCTTTCTGTTCCTCTAAGCCCAACCTCCAGGACCCTGTTAGGATGTCCCAGAGATCCCAGGCGCAGACTCCGACCAAGGTCCTGTGTGAGGAAGACCCCAAGGTAGCTGCTTTCGGGCTGTGGGGGAAAGCTGATGTCCAAAGGGGAGATGGCTGTGGACCCAGGTGGCCCCAACGCAAACGAGAGGGATATACGCCATCAGAGAGAAGGTTCAAAAGGGGGAGGCCATTTCAGACTGGGAGAAGGATCCAGAAAGTCTTCGTGGAGAAAGTGGCCTCCAAAGATGAATGTAATGAACACCGGCTCATCTTTCGCCTTGAATTGTTTTTAAATTATTTCAAGGGTATTATTACTGTTGCCTTAACTGGTCTGCGACTCACTTGGGAGTGAAACCATGTTTTACTCATATCAATATTTTGCAGAGTCTAGGAACATTTATTAACAGATGCTCAAATAAACAAACTTGGTCAAAATAAGTTCTGGGTTGGAAAAGCTGGTTTAATTTGATCTCCAGTCCTTCCTAGCATGTAAACAACATGGGTACTGTGCATCTGAGGCCTGGACTAGGGGAGAGAGGGTCAAGTCATTCATTGTGTCTCTCACAGTAAGTTCTTTGAGCACCTATTGAATGCCAGGAATTATACCCCTGATGTCAGGAAGAAAGATAATGACACAGGCGACCACTGTCCCATTTGATCAGTTCTGTGACAAGAAAAACGCAGAATTCCATAAGGGCAGCCAACATAGGGATGGAAAGGGATGATCCAAGGAGGCTTCTCAGAGGAAGTGACATCTGAATTGATAAAAGAATATGAGCTGGGTGCAGTGGTTCACGCCTGTAATCCCAGCACTTTGGGAGGCCAAAGTGGGAGGATTGCTTGAGTTCAGGTGTCCAAGACCATCCTGGGCAACATAGCAAGATCTCATCTCTACAAAAATAAAAAAAATTAGCTGGGCATGGAGGCACACACCCATAGTTTCAGCTAGTCAGGAGGCTAAGGAGGGAGGATTGCCTGGGCCCAGCAGGCTGAGGCTGTGGTAAGCCATGATCATTGTGATCATGCCACTGCACCCCAGTCTGAGTAACAGAGTGACACCCCTGACTCAAAGAAGAAAAAATAATATGAAAGAGGACTTTCAATCCCAGCCACAAACAACTAAGGAAGCGAGACAAAATAGACAAAACTACTGTTTTCTGGCACAGGGTAGCAATCAATGCCGCCATCAATACTTGTGGGGAGGGTGGAGTTGAGCCCATGCTCACCCCAGCTTTCTCTCGGAAGACATTCTCCTTGCTGCAACACAAGGAAATAGGGTCCAGAGAGTAGCAGTCTTGCTGGATGGAGACAACAGTGATTGAAGCTGGGCAGGCAACAATGACTCAGATTTGAGAGGGACAGGTACTTTTTAGAAAGGGGAGTCCCCAAAGCTCTGCCAAATTTCCCTCAGGTTCTCGGCTGACTGTTACCTGTAAACACACAGTGTGAGACTCTGAAAAATCTATCAGGAAATAGCCCCTGGGAGCAGAGACTCTGGAGACTGCCCCCAGTGTTGCAAGGAGGTGTTGGGGTTCTTGATCGCCAGGATGGAGAGACCTTAGTGAATTCTCTGGGCTTTCCTTTGAGACCCCAGAAAATCTATGCTCTAAGAGTAAAGACCACAAACCAGGAATGAGGGCAAAACTAGCTTAGACTTGTCCTGGCCAAGGCCCTAGCCATGCCTTGATAAAATTTAGACTATTTCACTAGTAACTTAACTACCTGTCAGAACAAAAGGTAGCATTCCTTAAAGGAAGGTAACAGAAACCATAGCCTCTACAATGTAACAGCTATAATATTCAGCATAGAATTTTTAAAAATTACTAAACAAGAAAAGACTTGGGGAAAACTGATAACCAACTAATAACCATAAGACAAAATGGTCACTAGAAGCAGACCAGAGATGATCTGAAGTTAAACAACAAGAACATCAGAATAACAATTTGGACTAATATGTGAGAAAAAATAGAATAAAAGATGAACACATGGGATAAAGATAGATTATTATGACATATTAGAATCTGTAAAAAGAGAATCAAATGGAAATTCAGAACTTGCAAAATTAAATCTGTGTCATAGAGAATATGCTGGATGGGTTTAGCTGCATGCTGGATACAGCAGAAAGCAGTATTCTGACCTTGAAGATACATCAATAGAAGATGTCTAAATGGAAGCATAGCAGGAGGAAAGTGAGATGAAAAGTTGAACAGTGACATGAGAAATATGGCAAGAAAGCCTAACCCACACAGTGGATGCTCAGAAAGAAAACGAAAGAAATGGGGCAGAGGCTATATTAGAAAGAATGAAGGTGGAGAATTTTCCAAATTGGATGAAAAGCAATTGCAGATTCAAGAAGCTTAGGAAACCCTAAACAGAACCAGTACAAAGAAAATGACACTTAGGTACATCATAGTCAAACTGCTGACATTGAAGACAAACAGGAAACCAATCATAGGAGAAGGCCATGTTACATTCAACAGAACAATGATGAAATGAAAGGTTGGTATTGCAGTAGAAACTGTAAGGCCAGAAGACAATGAATTGACACTGTAAAGTGCTAAAAGAAAAAAACTGTCAACCAATACTCTATACCCAGATAAGATATAATTCAAAAATTAAGATGAGATAAACGTGTGCTCAGACAAAAAGACCAAAATCCCAACTCCCAAGGCTAAAAGAGCAGTTCTTTGGCTAAAAGAAAATTACCTCAGGTGAGAGCACGTAACTGTAGGAAAAAAATGAAGAGCACCAGAAAGTGTAACTATGTGGGTAAACAGACATTATTATTTACAGTTTAAAGCAATAATAATAATGTCTTGTAGAATTTATGATGTATGCAAAGGTAATATGCATGACAAAAATAGCACAAAAGATTAAAAAATTTTTTGTGTTATTTAGGAAGTGGTATAAATACTAAAGTAGGTTGTAATAAATCGAGAATGCACATTGTAGTTTCTACAATGAACACTGAAAAAATCAATAAAAGAAGTTAAAAAGCTAACAGAGAAGAAAAATATTGAAAATACTTGAATAATTCAAAAAAGTTCAGAAAGGAGAAATAAAGGGATAAAAATAGATGGAAAAATAGAACACATATGGCAAGACAATAGACTTCAACCCAGCGATATCAGTTATTGATGTTAAATGAAATTAGCCCATTAAAAGGCAAGAATTGTCAGACTGGATTAAGAACACTATCTGCTGTTTAAAAAAGAAATACTTTAAATATAAGGATATAGAAAGATTGACAGCAGAAGGATTAAAAGACAGAGTACACAAAAATTGACAAAAAGACACCAGGTATGCCTACATTAATGTCAAAGTAGACTTTAGAACAAAAAAAATGACAAAGAGAGACATTTTATAATGACAAATGGGTTTATTCAACAGGAATATACAATAGTCCTAAATTTGTATATGCCTAATTAACATAGCTTCAAAATACAGAGGGTGCCAAAAAACTGTATGCACATTTTAAGAAAGGAAAAACTATATTACAATTGTAATACTCCATATATACTGATAACAAAAGATTAACACAAGTCATGTTTGACTTCTGCAATTACAAGAGGTGCTCAAAGTGGTTACCATCAGCATCCAGACACTTCTGCTTATGACGAACCCAAAGGAATACATAGATAACATCTCTTAAAAGGTGTATACATTTTTGGCACCCCCAATATAAAGCAAAAGCTGGCAGAAGCCAAAGAGGAGACAGGCAAATCCCCAAGATGCCTGGAGATTTTAGTTCCACTTTCTCAGAAACTGATAAAATACTCAGACAAAATAATAATAATAATTAAGGAGGTAGTTGATTTGAACAATACAACCAAATTGACCTAATTGATATATAGATATAGAAGTAATACTCAATAAAATGTAGAATGGACCACCTTTCAAGTGTGCTGGAAATTTGCCAAAATAGACCATATCCTCAATCATAAGATGGTATTAACGTATATTACAAAATTTAAACTATGTGTCTCTTTTGGCCACTGTAGAATTAAATTAGAACTCTAACAGAAAGAAAAATAAAACAATTTCCAAGTATTTGGAAATTAAAATGCACATTTCTAAATAACTCATGAGTCAAAGAGGAAATCACAATGGAAATTAAAAATTATTTTAATCTCAATGATAATGAAAACATCAAAATTTGTAGGATGTAGCTAAAGCAATGCTAGAAGAAATTTATAACCTTATGTGGATGTATTAGAAAAGAAAGGGTCAGAGAATCAATGATATGCAATAGAGAAAAATCAATAAAGACCAAAGCTGATCCTTAGAAAATATTCATGAATTGATATACCCATAGCAAGACTGATCAAGAACAAGAGAGACAATAGCAATTATCAATAAGAGGAATACAAAAGAGGGTGTCACTAAAGAGTTTAGACATTGGGCTAACATGGATAGTATTTTGTCAGTCACATTTGAACAAAATGAACAAATTACTTGAAATCACAAATTACCAAAATTAACACAAGAAACAATAGGAAATCTAAATAGCCCATTATCTTTAAGAAATTGAAACTATAATTAAAAATCTTCCCACAAAGGAAACGCTAGATACTATATTGGTAAATTTTCCCAAACATTTATAAAGGAATAAAACACATTGTATGTTCTACCAGATAATAAAAAAAGTGAAACATATTCAACACATTTCTTTGAGGTCTGAATAACTGTTATACCAAAATCTGATGAAGGCATTACTAAAAGGAAAGAAAATTTATAGGCCAATGTACCTCATGAAATAAAAAAGACACAAATACCTCACAGAAACAAAATTCCTGAGACTATTTATGGGAGACTACAAGGTAACTGAATGAGATTTATCCTAGAAGTGTTGGTTTAATACTAAAAAAAAATCAATCAGTGTGACTAACCATATTAACAGAATAAAAAACCATATCTCAATTGTTGCAGAAAAAAGCCTTTGGTAACATTTAATACCTATTTACTATTTTTTTTTTTTTTTTTGAGTTGGAGTCTCCCTCAGTCGCTCAGACTGGAGTGCAGTGGCTGCTCCCGGCCACTGCAGCCTCGATCTGCTGGGCTCCAGCGATCCTTCTGCCTCAGCCTTCCAAGCAGCTGAAACTACAGGCGCGCGCTACCACGCCCGGCTAATTTTTGATTTATTGTAGAGATGAGGTCTCACCAAGTTGCCCAGGCGGGTCTCAAGCCCGCGGGCTCAGGCAATTCACTCACCTCAGCCTCCCGAAGGTGCAGGATTACAGGCTGAGCCACTGAGCCTGGCCCTATTTACTATTTTTAAAAAATGACCTCAGAAAACTAGGAGTAGAAAAGAACTTCTTTTCTACTTCACAAAGAAGGGTATCAAAATGGACAGTAAATTCATAAAGAGTTGCTCAATATCATTAGCAAGTAGGGAAATGTAAATTAAACCCACATTGAGATACTACCACACACAACCAGAATGCTTGAAATGGAAATGACAGATAATACCATGTGTTGGGAAGAATGTGGAACAGTCAGAACTCTCTTATTTTACTAGAAAGAGTTGAAATAGGTGGGCCAATTTGGAAAATATGCTGAGCAGATACCTTCAGAGGTATCTACAATGAATAAATTAATAAACTACAGTTAACATCTAATTTAATTATAAAATATTGACTTTTCCCTAATGAAAATAAGAAGAGAATACTTAGTATCACCACCTCTATTTGTCCTTGTACTGAAAATCCTAACCAGTGCAATTAGGCAAGAAAAATGAAGTTATGAAAATTATAAAAGAAGAAATAAAGCTGTAATTATTTTAGACAATTTGATTGCATACATAGAAAATCCAAAATAATCTACAAGGAAGCTTTTAGAAATAATAAATGACTTTAGTAAAGTTGCTGGATATAACATAATATACAAAAATCAATTGTATTTTTATATACTGGCAGAAAATATTGGAAAATGAAATAAGAACATTTTATTTTTAATAGCATAAAATATAAGTATGTAGGAATTAGTGTAATAAAAGATGTGCAATACTTGCACTGAAAGTTTCAAAGCGTTACTGAGAGAAAAAAATTTTTTTTTTTTTGAGTTGGAGTCTCACTCTGTCGCCCAGACTGGAGTGCAGTGGCCGCTCCCGGCCCCCGCAGCCTCGACCTGCTGGGCTCCGGCGATCCTTCCACCTCAGCCTTCCAAGTAGCTGGAATTACAGGCATGCGCTACCACGCCCGGCTGATTTTTTGATTTATTGTAGAGATGAGGTCTCGCTGCCCAGGCGGGTCTCGAACCCGCGGGCTCAGGCTATCCACTCACCTCAGCCTCCCAAAGGCGCGGGATTACAGGCTGAGCCACCGAGCCCGGCTGAGAAAAATTTTTTAAGTGACTAAATACATGTTCATAAATTAGAAGATAGTATTATTAACATTTCATTTCTCCTCAGATTTATCTATAAAAGTTTAATCTGTAAATTCGCTGCAATGCTCATCAAAATCTCAGCAAATTTTATTGGAGGAAAATTGACAGGCTAATTTCAAAATTTATATAGAAGTATAAAGGACTTAGCATAGTTTAAACAATATTCTCAAAGAAAAATGAACACAGAAAACTCACACTGCCTGACTTCAAGACTGATTTTAAAGTTACAGTGACTAAAGGAGATTTTACTGGCACAAGTTAGATAAATAGACCAATGTAATAAAACAGAGTCAAGAAATAGACCCACATAGGTATGGTCACCTGATTGTTGACAAAGATGACACTAGAACTGAGTGCGAGAAAACAGTATTATAGCAAATGGTGCCAGATCAATTAGATATTCAGAGGGAAAAGAAATACTCCAAACCTTTGACCTTTAGCTTACACCTTAAATAAAATTAATTTGAGATGAGTCATGGACCTCAATGAGAAAGTGAAAACATCAAGCCTTCTAGAAGAAAACAGAGGAGAGTGTCTTCACAATTTTTGGGAGAGGTAAAGATTTCTTAAGTAGGATATAGAAAAAAATATGAAGCACACAGAGATTGATAAATTATGCTTTATTAAGGTTAAGAACTTCTGTTCCTTAAAAAATACCATTAAGAGAATGAAAAGACCAGCCCCAGAGTGGGACAAGTTGTCTGCCATGCCTCTATCTGACAAGGGCTTCGTATATAGGACATAGCCTTTGAAGTCCTGTAAGTCAATCAGAAAAAGATACCCCGCACTGTTTTAAAAATGGGCAGAAGGCCTGATGCATCACTTCACAAAGAAGGATATCAAATGGACAGTAAATTCATGAAGAGTTGCTCAATATCATTAGCAAGTAGGGAAATGTAAATTAAACCCACGTTGAGATACTACCACACACAACCAGAATGCTTGAAATGGAAATAACAGATAATACCACGTGTTGGGAAGAACGTGGAACAGTCAGAACTCTTATTTTACTAGAAAGAGTTGAAATAGGTGGGCCAATTTGGAAAATATGCTGAGCAGATCCTACGAGGATTAAATATATACTCAACAAAAATGAGAACATGAGCCTGTCAGCAGACGTGCACAAAATTGCTAACAGCAGCTCTATTTCAAACAGCCCCAAATGGAAACAATCCAAATCCCCTCCCCGTTGTCCCCTGACACCATATTTCAGCCTGTGAGGACACGCACATCCAACCCCTCGCAGACACCCCTCCCCAAATAGCCAGGACTAGAGGTGAGACCTTGAGGCCCTGGGGGGATGGGAGGGGCTGCCTATGGTCCTCATGTGCCTGCTCCCTGTGCTGTCACATAACTCGGAGAAGGAGGGCTCATTCATCTCCATTTCACAGACGAGGAGACCGAGGGCCCGAGGGACTGAATGCTCGGGCCTTCATGGTCAAGGGCAAAGCCCATGTAGCCTCTGCCCTGCCAGGACCCGATCAAGTCACTGGAAACAGGAGTGTCTACTTGTGAAGACCGGTGGGTGGTGCGGGGCACTGGGCGGTGGGAGGGCCAGGTGTGGGCATCATGGGTGGCTGGGTGGCAATCTCACTCACCACTTCTTGCCACTGATGTCATGCTGCTGCACTGTGTAGCCAAAGAAAGCAGTCCTGGAGCCAGTGATGATCTGTGGCTTCCTAGTATCCATGTTGAAGGTGTCCGTGAACCCTGCAGGGGGAGGAGAAGGAGAGGGTCAGACAAGCAGAGAAACAGGCCCCGGGGTGGCAGATCCATGAAAGTTAAACATATACTACCTTACAACTCTGCACTTCTGCCCCTGAGTACGCACCCAATAAACATGAGGACATAAGCCCACCAAAAGGTGTGTGCAAGAATGTTAGTAGCAGTTCTATTTTAAATAGCCCAAAATGCAGCTGGGTGCAGTGACTCATGACTGTCATCCCTGGACTTTGGGAGTCCGAGGCAGGAGGATCACCTGAGTTACAGGAGTTCAAGACCAGCCTGGGCAACATAGTGAGACCTCATCTCTATGAAAAAAATCTAAAAATTAGCCAGGTATGGTGGTGTGTGCCTGTAGTCCCAGCTACACAGGAAGCTGAGGTGGAAGGATCGCCTGAGCCCAGGAGGTCCAGGTAGTGGTGAGCTGTGATCGTTCCCCTGCGCTCCAGCCTGACTCTGACTAGGAAAATAAATCCAATAACCCCAAATGGAAACAATCCAAATGTAAAAGAAGTAGACGCATTGTGGTCTATTAAGACAATGGAATGCTACTGGTCACTCCATTGTCTTAATAAACCACAATGTGTCTACTTCTTTTACAGAAGTGAAAGTGTGAGTTGCGATAGCCAGTGACTTGTTAAACCTCCCAGACATGGTATTGAGTGAAAAGTCAGGTGCACAAAGGCACCCGCTGCAGGATTTCATCTAACGTGATGCTCAAATCATGCAAAGCGAATCTGTTCCCTGTGCTGGGAATGCTCTTCCCCCTACTGCCTGCATGTCCTAATGGCACTGATCGCAGGACGCTATGTGGCACATCCACTTGTCACTGCACTGAAGATGACATCTCATGACAGCCTATGTTCTCTCAGCTCCTGGGATGCTGCTATGCTCTCCCTGCTGGGCCTCAGGGCCTGGACGTTGGGTGACTGATGACCAGAGACCAGGACCCGCGGGCAGGATGTTCCCCCCCTCCGTAAGAGAAGGGGAAGAAGAGCTTCCTGGGCACAGACATGCTCCAGACAACGGTCAGGCATGTGGTCCTGATGTCATGTGGTTTGGTAAAGTTTCACACCAGCCTGGGGCAGATGTAACCAACCTCAGGGGTGGAGAGTTGGCCCCAAATCACTCGCTGAGAAGAGATGGGACAGGAACACAACCAAGTAGCTTGGGTGCTGGATGCCCCCTCCCCAGGGGACCAGCCCTCCCTAGGAAGCACCTGCTGGGAGGGGAAATTCTTTTTAGAGAGGAGGGTCTCTCACTTCTGCTTAAGGTGGCCCCTGCTCTACCTTTGGTTCCAGTTGGGAAAAGCAACAGAGAGAAGGCAGGTGCCATGTGCCTATCCTGTGGCCAGGCCAGTGCCTGTCTTCCCTGGCTGTCCCCAGTGAGGCTCTCCCTTGGGCTCTGTCCATGACTGGCCCTGCCCCCCCAGTGTCCCTAGCAAGTTGTTCTCCCTTGGGGCTCTGCACAGGACTGGCCCTGTCCCCCCAGTGTCCCCAGCGAGTTGTCCTCCCTTGGGGCTCTGTCCAGGACTGGCCCCGCCTCCTCCCAGTGCCCCCACCCCAGCCACACTGAGGGCAGGATTAGTGGGATCTGGCCATGAGGAGCAGGCATTCTGGTTTCTTCACCAGAGACTATACGGCATTTGCCTTTGACCAAACCAAACCAACCAGAGAACAAATTTCCTGAAAATGATGTCAAGCCTGTCTCTGCCCTTGGCCTCAGCACGACCCCGGCCTTCTCCAAAACAGGCATTCCGGTGCTGGGAATGTGCCCTTCTCAGGGATTTACGACCCCCAAAACCAATCACACAAACAGAGCTGTTCCCGCCAGGAACCCACAGGCCATGGCGCACTGGGAGCCGGGCTGGGCAGCCGGCCACCTCCTGCCCTTGATATGGATGACAGAGGAAGCCACAGGCCCGGGCTGCTGTCCTGCAGAGCGGGGCCCAAATGATGTCAGTGGCTGCTCCTCTCGGGTCTTATCTGTATCCTGCACAAGGCGCCGGTCAGTCCCAGGAAGGGACAGGGCCATGGAGCAGCTGAGGTGCCATGGGGCTCCCCGTTCTCCAAGTCACTGGCGCAGGTTAAGGTGGGTCATGGCCTGCCATCAGGTGGGGCAGCCATAGTCCTGGGCGCCGAGGGATGCTGGCCAAGGAGAGCAGCTACCAGTCATTCATGAAGTCCACGGGAGTGTCGACTCCTACCTGAGGTGCTGTTCAAGTGCCTCCCCCACTTTCCAAATGCCTCCACACAGCCCTGAGGTCCTCAACCTCCCTGCCTTGTCTTGCGTGCACTTGCCCTGGGTCTCTTTTCTGCTCCCCAGACACGCCTTCCTCTCTCGACCGTGGGGGTCTTTGCAGGTGCTGTTTGTTCTCTCCCGAGCCTCTCCTGAACTCCCATAATCTTAAGAGCCAGAGCCAATGCCACGTCCTCCATCACCTCCTCCAGGAAGCCTCCAGGGCACCTCGGTCACATCAGATCCTGCTGAATGCTCTCGCCACTCCTGCACCCCACCAACGGGGGACTAGCTCCTTCTTTTCTCATCTTAGCCAGTCATTACACTCAGTGGTGTGACTACAGGTCCCCCGTCCCACACTAGGGACCCTGGCCCCAGGAGGACAGGACGGGTCCAGCACAGGTCCCAGGGACTGAGGCATGACAAAGCAGGGAGAGAGTATGGCACCCAGAGGCCTAGGAAGGTGGCCCACAGGAAGTGCAAGGAAAACGTGGACGCCAAGCGGAAAGCTGTAGTCACTAGAAAGGGGAGGGCCGCGGGGACCAGGGGTCTGGAAGCTTCTAGGAAGAAGGCAGGCAGACCAGAGGAAGTAGGCAGGCCTTGATGGTGGGATGGTGGGGCCAGGGAAGAAGAGGACAGTCTGCCTGGAGAGGGCATCAGGGATGGCCAGGCCCTCTGGCCAGCCTGCCTCTTTGGGGACTAGGCCGGTCTGGGGATGGCATGAGCTCTAAGGTCAGGACTTGGGAGAACCTCAGAGAGTGCCTGGAAGTGCTCTAAGCAGAGCACCAAGCCCATGGCAAAGCTGGATGCGTGAGCACCTGACAACTCTTGCTGGGTGGAGCTCAGTCAAGTGAGCCGTTCCCCGAGCCACTTCGGGGCCTTAGGCATGCAGGAGGCTTCCTTCCCACACCTGGGAGGCCAGCTCAGATGACACCTCTGCCACCAAGTGGTCTTTCCTCCGGGGTCACAGCCTCTTGGCAGGGTCTGCCTCAGTGCCTGCTGCCCTTTGCCCGGATGGCAGTTGCTCCCACTGGTCTTGCTCTCATGCCGGGTTAAGGCTACACTGCTCAATGTCACGTCCAGGAGCAGCCTGTCATCTTTGCTTAGTGGCTAAAAGACACGGACAGACTTACTTGCTAGGTCTCCCACGGAGAGCCTGTTTCTGGAACCTGTACCCTCTGGCTTCCTCCTGCCTCAGTTTACCTCATAGCTCTTGACTTGGGCACTGAGCATCCCCTACCACTTAGATAACAATCATAAAAGCATGGCATCCATGCACATGGCGCTTAGGAGGTATCCGGCTCTATCCTGGATGGATTTTCATGCTCACAACAAACTTTTGGAGTAAGACTATTATGATTGTCATTTTACAGGTGAGAAAACTGAGGCACAGAGAGGATCAGCAACTGGCCATGATCACACAGCCAGGAAGGGGCAGGTGCGATTTAGGCCTTGTGGCTCTGTGCCATTCAGTTTGCCACCACGTGGCTTGCCCACTTTAGCTGCTTGAGGCCTCCCTGGAGTGACCTCCTCCAGTCCCGTCCTCCTCCGTCTTACCCCGTCCTCTCCAAAACCCACCTGTCCTGTGTCCCAGGCACTCAGATCCTGCTTGGAAAGAACTGATGGTGACCCCCATCCCAGCAGGTGGACCTGGGGGACAGGGGACAGAGCCAGACGCTGGGCCTCTAGTGAAGCACCGGATAGAACTGACAGCAGAGGGAGCCAAGCCTTCTGGCCCCCTCCCTGTGCGGGCCAGCCATGCTCCCTGGCCCTGCCCTGCTGGGAGCACCTGTGTAAGCAACACCAGCACTCCTCGGTAGGGAGCTGGGGGGCAGGAGGCCGGTACGTCAGTGTCATTGGTGTCATTGCCCTCTTTCCGGCCTTACATGGGCCCCAGGGACCGCATGTCTAAAAGCAGGTCTCAGATAGGAGAGCAGGAGGAGGAGGGGGGACCATACAACTGGCCAAGCAAAAAGCCGAGCGGACCCCCTGAGGCTGTGGAGAAAGCCCAGTCCAGGGTGGGGAAGAAACAGGCTCTGAGGCCCGAGGCCTGCCTGTGCCTAGCCCCTGCCCTGCAGACAGCCATCCTGGCTATGTCTCCCTTTGCCCTGTGGACCCGCAGCCAGATTGCATGTGCCCCCCCCCACCCCAGCTGTGTCTCCTTGAGCCCTGGCTGTACCCCTCACCCCATGGACCCCACCCTGGTTGTGTCTCCTCCTGGGTCCTTTGGACTCCTGCCCAGTGAGCAAGAGACAGGCAGAGGTTCTAGCTTGGGCCACCAACCTGCCCTTCTGCCCAAGGCACTATCTCAGAGGCCTCTGTAAAGGCACTCCTGGGCCTGGGGGCTTTGCTGGAGGCCGAGGCCCTGGTCCAGGTGCCTGTGAGAGGTACTGGTGATTTAGCAGAGGGTCTGGCAGTGAAGCTCACTGAGCCCAGGGAGGAAGGGCCCTGCCCAGCAGGAGGAGGCAATGGGTGCTTTCCCTTGGGGGCTGCTAGGCTAGCAGGGGGTCACACCGGGGAGCTTCTCACTTCTCACGGGCGACTCCTCCTACGTCTCCACGTAGGGGTGCCGAGGGGTATTTAAGCGACAGGATTGGCCGTGTGCACTGAGCCCACCTCCCGGGCTGCTGAGCTGTGAGGACAGACCTGGGTTCTGTGGGGCTCCTTGTCCCCACTCTAGGGCTGGGGCATGGAGTAGCTCATGGAACACACGTTCCTGTGGGCTGGGCTTCAGAACTTCAGACACACCCAGCCGACCTAACCCTGGCTTTATCTCAGTTGGCTGTGTGTCTACACAGAGTTGTGATGCCTCAAGGGCCTCAGTTTCCCCTCTGTAAAATGAGAGGGTCTAGCCCTCTGACATCACAGGCCCAGCCCCACTGCATGTCTAGAAGGTTCTCCCGGCCCAGCACGCAACTGACTTGCAGTTACCAGCATCTGAGCATCTGTCTTGAGTCTCTGCAAACAATTTCAAGTTGGAGGCCAAACACAGAGGAACACGGACTTACTTGGTGTTGGCCTGAGCCAGGCACACTAGGAAGGAAATCTCCAGGCAGAGATGATGACATTTGGCACTTCTGAGTCAAAACAAGGATGAGGACAAGCATCAAAATCTCTGCCTCCCCCAGCCCCCTCCTCTCCCTCTCCAGCACCAGGGAGACTTGGCCACGGGCCTCCAGCCCTGGCCCGGCCTCAGACACACTCACATGGCAGGAGGATGAGGCCTTGGGGCCAGGAGATGCAGTCACCTTCCATGGAAGTCCAGCCTAGCCCTGCAGTAGGCTTGTGGGTGGGGCACCTGGCTCCCACCAGACCTCTTTACTTCAAAGCTTGTGGAAGCCAGGCTGCTACACTGATCCCTGGAGACATGGCCGGGTGGCCTTAGAATGGCCGGGGCAACAGGCACCTTGGTGAGTAGACAGGGATGGAGGCTGGACTGCTGAAGTCGGAGGCCAAAGGTTGACTTTTGGCTTTCGACCAGCTGGTTCTGGGACTTAAGAAAGGAAACTTGGGAGCACAACACCCCCTCCTGAGAGCTATGACTGGTGCTAAGAACTCGCCTAGGCATTGGGGACCTGGGTTCTCTCCTAGACTCTGCCATGGACTGGCTGTGTGACCTTAAACAAGATACTTGCCCTCTCTGGGCCTCAGTTTCCCCTTTAGAAAACGAGGAAGAAGGCTGGGTGGTCTCAACACCTTTCCAGAACAGGTGTCCTGAGTCTCCCCCTCCTTTGGACTCATCTTCAAGTGCCTCCCCCAAGGGGAGTAGCCTGGAGACCAGCTCGGGCTCCCCGGCAGGCAGGTGCTATTGCTCACAAGGCTATGTAGGCTGGCTGCCAGAACTGAGGGCATTCCCCCTCCTTGTGCCCAGCATTTGGGTCCAGCAGGTGTCCCCACCTCAAGCCACTCACAAAAGTACTCCCGCTCTTCCCACCCCCATCGCTGGCTGAGCATGGGTCCGGCCTGCCTGCAGCTAGAATTGGAGGCTATGGTTGAACCAGCCTGGTGACACCATGCCAACTCTTGCCCAGTCCGGATGCCCTCCTGTGCTTTGGAGCAAACGTGCCCAAGCCCGAGTCTTCCCAGGAGGGGGAGGCATCATCCACCCGTTTCCAGCCTCTTGACTCATTCATCTTCCGTCCCTCCCAGGTGACTGCCCATGGAGGCCACCCATCTCTGCTGACTGGGCATTCTCCTCTGCCATGGAGTCCCTCCTGCATCATGTCCCTCTAGCCACTGCTGTCACTGCCAGCCACCTGCCTGTCTTTCCCATCTCTGAGTGGGCCTCGTATCTTGGCCTCCCTGGCCTCCATGGGGAGTGTGTGTGTGTGTGTGTGTGTGTGTGTGTGTGTGTGTGTGTGTGTTTGTGTGTGTGTGTGTGTCCAGCCAAGGGATTAACCACTGGGGCTAAGCCAGGGTGGCCCCCCTATCCGCTGTCCAACCACCTACAGGACACTCCAATGGACACCTCATGGCCCTCACATGTCGTAGGGCCAGGAGGGAGCCAGGTCTTCCTTCCCCACGTGTTTCTCCTGTCCCCACCTGGGAAATGGTGTCTCCCACCTGACGGCTTGACTCGGAGGTCAGAAGTCACTCCCTGGGGCTCTCCTGCCCTTCCCATCAGCAAATCCTGCAGGCCCTGCCCCTGGCTCCTCCCCACGTCGCTGAGTCCCCACATTTGCCATCACTTGGACCAGGTCACTCTTTCCACTGTGTCTGGATGGGGCAAGAGCGATGGGTCCCTCAGTCCAATTTTGCTCAGCTGTGAGACCTGCTCTTTATAGTGGCCAGAGGGACCTTCTGAAAATGCTGATCACATCCTGGCACCACTGAGCACCCCCGAAAGTCCCAGTGGCTTCTAGAACAACCTCCAGGCCCTTCCCTGGCACCCCAGGCCCTGCAGCCCAGCCTTCTGCACCATGGTCCTCACCCTGACTGCCTCTCAGTCACACTGCCCTCCTCTGGGCTCCTTAAGCACACCGAGCCTGTCCCTCCCCGGGGGCCTTGCCTTTGAGGCTTTTCCTTGGTCTGGAGCATCTCTGAGATCTTGGATCCACTGGCTCCTTCTGAGAACCCTCCCACTGTACTGAGGAGAACCCACCAATCTCCCTCAGGACTTCTTCATTTATTTTTACAATGAAAGTAATTCCAGGTGGTTCTAGCTCTGTGTGCTTGCTGGGCACCTACTCCTCTCCTGCTGTAGTTTACGTTTCCCCAGGGAAGAGCCAGTGTGTGCCAGAGTCTCAAGCAGGCACTGGCTGGGTGCAACCTTCCTGTTCAGGGACACAGGCTATGGATACGAATAACAGGAACTCTCTCCTTCCCACCCCAAGAGCCGGAATCTGACAGACATTTACCAGCATCCCTCTGGCAGACATTACATCCCCCATTTCATCCTCAGCATCTAGAACAATGTCCAGCACACAACAGGGGATCAGTATACATTTGTCAAACAAGGCAGAAGAAGACCAAGCATTCAGGCCTCTCCCACATGAGCTTGCCCACAGGGGCTGAAGGGGACGTGATAGTTGGAGCCTCGGGGAGGGAAGGAGTTTAGAGTCCTGAAGTTGGCCCAGAAGTCCTAGTTCCAACCTTCGCATGGGCTCCAACTTGCTTGGTGACTTGGAACCATTCTTCCTCTTTCTGGTGCTCAGTTTTCTTATCTGAGGGGCACACCCAGGGTTCGATGCATTGAGTCCTGAGTAGAATATAGAGACATCTATGTATGCACACTTTTACCATGTTCCCTGTCCCTCCACTCCTGAGCTCGCTGTCCTGCATGACTACAGGGGCTGACAGAAGTCTTGCAGTGCGCAGCCCCTACCGCTGTACGTGGCGGCCCTGCCCCACAGCAATTCTGGCCTTAGGCCATTTCAAATGGAGTCAAATTGGACAGGGAGTCCCTCCCTTTCCTGACATACTAACCAGCTCAAAGAGCTCAGACAGTTTGGATTTGGTTTTCCGGCTCCTAAGCGTGTCTTGCTTGTCATGGATGTGTGGACCAGGGCCCTGCACATCCGGGGCGAGCCCTGGCCTGGGGAAGGCTTGGGCAGACTAAGAGCAGATGCATCAGGCCATACAATTTGTGGCAAGGCTTTCCCTTGGGGGCAGGAAGCAGGCAGCAAGCACCCGAGGGCTGTGGCCAGTCTGCCTGGCTCTTTGAACACAAACTAAAAAAGGAATGTGGGGCCCTTCCCTCCCAAGTCTGTGGACACACCCACAGCCATCCAAGAAGCCCTCCAGCTGCACAGACTCGACACAGATCCACCAGATGCCATTAGCTAGGTGAGGAGGCATGGGGATGCAGGGGAGGGCAGGTGTTTTGCAGGGACCCTTTGGATTTTCAAGACAGGACAGTTTTTCATGACTGCAAAACTCTCTCAAATATCAACTGCTGCTTTTAGGTCTTACTAGAAAACAGAGCCCTGCCTTGCGAGGTGATGAGCTCCCTGTCCCAGAGGCATGCAAGCCACTTGTCTGGGCTGTATAGGCTCCATCAAGCACCCTCCCAGGCAGACACTGGGTGTTGAGGCCCCTCAGGGAGCCCTGAGGCCCGGGGCCCCTGTGGGCATGTGGATGAGGAGGGCTGCTGCGCACTGGGACTATCCCATGCTTTAGGGGAAGTTGCCTTAGTATAGAGTTCCCTCGCTGTTTTCTTCCTCGTGCAGCAGCCTAATCATTAGAGTCAAGGTTCTGGCTTGGGAGACACTCACAGGCACACAGACTGTGGCCTCGAAGGTCCTTCAGAGATACGAGGCTGGCATTCAGAGTGACGGTCAGAAGTTCTGAGAGGGAAAAATCAGCTCTCTTGTTTAGCAGCTGGGTGACCTTGGGCAAGACCCCTGACCTCTCTGAACAGAAGGCTCTGGAGGAGATGGCTGGGCTTCAAGCTCCAGGCTGTGGGCTTCTCCCCCCCCCAGGGAGTGGCCAAGTGACTTCTCTATGAGCTGGTGTTATTGCTACCGTTGGCCTCATCCCTGCCAGCCACTTTGTTGGTTACTCAGTGTTATTAATAGTTTTTCATATGAGTCCTGCAAGGTGGGTATTATAATTTCCATTATACGTTATTTATTTATTTATTTGTTTTGAGGCAAGTTCTTACTCTGTCGCCCAGGATGGAGTACAGTGGCATGATCATAGCTCATTGCAGCCTCGACATCCTGGGCTCAAGTGATCCTCCTGCCTCAGCCTCCCAAGTAAATGGGACTACAGGTGCATGCCTTTGTGCTTGGCTAATTTCATTTTAATTTTTTGTAGAGACAAGGTCTTGCTATATTGCCCAGGCTGGTCTCAAGTTTCAGGATCCCAAAATGCTGGGATCACAGGCATGAGCCACTGTGCCTGGTCAATTTCCATGACATGTTACAAAGAGAGGAAGCGGCTTGCCCAAGGTCACACACCTAAAAAGGGCTAAGGCCAGTGATGAAGCCCTGTCAGTGGACCATGCTCCCAATGTGGACCTTGTTGGCCTCAGACTCAGTCTCCATACCAGTACAATGGGTTTCATGTCCTCTCCCAGGCCACCGGGAGAGATTCTGGTTGGGCAGCTCCCAGGGATGGACGTCGGCCTGGGATCTGCGCTCAGCCCCACCATCTCCTTTGTGGGTCCCAAGTGACATGGCTGCATTGTGCCGCATAAGATGTCTGCATCCCTGCTCTTTTGTGGGAAATGAGACATTTTAAGCATCTGCCCCACCCCTGGTATCCTGGGAAGTCCCAGGATACACCAAGGTTTTCCTTGTGGGAAAACAAAGCCTCACCCGTCTCCCTGTGTCCTCTCTGCATCATGGTAAAGAGTGATGACAGCACGGGGTTAGCCAGGACGCCTGTGCGCCCATCCTCAGCTTTCCTCCTTCCAGGGCCCTCCTCCCCTCATGGCCCTGTCCCGTAGGTGAGGCTCCCTGCCCCACCCTCCCCTTGTCTGGAAAGAAAGTTGCCAGGGGAGCGCTGGCCCACATGTGCCTGCCTGGGACACTAGCTCTTGGAAAGGACAGTGGGCTGTCTACATGGGCCAGTGGCTTGGCCGGGGGATTTTAGACCCTGTATGCCCGTCTGGGCGATGGGCTCTCAGGAAGGGTGGTGGGCTGTCTACACTGGCTGGCGGCTTGGCCTGGCAGCTTGGTGGGGGCATTTCGACCCTATGTGCCCACCTGGGGAATGAGCCCTCAGGAAGGGCGGTAGTGTCTACATGGGCTGGCAGGTTGGTGGAGGGATTTCAGCATCTGGTGGTGAGATTCTCACCGACTGAGTCCTCTCTTCTAGAACTGCTTCTCACACCCTGCTCTGGCTGGGCACCGCCTAGGCCCTGGGACACCTGTGTAAACACATGGATGACACCCCGGGCTGAGAGAGGGCGCCCCTATTGGGGCAGACTGGATACGATGTGAAGAGATGAATCAGAGAACGATGGCGAGTGGCGCCGATGGCCTCGGCGAGATGAGTAGGAAGGGACAGGGGGTCGTGGACGTGACAGGCCTCTGCAGGGAGGCTGAGTTCAGTCGCAGGTGCCAGGGAGGCCTTGGTGGGTGGGGGATGTTGAAGGGGAGGCCCCCAGGGAGGGGAAAGCTGGGAAGAGCGTGTGCAGCAGGAAGAATGGTGGGGCCTGGAGGCCATGGGGGTGCGGAGAGCATGGTTAGAGGGACTGGGTCAAGAGGGCAGCTGCTGGCTGGACACATGGGGCCTCTGAGAGCGGGAAAGTGCCCCCAGGGCCAGAGCGGGGCAGGCCGGGACATGCTCTGATCTCCATCCTGGCAGCTTCCCCTGTGCTGGGTGGATGTGCCTCAAGGAACAAGGACAGGCCCAGGAAGGCCAGTGGGTGGCTGTGGCCACAAGCCAGGGGAGACTCCCTGGGGCTCCCACGGCAGCCTTTATACCCTGCCTGCCTCTGGCCTGGGTCTTTGGGCCCAACAGAGGGGGAAGACAGAGGAGAGGCAGGAGTCTTCACCCCAGGGTGATGTGGGAGCAGCAGGGGCGGGGTATGACGTGCTCGGACGAGGGCAGAGGATGCCGTGCCCATAGACATGCACGACTATGGGGTCTACTCGAATCACTTTTCAAATGAGTGTGAAGAGTGGTGACATGTGAGTGCAGGCTGGCCCACTGGGGACTGTGGCAGGGCCCTGCAAGCTGCCCAGGCCCGTACCTCCCCCCACCCCCCGCCGTCCAGCCAGCACATTCCACCGCCGATGCCTGGCTTGTGGTCTAGCCTGGCCCTCTGGTCGGTTTCTTCTGCTCCAAAGGCTTTTCTAGTCAGAGTCTGGGCATGAGTCACGTCTTCTGGGCCTGTGGGGGTGGGGGTGGGGGCAGGGGCCCCTCAGTCGGGCTCCCTCTCACTCAGGGCACACCACAGAAGCATGGCTACGGGGCGGCTCCCATCAAAGGCAAGGCCAGTATGTCCCGTGGCCTGAAGGTACCTCACCAGCCCCGGCACTGCAGAGTCCGCCATCTAGGCCTGACTCAGCCTCCCCTCTCTGAGCCTCTCATCTGCCCACACCTCTCCCCAGGGCAGGGGCACAGCCCTCAGTCCCCAGACCCCTTTCTTCCTCTGCTGATGGGCCCTGCTCAGCTGTTCCCCCAGGGTCCCTCCTCCTCCTCACCCCTTACCTCAGGCTCTGGAGTTCCCTGCTGGTTCCCTGCATCACTGTCTTATTATCCTGCCGTCTCCCAGTCCCTCAGGAAGCTTCTTTAGACACAGAGTAGAACAAATCACAGCCCTCCCTCCGCTAAATCCAAATGCCTTTGTTGGCCCTCGGGTCCCCTCTCTGTGTTTTTGCCAAACTCGGGCTGTTGTGAGCCTCATCTATGACTGCAGATGGCTAGGGCAAGAGGGACAATGGCACCTGAGTGTGGGCTGGGGACCTCAGAGTGGCCCAGGGTCCGTCCTGCCCCTTCTCCCTGATGCAGCATCCTGTCTCCACCTGGCCCTGGCATGGCTATGCTTGGGCCCGTCGCGAGGCAGCTGCTCCCCCTGCAGGGGGAACACTCATGGTAGCTGCAGTGGGCCCAGACCCCAGGGTTGGAATGACCTGAAGGGGCTTTGCCCAAACCTTGCCAGACACCTCCCCATCGGTGGCCGATAGGCAGCTCTGACAGGGAGATCCGCAGCCACATCGATCCATCTGTAACTCCTCTGGCTTGTCTGGTTTCCCCCTTGGCCTTGTGAGGGACACAGCCATTGTCACCAACAAATAACCCCCAGGTCCAACTCCCACCCCAAATTCCACAGCTTCTCAATCCTGACCCCAGCTGTGTCTCCAGCCCAGCTTGGCTTTGAATCCCGAGGAGCTTCATGCTGGGGCCATTCCAGAAGGGTTGGGAGTTGGGAGGGCTGGCTGGAGCATGGTTTTCCCCTCTGCTCCACTGGGGACTGAGTTTAGGTCCTGACCATGAGTCTGTCTTGACTGCCCTTGGAATTACTGGGGAGTTTGTAAAAATGCCCCTGTGGAGAGGGACAATGTGCCAGGGGGTGGGGTCTGGGTGGCAGCTTCATTTTACGTCATTTATCATTTATACCATGATCATTTACAGCATTGATCATTTACACCAAGATCATTTACACCACAGTCATCTACACCACAGTCATTTTTACCACAATCATTTACACCATGGTCATTTATGCCACAGCCATTTCCATCATGGTCATTTATACCATAGTCATAGTCATCTACACCATGGTCATTTACATCATTGATCATGTACACCATGGTCATTGACATCATTGATCATTTATACCACTGTCATTTACAGCACGGTCATTTACAACACAGTCATTTACAACACAGTCATTTACACCATGATCATTTACACCACAGTCATTTACACCATGGTAATTTATACCATAATCATTTACATAATTAATCATTTATATCATGGTCAATTACACCATGGTCATTTACACAATAGTCATTTACACCATAGTCATTTACACTACGGTCATTTACATCACAATCATTTACACCACGATCATTTGCACCACAGTCATTTACGTGATGGTCATTTACACCACAGTCACTTCCATGATGGTCATTTACATCATTGATCATTTACACCACGGTCATTTACATCACAGTCATTTACACCACAGTCACATGTATCATAGTCATTTACATCACAGTCATTTATACCACAGTCATTTACATCATTGATCATTTATACCATGACCATTTACACCACGGTTATTTACATCATTGATCATTTACGTCATGGTCATTTGTGTCACAGTCACACCACGGTCATTTATGTCACAGTCTTTTATACCATGGTCATTTACACCACAGTCATTCACACAATGGACATTTACATACTTGATCATTGATACCACGATCACTTACACCATGGTCATTTACATCAAGGCCATTTACAATACAGTCATTTACACCACGATCGTTTACGCCATGGTCGTTTACACCACAGTCATTTACACCACGGTCATTTACATCATGATTATTTGCATCATGGTCATTTACATCACGGTCATTTACACCATGATCATTTACATCACTGTCATTTACACCATGGTCATTTACACCACTGATCGTTTACACTATGGTCATTTACACCATGGTCATTTACACCACTGATCATTTACACTATGGTCATTTACACCATGGTCATTTACACCACAATCATTTATGTCACAACTGTTTGCACCATGGTCACCTACACCACGATCATTTACACCACGGTCATTTACAGTCAGCACAGTCATTTACACCATGATCATTTATACCACAGTAATTTATGCCATGATTATTTACACTAGGGTCATTTACACTATAGTCATTTATGCCATTGGTCATTTACTTCATAGATCATTTACACCATGATCATTTTCTTTATTATTCCACATCCACCAGGTCTAAGGCTCCCAGATCTGCCGGCTCCTGCTTTCCCTCCTAGCTCTACAATTCCAAGACAAAGCAAGATGGAAGACCCAGTGGGCCGGTAAACAGGAGTCACCCCTTACCTAGAAGTGCTGGCCCTCAGGACATCCCGCCACTTGTCCCTGGGGCAGGGAAAGGCCATTACCTCTGGGTAATAGCTTCTAGAACTTGCCAGACAGTGGCCCTGGGGTCAGCTACTCAGAGATCTCCCCAAGAGGCTCTGAGAGTGGCTGTGGGCAGAACCAGAGACAGAAGACTCTTCTGAGCACCCTGTCTTAGTGATGGTCTCCCAACCCCAGTGTGGGCTGCCTTGGGCCCCTTCAAGGACAGCTCTGACCTATACTGACACTGGTGCTGGACATGAGCCTGTGGCCTGGGCACCTGCAGGGTGGCCTCCCTGTTCCTCCAGGCACAGGCTGGAGTCCCCAGACCTCCTGGCCCCTGAGGCTTGGCGAGTGCTCAGCGCCTGCTTGTGGAATGGACAAGCCCTTGCTTGGTGTCTTCACCTGTGAAATGGGACCACGATGTCCTCCTTGCCAGATGACAGGCCTATGGGGGTGGGCACAAGTGGGGCTGGTTCTGTGGTCACTCAACATGTGTGGAGGCAGAGGGCCTTGCCCAGAGGGCCCCCACACTGCGTCTAAGGTCTGCCAGGGCTGTCTTCAAATTCTTTTTTTTCTGAGTGAGAGTCTCCCTCTATTGCCCAGGCTGCAGTGCAGTGGCACGATCATGGCTCACCACAGCCTCAGCATCCTGGGCTCAGGTGATCCTTCCACTTCAGCCTCCCAAGTAGCTGGGACTACAGGTACATGCTACCATGCCTAGCCAACTTTTGAATTTTGTAGAGATGAGGTCTTGCTATGTTGCCCAGGCTGGTCTTGAACTCCCAGGCTCAAGCAATCCTCCTGCCTCAGCCTCCCAAAGTGTTGGGATGAGAGACATGCATCATTGTGACTGGCCATCTTGAAATTCTTAACAGTTTTCAAATGAGGGCCGCGCATTTTCACCTTGCCTGGGCCCCATGGACCACGCAGTGGGCCCTGCCTGGGTAGTGAGAGGTGTGAGTGAGCCCAGGGAAGAGCACCGTCTAAACTACTGGTAGGACTTAGTGTTAACGCCAGGCACAGGACACAAGGGGTGTAGGTGCTGGGAAAATAGCAGCTGCAGGAAGGGAGGACAGGATGGAGGCTGCAGGGAGGGGGAAGGGACAGAGGCTACCATGTGCTCTTCTACCTGGAAGGGGAAGGCAAGGGCCTCAGCTTCCCCACGCATCGAGAGGACACCCCTGATGGCAGGACCTCGGTCTCACCCGACCCATCTGGACCAGTAGAACAATACCAGGCATTCTGTGCAGACAGCTGGGAGCTGCACCCTGTGCCCCTCTCTGGGCTTTTCTGTGGCCTTCTGAAGGCCTGTCCTCCAGCTGGTAGGAAGGAGCTGGGCTCTGGGAATCCACAGGGACAGGATTTCGGGTGGCTGCACTCCGCTTAGTGGTGCTGCTAAGGAAGGGAGGCTGTCTGCCAGCCCTGGGCTGTGTCATTCTGTTTGGAATCCTGAGCATGTTGCTATAGCAATCAGCCTAACTGGCCCACGTGCCACGTGGAGAGGCCTCTGCCGGGCAGAATGGCAGCACCATAGGCCCCATGATTGCTGAGGTGGACATGTCCGCCATCCAGGGGGGCCTGAGGGGTCACCACACCAGACAGGTGCCGCCTGATTTCATTCCTGCTGGCTGGCCCTAGTGCAGGAAGTTTGCTATGAACTATTTTTTTCTGGACTGGAGGCACAGCCCCGCTAAGACAGAAGCTCTGGTGGGAGTGGGTAGGGGATACACCAAGTGTCAGCACTCACTAGCGCTCCTGGCAGGATGAACTCAGAGGCCCATAGCTTGGAGCAGAGTCCCATGAGTGGGTGCAGGTGGGCAGGGAGGACTGCCCAGCCATGACCCTGAGGATGGGCAGAGAGGAGCCCTTGAGCCGCCAGAGCGTCCCAGAAGACTGGGCACTCGAGGGCCCCATTTATTTTTATCAGCAGGATGACCAGCTCCAGTTTATTTCTACCTCCCCACTGTAACAGATTTCTGGGCATTTGACTGGGAGCTTGCGCGGTTAGCATTTGCATGATGGGTCTGGGAACCCAGTTCCCTCAGCAGCACTCCTTCTGGGGTGTAGGCATCAACAGAGCTCATACTGCTTGGGGTAAGCAGTTCTGGTGGCTCTGAGTCCTTGGCGATGGCCTGTTGTAGGTGGGGTGTGTGTGTGTGTGTGTGTGTGTGTGTGTGTGTGTGTGTGAAAGAGGCTTGGGATGAGGGGCTGCAGAGATGCCATTTCTGAAATGTCCTGGAGCCATGTGAAGACTTGATTTGTAGCTGACTCTCCTGAGTCAGCCAGAGCTTGGCACAACCTGGGGGTTATGGTGGATCCCAGTCAGGTTCAGCTTGAACTCTCATGGTGAGACAATCACATCCCAAGCCAGGCGTTATAGGAGGAAAGGGGGCTTTGTCATCCCTAATTCCCTACCATGCAGAAGCCAGGCAGCTCAGAGCACAGCTTTATCCAAAAAAAGAGAGTAGGGGAAAGCAGGAGGGCGAGAGGGATAGAAGGGAAGTTGCTTGCTGTTGAGAGGAGGAAGAAGCCCTTGCCACAGGAGGGGAAAGAAAGAGGCTCTGAGCAGCACAACTGAGGTGAGATGCAGCCCTGTGGAATGGGCTGGGATGATGGGAAGAAAGGGGAGACAGCCCTGTCTGGGAGTCCTGTGTGGGGTTGGGATGGGATGTGGTGAGGATGTAGAAAGATGTGACATTCCACCCCAGGGCGGCTTGTCATGTGGAATGTCCAGGAGCCCCTCAGCTGACGAGCTCCAGCAAGGTGGGTGGCAGGCATTTTGACCACTGTCACCTCCCTTCTTGCCCTCCCAAGTTGGGAGCAGGGCTTGTGCTCCAGGCCTTGGCAAATCCAAGGGACCCGGTGCATGTGCTGCATGGGGTGGCCCTGCCCTTCCCTGACACAATAACACACCCACACTGAGACCACATGGACTTCAAGATGGCCCCAGTGACAAACAAACAGAATCCCTGCATTCTGGTTATGGTCGAGCCTTTGGGCCAGGTTTCTGGGGAGGGAATGGGAAGGCCCCCATTTCCTAGGGCCCCGGTGCCTCCTCTAGGTCTCTCTGAAAAGCTTGAGGGTAAAGCTATATCTCTGTGTGTTCTTAGTCCTCACCGAATGGGCAGAACCTTGAGCGTGGATGATGCTGATAACACCTGAGAAGAAAGACAGCCTCCCCAAGTGTGAATACGAGGCTGGCACTTTCTAGGCTTTCATTTCTGTCATAACTCTTAGTTCTATTGCTATCCCCACTTTTCAGGTGGAGGAAACTGAGGCACAGAGCCATGGAGTAACTTGCCAAGGGCATAGAACTCTAACCAGCAGAGCCCAGACTGGTCCCAGGCAGTGAGACGCTGGGGTCTCTGTCCCACACTGTCTGAGGTCTGGGCCTCTGTGGAGCCTGGCAGGTCATAGGAGTGCAGTTGAGATGGCACTATGGAAGAACCGCTGCCCTCACTCAGGCTTATGGTGACTTCAGTGACCTGGCTCATTCTGAAAGTCAGAAGTACAGGGCATTGGATTTGTTTATTTCTTTGTCAGGCTTCCTTGATAGCACTGTCTACTACATCACTTGATCCCGCTGAAGTGGGAGTCCTGGAAAGGCAGAGGCCCTGGTCTCCGTTTTTTGAGTCAGGGTCTCACTGTGTTGCCCAGGCTGGAGTGCAGCGGCACAATCACGGGTCACTACAGCCCTGATCTCCTGGGCTCAAGAGATCCTCCCTCCTCAGCCTCCTGAGTAGCTGGGACTACGAATATGCGCCATCACACTTGGTTAATTTTTTTACAAAATTTTTTGTAGAGATGAGGTCTTGCTATGTTGCCCAGGCTGGGCTGGAACTCCTGGGTTCAAGAGATTCTCCTGCCTCAGTTACCCGAAGTGTTGGAATTACAGGCATGAGCCACCGTGGCCAGCACGTTTTGGACTCTTTTTTTTTTTTTTTTTTTGAGTTGGAGTCTCACTCTGTCGACCAGACTGCCGGCCACTGCAGCCTCGACCTGCTGGGCTCCAGTGATCCTTCCGCCTCAGCCTTCCGAGTAGCCAGAATTACAGGCATGCGCTACCACGACTGGCTGATGTTTTGATTTATTGTAGAGATGAGGTCTCGCTGCCCAGGCGGGTCTCGAACCCGCGGGCTCAGGCAATTCACTCACCTCAGCCTCCCAAAGGCGCGGGATTACAGGCTGAGCCACCGAGCCCGGCTAGTTCTGGACTCTTAACAAGAACTCGCATCCAGCTTGGCCTCGGATGGGTCCCCTGCCCTGCTGCCATCACCATCAGGCACCCTGGTCATCCTCACAGTGAATCCATGGGATGCATGGGTGAGAACTCAACATCCATCCTGCCCAGAGCCAGGGGAGTGGACCTGAGGGCCACGGAGATCTTTCCCATCTGCAGAGTCCAGCCAGCCTGAGCAGAGTTTGGTTTTAAAAGATTCACTGTTTTCTTACTTAACTAGTCCCAGGAAATAACACTCCAAAATATGAACCTTCCCATTTTAAGGCCCACGTACACTCGACACACTCCTTCAGGGCTCAGTTCAAACGCTGTCTCCTCCTTTGGGAAGCACCCCTTGCTTAACTGGTGGAAACGGAACTTCTCTTGCTTGAATGCCAGGCTGGCTTCCCTCACTTGCTAGTGCCGCTCCTTGGCTTTCCATTTCTCTGCTCCAGGCAGGACCCAGATTTCGCACAGGCTCGGGCCCCCCCATTCCCTCCCCTCCTGCTCTTTGCAGGCAGACGCCGTCGTTCCAGCATTGATTGATATGTTTAAAGAATCCCATATTTCAAGAACCCAAACTGACCAGCCATCACTCAGGAGTGGTTTTCTGCCTATCCACAGAGCTCTGAGTCACAAATCCCATGTCTTCAGAGGTGTTTTAATGTCCCGGTCCCCCTGCCCCGACCCCCTCCTTTGAGGAACAACAACATTAACAACCACTGACTAAACCCTGTGAGCCCCAAGCCCCATGTCAAGGGTGGTACTGACCCAGCCTCACTCCATGGTCTCCAGAACCTTAGAGGTCAGAACTTCCACCTTGTCTGGCACCGGAGGACACCTGGCCAGTGGCTGCATGGCTGGACAAGGTGGCAGCTTGGCAGCAGCAGAGTCAGACTCAGAAGCCAGGCCTGAGTGGAAGCCTTTGCTCTCAGCCTCCTGAGAGTCCCCTCAGAGCAGACACTCCATCCAAGCTCCATAGGGCCACCTGTCCCCAGCTGCCCCAGGGTGCAGCCTTGTTGATGCAACTGGGTCTCCCAAGGAGTTGAGTTCCTGGAGTGGTCGCTCCCCTCCTGCCTAAGTGCACCCAACAGTCTCCCCGGCCTCTGCCTGCAGCTGGTTTCTAGACGCCTGCTGACTGGCGGGTTTCTTCCCCAGCCCTCCCCCACAAGGCCCCACAACTCAGTGCAACCGTGTTTCTTCTAAACGCTGACTCCAGGGTTTGAGGGGAGCCCCGCCAGCGAGAGACCCTCCCAGAAGCCCCCTGTAGACGCACAGGCGCTCGCGCTTGCTTCCTCGGTAGCCGAGATTGGACGCGCCACTGGGCTGGGGTCTCCACCTGCACCCCCGAGGGCACCTCTCCTCCTCCCACCATCTGACCCCACCACCGCCCCAGCTCGGGCCTGGCGTCCAAGAGGAAGAGGAGGCCAGGTCGGGCGCCCACATCCGGTGGCCCCCAGGCGCTGGTCCTTGCTGGACCCCCGGTCGCGCGAGGAGGGGACATGAAGCTGACAGCCCTGACTGGAGGCCGCCCCCGCGTGGAGGGTCGGGGCCGGGCGCCTGCTGTGGGGAGGCCCGGACCGGGGTACCGTGATGCGGAGACCCAGACTGGCCTCCAGCCCCCGGCCCGCGCCCCTCGGCCGAAGGTTCCCGCAGCGCCCGACACCTGGAGTGCATTAGGCGGCGCGCGCGCCGCGGCGGCTGTCCCCGGGTTAGCTGAGTAATTGGCTAGTTCCGAGCGTGGGGGAGGGGGCGATGGCCCGTCCCTACAGCGGGTGTCAAGGAGCGTTTCTGGAGGTCCTGGATGGTCTGGCCGGCGGAAGCTGCACTCCGTCGCGGCGGAGGGATCCGGCAGCCTCCCCAGCTCCCGGCAGACTTCTGTGACCCGAACCCCGCCCTCGGCGCCCCTGTGCCCTCACCCCCTGCGCCCCTCTTCAGGGTCCCAGCGTCTGCTCTCCAAAGCGGGGACGCTTCCGCGCCAGACCGGCGGCATCAGGCGCGTCCCTTCCCCTGCCCTAGCGGGGCCAGCGCCCCGGGACGTCCGAGAGCCCCCATCAGAGGCGAGGGACCCCGGCGTGGCCCTCGGAGGCACGGGACGCCCAGCAAGGCACCAGCCCTCGGCGCTTTGAGCCTTTCTCGCTCTCCCCCGGCTCTGCAGCCCCCACACGGGCCTCCCTGGCGGGACGTGGCAGAGCCGTGGGGCGTCCCCACGGTGGCCACGGTTCGACTCGCGCCCGGCGGCTGCGCCCGAGGCCCCGGCGGCCCAGGAGGGGCAGGGGGATGAGGGAGCACCTACCTGGCCACAGGCTGAGCACCCAGGCCACCACAAGGCCCCTGGGCAGGTTCATGGCCCGCAGGCGGCGGGGTCCGGCGGGCTCCGGCGGGTTCCGGCGGGATCCAGCGGGGGCGGCGGCTGGAGCGGCAGCTCCTCGCGACGCCGGAGCCTACACTGCGCGGCGCCCTGAAAGCCACGACCCGCCCGGAGGAAGTGGGAGGGCGGCGCGGGGAGGGGCCCGGACACCGCTCGCCTGGCCAGCCCGGCCCTCTGCCACCTGGGCTGCGGCGCTGCCTCTGCGCGCGCCGGGCAGCCCCCAACCCTCCCCTGCCCCCTCTTAGGAGAAGGCTCCGGGGAACCGCTGCTGGGAGCCACTTCGCAGACCGCCTCCCCAAGTTCAGAGTCTGCTCAGGCAAAGTGGCGCGTGGTCCCAGTTCCCAGAGAAAAGAGCTTCACAGGCTGGGAACGGTGCCCATAGTGACCTAGGGATATCCGCTGTCACTCGGGCCCTGCCAAATGGGTCGACGTTCTTCCAAGGTCCACTCTGAGATATTCCCGAGTCCCTGTACCCCGGGACTTGGAATAGAGAGGCCACAGTGCTTCTTCGGTTCCTGATGACTCTCCTCCACCCCAGCTTCCACAGAGACACCAGGGAACCCTGGACCACAGCGGGATGCTCTTCCCTGGAGCCACCGTCCTTGCCAGTCCAGCCCGGGAGAACTAGATTCAGTCACGTCTATGGCAAGTGCTTTCAGCCACGTTTATGGCAAGCGCTTTCAATCAGGCCCTGGACCATAGTCTGCAGGATGGAGGCTGGTCCTTCAGCACTGTGGAGCCGAGGCCAGGGGTGCAGAGGCTGGGGATATAGAGACCTGTAGCAGAGGACCCCTGGCTTCCCTGGGAAAGCCTTCCTTCACCGGGCTGGTCCCCGCCAGGCCAGGCCCAGATGCAGCTCACACTCCTACCTCTCCCCCATCTTTTCTTCTTTGTGCTCAGTTGAGAAACTGGACACCAACCAGTATGTTCACTGGATTCCCCTTTTCCCTCTGCCCAGACTGAAAACACCATCGGTAGAAATCTCTGGTTCGCCACTGAGTACTCAGCCCCCAGCACCCAGGAACAAAGTAGGTGAGTAGGTGACTGGATGAGCACAGGCTTGGTGTGTGGGAGCACAGAGTGTGGGGTTTTCTGTCTGGGACGCATTGGGAGGGCTTCCTGGAGGAGGTGGCATTCAGGCAAGGTCCCGAGGAGGAGCTAGGCTCTGAGAAGGTGAGCATTCACATAAGTGCAGCAGGCATTGGGCTTGCCCACATGTGGCTCTCTCTCTGGTGGCTACCCTGGCTTTTGCTTCAGTATCTTCACCTCCCCTCACTAAGCCACAGTGCAGGGGAAGCCGATTCCATCCCCAGGATGTATGTGTGTGTGTGTGTGTGTGTGTGTGTGTGTGTGTGTGTGTGTGTGTGTGTGTAGGTGGCATATGGCTCAGGCTGAAAACGAATCCCTGTGTCACATCCCCAGGACGTAGTTTAAGACAGGACAGTATGAAAAAGGACAAGGGTTTTCCGGGGAAGAGCCTTTGAGTTCTTCCAACAGGGCCCTGGAAGGAATGAATTAATGAACTGATCCTCTCTCCTCCTCCAGGCTGGGGCAAGGGATTTTTCAGGCTCAAGAGTTGGCAGGGTCGGGTGAAGAAGGGGGTTCTGGCCTTGGGATGGGGCAGACCCTGGATGATAGCACAGAGATGGACGTCCAGGTGGATCACGCTGAACCCCTGAAAGAAGCCGCCCGTGAAGCCCATTCCCCTCGGGACTTTGCAGCTGTGTGGCCGGTGTGTCCCCTTGAGGAGGTCTCAGTTGGCTGAGCCTAGATCCCCTTACTGGTGACCACTCCCCAGGGGCTGCAGCCTACTTCCCAGCCTCTTACAGACTCACACTCTCATGTGGGGGGGTCTTGGATGCCAGGTACATTGGATTACCTGGAACATATGTGAAGAATGTCACTGCCTTGAGAACCTGGCATTCTAGGGGGCAACTCAGACACATGGGTGGTCTGTAGCCATGAGGAGACACTCACTGCCTGCTGAAGGGTGTGTTTGTGCTCACCATCCTAACAGTCCCAGCATTCATCAACATTCATCATCCTTACAGGGCCTGATGTCCTGGGTGTCAGGATGTGCTTTCATGCAACACAGTAGTGTAGGGAGAGGTGTGTGTTCTGGTTGGTTCTTTCAACAAATCCTTGAGTGCCTACTGTGTTCCCTGTGTTCTTCAGGATTCACTGGAAGAGAAGCCCACACTGCAGGAGAAGCCCACATGGGAGGAGAGGCCCTCATGGGAGGAAGAGCCCACACTGTAGGAAAAGTCTGCACTGCAGGAGAGGCCCACACTAGAAGAGAAGCCCACGGTGGAGGAGAAGCCCATTCTGGAGGAGAAGACTGCACTGGAAGAGAAGCCTGCACTGCAAAAGAAGTCCATGTGGGAGGAGAAGCTTGCACAAGAGGAGAACCTTGTGCTGGAGGAGAAGCCTGTGCTGGAGGAGAAGCCCGTACTGGAGGAGAAGCCCGTACTGGAGGAGAAGCTTGCACAGGAGGAACTGGTTATGGAGCCGAGGAGGTGAGACAAGGCCACATATGTATTTATTTCATAATCATCTATTCCCTATTAAACTATTTAAAATCATTTGTTATTTACACATTATTAGACATTGTTTAAATCACACACAAGGCAGCAGCGTCTGAGTGACAAATGTAGCACCCAGATTCCACGTGCAGAGTTGATGAAGGGCTTCCTGGGCTCCAGGGCTTGACCGAATCCTGACTCTAGTCCTAATTCTGACCCTAGTCCTAATCCTAGTCCTAATCCTTGGCATGTGCATAGTGTTCTCATTTGTTTACTTTTGATTTTTTAATTCACATGCCACAAAACGTGCCATACAATCCAGTAGTGCTTAGTGTATCCTCGAGATTGTGTAACCATTATCACTAATTTCACAACATTGTCATCACCTCACAAGCAACCCCGTGACCACGAGCAGCGCCTCCCTAGTCCTCCTCCAGCCCCTGGCAACTGTTCATCTGCTTTCTATCTCTATGGATTTGCCTGTTCTGGACACTTCATGTAAACAAAATCACACAATTTGTGGCCTTTGAGTCTGGCAGTTCCATTAGCATCATGTGTTCAGGGGCCATCTATGTCGTAGAATGTGTCAGGGCTTCCTTCCCTTTCACAGCCAAGTGACACCAATATGTGGCTGACCACACAGTTCATCCTTCATAAGCTTAAATGGATGTGATGCTTAAGTGGGTGTGTCCTCTTTGGGCTTTGTGAACCCCGATGCTGCTGTGAGCAGCCATGTGCAGGTGTTCATGCAAACACATTTCCAAGTTTCCTGGGTGTGCACCTGGGAGTTGGCTAGCTGGTCAGATAGCAACTTTACATTTAGTTATTTGAGGAACTGCCAACCTGTTTTCCACAGTCGCTGCACCATCTTACTCACAGCAATGTGTGAGTGCTGTGTAGAGTGTATGTAGCAAACATTTTTGAAGTCTCGTTCACAACCACAATCTCATTTAATCCTCACAATAGTCTCACAAGAAATTGTACTCATTTTTCATAGATAAAGAGATTGTATTGGGGAGGATTCTTTCAGTTGCAAGTGACAGAAACTCAATACAAATGACTGAAGTGGAAGAGAGACTGTCACTGATCTTGTTACTAGGAAGTGCAGAGGAGACTGGCTACAGGTATGGCTAGATAAAGAGTCTCACGTCAGGGTGCGATTTCTGCTTTCTCTGTTTCCTCTTAGTCTTCGTCTTGCACCACTCTGCTCCTTTCTAGTGTTTTTCTGCCTATCTCCAGCGCTCCTAAGCTTGTACTTTATCGATTCTTTGGGTTTTTTTGGTCAACAATATTT
Source organism: Cephalopachus bancanus (assembly GCA_027257055.1). Lineage (NCBI taxonomy): Eukaryota > Metazoa > Chordata > Mammalia > Primates > Tarsiidae > Cephalopachus > Cephalopachus bancanus. Next base: position 3,667,258 of record JAPVLO010000288.1, on the reverse strand, counting down.
TAAAAATAATTTAAACACACATGCAAAAAGTAGATTGAGACCAGTCACAGAGCATCTCAAATGTCCTGGGGGAGAGAGCGGCAGCATGTGGGGGGAGCCCATGGAAGAATATCTTCCAACCTCAGAGGACATTAAGGAGCAAGCATATATGGAGCGCTTGCCATGAGCCAGGCCCCGCTAGGCCCAGTGACTCATTTAATCCTCATCACAACTCCACTTACAGATGGTGAGCCTGAGGCACACAGGGCCAGATTGGACCCTGGGGCAGCCCAACTTCAGGGCTCTTAGCCACTGTCCTAAAGCCCCAGACTGTCAGACCCTGAAGCGACGACTGCATAGATTCTAAAGGGAGGAGACAGCCTTTCCTCCCTGATCCAATGGAAGAATCCAGGCTTTTGGTCATGCCCACTCCAAACCAGCCCCAGTGTCCAGAGCATATGGGACTATAATTGGCCCAGTCTGGGACACATCCAACCCTGAGTCCTTGGGAAAAGAAGGGCACTGTGACTGACAGTTCCACCAAGACCACATATTATAGATGAGGAGTTCCCTAGGAACCAGAGAAGGCAAATGGCTATGGATCCTGGGCAGAAGCTCCATGACTATGAACTGAGTCCATTTCAGAGACCTGAGTTCTGAATAGCAATGGCTTTGCCCAAGGTCCCACAGCACGTCCAGGGCAGGACCGTGCATGGGGCTCTGGTGTTGATGGCAGATTTGGGGCCCATCAGCACATCCTGCTGGGCAGAGGAAGCAGTAATTCGGGCCAGACCTGCACGCGTGTGGTGACAGGTGACTGCATTTGTCACACACACGTGGGTCAGCCCAGAGCGAGACGCCCAAACTCCCAGCCTGGCCCCCTCTCTGTGGGGACCCTGGCTTCTCTAGAAATGAGAAGTGGGGAAGATGTCATCCCTTGTGATGGGACCCAGCAGTGGGCTGGGACACGAGGACCAGCAAACTCTTCTTCCAAAAGAGAACTGGGGTCTGGTCTGCATTCACTTTGGAGAGTCGCCTCTGTAATTTTCATACCTCTCCGACCTGGAGTGGTCACCTGTTTTGGTTTGCTGGGGACTGAGATTTTGAGAGTATAGAACTTCAGAGTCAAGACTGGGGACCACCTTGGGTGCATCAGGCTGCAGTCCCTGCCTATTCGCGGGCCTCTGTCTTGTTTTCCAACACTCCCATCCCTCCCCATTTAGTTACTTCCCTCCCTTCACCCTTCTCTTCTCTGTCCAGGTACCTGATACAACCACTCCCCATGCAGCATGGGGGTTCACCTCAAAGCTCTCCCCGGCTTCTGGGTTCCCTTCTGGCCCCACAGGAGCCCCCCCACTGGGTCTAGCCTCCTCCCTGCACTGTCCATTGGTTTGTGCTTAGGAAATGCAAACATTTTTTTGAAAAGATAAACTTAAGCAAACTTTCAGTTACTGGGAAGGCGCATCTTCTGCCAAAAAAATGATACAATAAATTCCAGAGGGCAAAAAGAAAAAAAAAAGTAGAAAAAAAGGCCACAGGAAGGTCCTGTTATCTGCCGTTCAAGAGATATGCGCCCTGTTCTATGCATATGGTGGCCATGTTTGTCACGCAACCATGGGTTTAGGGGCATCTTTGGCCACTCTGCCAGGCTAGGTCTCCTCTGCCAGCAGGGCGAAGCAAGTGAACTTTGGAGAAATGTGTTCACGGCAGCTCTGGGGTCTGCCCCATATTTTCCTTTGAAGTCTAGCCAGACGTGTGGTGCAGGCAGACTCCTCACCTTGTGCCTCGAGTCAGTGATCAGCACTTCATCAGGACCGAAGCCCGGACACAACCTGTATGGAATCCAGAACTTGTTCTGTGACGTTCGAGTCTCAAGCACAAGTATGTGTAGCATGTTGCGGTAAAGATACCGGAGGGGCGGAGAATAGTCACGGCATGGACAGAAATGCAGGCTGGGGGGGGACACATCTTTGCAGATGGTGTGTTGAGGGTGTGGGAGGACACTGAGGATTCAGGAGTCTAACAGCATCAGTCACAATTCCAGGCAAAGGGCTGTTCTGATGGGGTATGGGCCCTTGACTTTAGACCAGACTGGAAGAGCCACAGCAGAGTCAACACACGGCAACAGCAATGTGATGAACAGGCTTTGACCAAGCACTTACTCTGGGTTCAATGCACCCTTGCCCATCTCCAAGAGTCCTGCAGAGTCAAGGGCTCCCACCCTGGCCTGGATTGGCTGGGCTGACTGGGAGAGGCCATGAGAGTTGGGGTTGAGCAGAGGTGGGCTTCTTGAGGACTCCTGGGAGCAGAGTTGATGTTGAACAAGATGGGCAGCAGAGTGAGGAGTGCCCGCCGTGCACAGGGCTTAGGCCACACGCTATTTGGCCAGGGGACTGGAGTTGAGCAGTTCTAGAGATGTTTGCCAGGATTGCGTTGGGGATGGAGTGACAAACCCAACATGGCTCTGGCTTCCCTGCAAGCTCCTGACACACACATATACACACCTCCTCCTCACCTCCCTAGAGACACGTGTGTTTTCGAGGGCATTCGTTGCTTCCACAAGATGCCATCTTCTTCCTACACGGAGATCTGCAGAGTTGTCCCCTCTGCTTGCCCTGGGTCTTGCACCCCTGCCCTGCTGCCTGCTGGGTCCAACCTGTGTCCACCTGCCCCATGAGGCCCCATGTCGTGGACTTGATCTGCCTTCCCTAGCTTGTTCCTGCCTCTCTCCAAAACAAACCATGCATCCCGTTGGGCTAGTCCTCATCCCCAGAGTACAAACAAGGGGACCTGCAGCCATCACAGACACTGTGCTGTGCACTCTGCTCAATCTCATCCCATCCCTCAGCATGGAGTCTTCTATTTCTACACTGTGGCCCCTTTCAATATCTGACACACCACTTGGCATTCTCCATTCCTATGAGCTCTGGCCTGTGGCCCCCAACCACAAGCTCGAAGCTGTTCTCTGCCCTAGAGCCCTCTAGGCTGTGATCCCCAATCTTTCTGGCATCAGGGACCGGTTTTGTAGAAGACAATTTTTCCACAGGTGGGGAGGGGAGATGATTTCGGGATGATTCAAGTGCAGATCAGCGGTGCAGATCAGCGGTGGCATTAGATTTTCATAAGGAGTGGCAACCTAGATCCCTTGCATGTGCAGTTCACAATAGGATTGGCATTCCTATGGGAATCTAATGCAGCTGGTGATCTGACAAGAGGTGCAACTCAGGCAGTAATGTGAGCCATGGGAGTGGCTGTAAATACAGATGAAGCTTTGCTCACTCACTTGCCACTCGCCTCCTGCTGTGTGGCTTGGTTCCTAACAGGCCACAGACTAGGGCTGATCTGTGGCCTGGGGGTTGGGGAACCCTGCTTTTGGGGCTGGGGATGGGGGCATTATGGGAGCCAACCCCCATCAGCTGACAGGCACAAGTGGATGAGTAGCCTGGTCCGCCCCTCCCAAGGGACAGCCCTGAGGTATGCTCACCCATGTCCCTGGGTACCCAGATGTCCTCAGCGGTGATCTGCTCACAGAGGCACCGTCACCACCAGCCTTCCTCATCTGTTTCCTCCTTCCCTTGATAGCACTTCCTGGGATCATGTCCCTAAAAATGACTTACCCTTAAATTCTTGCAGCAGAGTCGACTTCCAGGGGACCCGACTTAAGGCAAACAACTTAGAAAGATGAAGGAGCTTGCTCTGATTTTTGTAACTGCAAAGTAGCAGAGTCAGGCTTGAACCCCAGGGGCCCTGGGTGCAATACCCACGAGGCCTCCAAACCCCTCTAATTAGGCCTCCAGACTTGCTCACATCTGTCCCGGCACCTGGGATGTCTGGGAATGCCGGAAGCCCTGCTGTTTGAGTTTCTGGCTCTGGGTTGAAAACAGAATATCCCCCATGGGAAGCAGATTAACCTATTAAATGAGTGTCAGCCACTCACCTGTCATGTGACTTATGTATCGTATCCTTTCCTTCCCCAAGGTTCCTGAATAGACCAGGAGCTTTCACAGGGAAGAGAAAGGGTTATGACTCTGCAGGGAGTGTGGGTGGGAGCCCAGGCCTCATGCTGCAAGAGGGCCTGGGAGGAGAGACCTCCAGAAAGGTCGCAAAAGGGTACAGAACACGAGTGAGCTCTGCTCCTCCATGTAGCGGAGAGCTGGTTCAAGCCTCCGGGCTGGTGCCCTCAGCCTGGGAAGACATACAGGGATTCTGGTCATCGCTGTAAAGATATTCGTGACATGACAGTACCCGAACCTCCATCTGATCTCATCCTGCCAGCCTCACTGGCCCTTGGCCAGACATAGACAGAATGCCACCTGCCTCTATTTGCCCTTCTGCCACAGGACTGAGTGTCTGGCCTTGTCCCTGGGACCAGACAGCCACCAGGCTGGGGCAGCCCCCCATGGTGCTTGCGTGGAGACTGCAGGTCTATGCTTATTCCTGCAAAGACAACGGACTTCCTTCCCTGGAAGGGAGGTCACTCCAGACTGTCCCAGCTGCTGTTGCTCACCCCCAAGCAAGTCCCAGAAATAAACATTCCCCCAGGAGATTTGCAGCTGGGGGCAGAGGCCAAGTGGTGGTAAGGATGGGGGAGGTGTGATGAGCGTGGGTGGCTTAGTGGATGTCTGGGGAAGAAAGACTTTTGGGAGCATTTTTTTCTCTGCTAAGCATTAGTAATAAAAATATGGGAGCGAGTAGGGCTTAAGACCCCTTTAGAACGCCCCCCTCAGGGAAAGCCAATAATCAGGCACTATCTAGAGGATGGTGGGAAGGGAAATAGAGATGGTTTTTTCCTTGGTCTCTGCAGAGCCTCAAAGCAGGCTTCTGCCGATGGTTGACAGCTTCTGGTGTTGCTGGGGGCTGCTGGATAGGGAGTGCTGTGGTTAGACGTGGGCTCTGAGGTGAGAGACTGGAGTTAGAGCTCCCCGTGGCTCCTCAGCAGCTGGGTGACCCACCCCTTACAGCTGCTTCACCACCTGCAGAATGAAATGATTGACCCGCAAGCCCTCGGAGCACTTACCAGGTACTGGGTGCAATTCCATGCATGTGGTCAACCTTTGCTCAGTGAGTAATCACAGCATCTCTGGGATGTTGGTGCTACCCTCATGCTGCTACAGATGAGGAAACAAGGAAACAAAAGAGATCCTAACTTGCTCAAGAACACTCAGCCAGCACATGGTGGGGCTTGGAGGTGGCCTCGGGCAGTCTGGTTGCCGGGCCTGGCCTGGTCTGCATATCGGGTTGCTGTGAGGAGTAGACCGAGTGTGGCCAGTGTGGGCTTAGTGTGGGGCCAGCTGCAAGGCATGCTCTCAGTAAATGCTGCTTTAATTATTAACAACATGTGAAACAGCGTACAGCAGACACACTGAGCTTCCACACCTTCTGTGATTCTTTTTTTTTTTTTTTTTTGGAGTTGGAGTCTCACTCTGTCGCCCAGACTGGAGTGCAGTGGCCGCTCCCGGCCACCGCAGCCTCAACCTGCTGGGCTTGGGCGATCCTTCCGCCTCAGCCTTCCAAGTAGCCGGAATTACAGGCACGCGCTACCACGCCCGGCTGATTTTTTGATTTATTGTAGAGATGAGGTCTTGCTGCCCAGGCGGGTCTCGAACCCGCGGGCTCAGGCAATCCACTCACCTCAGCCTCCCAAAGGCGCGGGATTACAGGCTGAGCCACCGAGCCCGGCTTGTGATTCTTAATAAAGCCTGAAGCTTGCTCAGCTCTGTGTACAATTTGAGGGGCTTTCCCAATAAGGTCTCCCATAACCACCTTCCCCAGAAGCCCTGCAAAGGCACTGGGACAGATTACAGTGGGTGTGAGCCAGTCAGTGACTTGCATAAGGCCCTGTGGAAGCTCTCTGATCATTCCATCCTCCAGCAAGTCTATTTTGACACCCCAGAGCCTGAATGACACACCTGTGGAATGAAAAACATGCCAAAGGGTCATCAGTATGTGACTTTTCTGTACATTTAACTCTCTTTGCACAAATATTTTGATATTCAACTTATAAGCTGTGGTGCACCAATTTATCAATTATTTACATGCTATCTTTTTGGGATATGAATCTGTAGGGATTGCAACAAAAGCAGATACTGTCAACTTATAAAATCACATAAAAATAAAAAATAAAGACTGCAGACCAAGACTCAAGCAATAGAACTAGCATTTGGACAGCATTTCCCAGTTCAGATTTTACTTCACCCTCACGACAATCCACAACTAGCGTAATTGTGCCATAAACTTGGAAGAGCTACTGTAACAGAGAGTGGTATGACTATGCCTAGATCATCTGTCTTCATTGAGTCTTTGAGGTCCCTTGAGAACACCTCCCTCAGGGAAGGCTGATGATCAGGCATCATCTGGAGGATGATGGGAAGGGAAAGGTAGAGTAGTGGTAATATCTCCCACTACATTTCAGTAACAGACCAAGGAGGTAGAATGCTTCCTTTCAAATCTTAGCCCTAATGCTTACTAGTTCTGTGACTTTGGGCAAGTTACTTAAGCTTTTGGTGTTTCAGAATTCTCAACTAGTGATTGAGAATACCTACCGCATGTGACAGTTATGAGGATTAAATGACCTAACACAAGTGAAGTGTTTGGAAAAGTATCTGGCACACAGTAACTATGTGTTATTTGTTTATATAAAAAATAAAAGCAAAATTATCTCCCATAAGTATTGTAGAATTGCATGTGTCCTTATAGTTCTGTTAATTTTTGCTTTATGGATTTTGAGGCTAAGTTGTTAGGTGCATACAAGTTTTGAATTGTCACATCTTCTTAGAAACTTGAACCTTTTGTTATAAGTAAGCATCTTCATCTTTAGTCATGCTTTTTGCCTTAAATCTACTTTGTCTGATAGTACCATGGCTTCACTAGCTTTCTTTTGGTTAGCATGTGCATGGAGTCTCACTCTGTCGCCCAGGCTGGAGTGCAGTGGCACACTCATGGCCACCCCAGCATCAACCTGCTGGGCTTCAGTGATCCTTCCACCTCAGCCTTCCAAGTAGCCGGAACTACAGGCATGTGCTACCATGCCCAGCTAACTTTTTACTTATTGTAGAGATGAGGTCTTGCCAAGTTGCCCAGGTTGGTCTCGAACTTGTGGGCACAGCCAATCCACTCACCTCAGCCTCCCAAAGTGCTGGAATTGCAGGTTGAGCCACTGAGCCTGGCCCCCATTTCCTTTAAACCTTTCTTTATCTTTGTGTTTTAGACTTACCACTCATATGTAGCATAAAGCTGTTTTTAAAGTCAATTCGTTGAGCTTGTTTTTTAATTGGAGCACTTAGTTCATTTACATTTAATTTAATTTGTGTTTGTACTTGAATTTAAATCTACTATCTTAGTGTTTTCTGTTTGTCCTGCTTAATTTATGTTCCTTTTTCTTTCTTTCTTCACTTCTTTTGAATAGATTATTTGTCATGATTCCATTTTCTCTTTGATGTGTTGGAAGTAATAAACTCATTTGCCATTCTTTAATGAGTCTCTAGAGATTCCAGCATGTATCTTTGATTGATAAACTTCTAATATTAATTTTATTTTTCCTTTTATCTTCCTCTCAGATAATGCAGGGGCCTCAGAGCATGTGCACTGCAGTTGCTACCCTCCTGATTCAAATACAATTATTTGTGTTCATTCTTTCTGTATTTCAAACACCAAGAGACATTATCTCTTTTGTAGCCAGTCAATACTTAGATTTATCTATATATTTGCCATTTTTTGTTGCTTTTCCTGCCTCTTTGACTTTCCATATGTGATTATTTTTCTTCTGCCAGAAGAAAACTATTTAGTACTTCCTTTAGGGCTAGATTTTCTGGTGTCAAACTCTCTCAGTCTTTGTGATGCGGATTTTTCAGGTCAGCCTGGGCTTTGAGAGTGTCAGCTCAATGGGTCGGTCAGCCAAACCCCAGAGAGGATCATCAAGGGACTGGTAAGCCTAGCCCTGGAAGTGTCAACTCTAATGGGCTGGTAAGCCAAGCCCTGAGAATGTTGCGATTTGGGGGGCTGGCAAGCCTAGGCCCCTGGGTATCTCAGATTCAGAGTCTCACCTTCTTCCGGCATCTCTCCTGGCTCAGCTGGCTCTGTTGGGTGGCAAGCCAGCCTCTGGGGTGCACAGCTTTTCAACTCCGACAATCTTCTGCAGCTCTTTAGGTTGCAGCTCTTCAGGGTCGAAGTTCTTGTCTCATGCCCAGGAAGAATGAGGGATGTGGACAGTCAGAAAATAAGTAGGATTTATTGATAAGCTCCCACGGTGGGAGGGGACCTGAAGGCGTTGCCTGCCTGGGGCCGAAAACCTGGTGCTTATATAGTCCTAAGTCGAAGCCAATTGGCTAGCACTAGCTGTGAGCTGTAGCTGTTCTGATTGACCAGTATTAAGGCAGGGGTCTAGTGGTCAGCCGATTGGTTGCTTTTTGACCCCAGCAGTGAGTATCTAAGCTCTAGCTTGGGAGGCTCACAGGGAGCTTGTTTACCAATGCTGAGCCTGAAAGACTTGCCTGGAATTTGCTACATTATTACCAGAGGACCCACCTGTCTGCCTGCCTAGCCTTTCTCTAGTTATCTCCTGTCTCACTTGTTTGTATGAAAATGTCATTATTTCACTTTTACTCCTGAAGGATATTTTCTCTGGGCATAGAATCCTCAAACATAGTAAAAATTATTATTATTATTATTTTAGATACAGGATCACACTCTGTCACCGAGATTGGAGTGCAGTGGCATGACCACAGCTCACTGTGGCCTCAACCTCCTGGACTCAAGTGTTCCTCTTGCCTCAGTCTCCTGAGTAGCTGGGACTACTGGCGTGTGCCACCATGCCTGGCTATTTTTTTTTAATTGGAGTCTCACTTTGTTGCCCAGGCTGGAGTGCAGTGGCATGCTTACGGCCACTTCAGCATAGACCTATTGGGCTCCAGCAATCCTTCCGCCTCAGCCTTCCAAGTAGCTGGAACTACAGGCGTGTGCTACCACACCCAGCTAATTTTTTGATTTATGTAGAGATGAGGTCTTTCTAAGTTGCCTGGGCTGGTCTTGAACCCATAGGCTCAGACAATCCACTCGCCTCAGCCTCCATAAGTGCTGGGATTACAGACTGAGCCACTGAGCCTGGCCTATTTTTTTTTTTTAATGTAGAAACAGGATCTTGCTATTTTGCCCAGGCTGGTCTTAGGATTCCTGGACTTAAGCAGTCCCTACCTGGGACTCCCAGTGCTGGGATTATCTGTATGAACCACCACTCCCAGCCCTAATATTATGATTTTAAAGTCTGGATCTGATAAATTGGAGTCCTTGTGATCTGCTTCCATCACGTTGTTTTCTCTGATACTCATATATTTTGCCTTGTGTTCTCATATGACTGGTTATCTATGTGCACAGGTCATTGCACTTGAAAAATGTTTGCAAAAAGTAAAAAACTTGAATTTTATCTTCCAAAGAGGATGATTTGCTTCTGCTAGGTTCCTGAGGCCATTCAGATCACCTTCATTCTGTTCATGTTACAGGGGTTGAGACTTCTTTCGGGCTGGTGTTTAGAAGCTGGTTACCACCTATGTGAGGGCTGGGTTTACCTTACTTTTACAGCTCACCTCACTTTGAGGGCATAGCCCTTTAGTACTTAAAAGTATGGGGGATTTATCATGATCCCCACTTTGACAGACCCTGAACTGCAACATTTTCTTCTGCTCACAAATATTGTCAAAAAATGTTCCCTAGTCTCTCAGCTGCACCTTGGGGATTTGCAAATATCTCCAGGGCAAAGGCAGCCCTGAGTGCCGGGCTCAGTTCTCTGGGCTTCCTTCCTCTCTCAGATCTCAGTCCAGTACATTTTTCTACCTTAATATCTTTTTCATTCTTTCAAGCTGATATCTGGAAAATATTTTGTCCAATTTTTCAAGTTCCCTTTAGAGGAAGAATTTGTCTAGGTTACCTAAGCTGCTGAACTTGAAAGCAAAATCCAAAATATGACAACGTCATGTCCTCACAGTGGCCTTTGTAATATCTCATAAAACTCAGTAATAATTTGCTGACAAATCTTTTAGAATTCCCAATGCAAAATCAACTGCTGCTGGGATAGTGGTTTTATCTGGTCTTATCTAGCAAGGACTCAAGGATGAGGAAATTGAACCATTCATTTACTCAACAAACATTTATTGGGTATATGTTGTGAGCCAGGCACTGATCTTGGAAGAGGAGACACCCTCTCTTCTCTCCCTAAGTTTAAAGTCTAGACAGAGAGAGGGGCAGAAAACAAAGCTACACCCAAATGCAAAGAGAGACTGAAAGGAAAATTGAGAACTATTGATTGCAACAGGAAGAGAGAGGTGCCAAACACAAGAAGAATTACATCAATTGTGATGCTTTGTCTGCAGGCACCATAAAACTGGACCCCAGTAAGCTTAAATAATGAGTGAATGTATCAGCCATCCCCAGATAAGAAGCGTGGAGTGGAAAAGCCCCACACCAAGGTGATCCTGGTTCTGGCTCCGTTTCTGCTTCTGCCCTGTATTCTCAGCCCAGTACTTAAGACAGCAGCTGAAGTTCATTGCTTTCATTCGGCTGTGGCAACATCAAGAGGAAACAAAGAAAAACCTCCTGGAAGCCCTGGTACCTCTCCTCATGAGGTAGAATGGGGTCCCATGCCCACTCCTATGCCAATCACTGGCAAAGGGGATAGATCACTGACAGAGTTGGCTTGTCACAATCTGTTCCTGACTGGGGATGGGGCCCTATTATTTTGAGTCATCTGTGAAGAGGCTAATTCCAAAACATATTCAGGGTTCTGCCAGGGAGGAAGAAGAAAGGAGTAGCAAGATGTTGGGAAAGCAGGCCACGGTATCCACTTCAGGTGACTTGGGAGAGAAGGGACATCACCAAGGGCCAACCACCCCTCCCACACCCCCAGACCAATCATAATGGCCATCATTATTGAGTGATGACATTTGCTAATTCATCGAGACCTCAAACAGCCCAATGAGGGAAGTCCTATTATTATTATTATCATTATTATTGATAGTAGCATTAATTTATTTTTTTATTATCGAGATGGGGGTGAGGATTAACTATACAAGAAGCCTGCATGCAGGTGAAATTTGGGCTTCCAACTGGTGCTGACTCCCCTGGTAGTGGACCAGGTACCCCTTGTGTTGTCCTGTGCCTTCCATCCCTTCCCTCCTGCCTCCCCTAGCAGTGCTCAGTGACTGTCCATCCCACCCTTGTGCTCATGTGACTAGTGTTCAGGGCCCACGTATGAATGAGAACATGCAGTGTCCAGTTCTTTGTTTCTGTGATAGTTACCTGAGTATGATGATCTCCAACTCCATCCAAGTTGCTGGGAAAAGGCCATGATTTTGTTCTTTATGGTTATGTAGCACTCCATGTGTATCCATCCACTTTCAGTGGAAGTAGGGGTTCTATTATTCTCATTTTATAATGGCAAATGGAATCACAGAGCGTTAGGGAGCACATCCAAGGTCATATGATGGATGGAACCAGGATTTAAGCCCAATTCATCTGGTTCTGAAGTCAGTGATATTTAGCCTCTGTGATAAACTCTCCCTAGCAAAGTAAACAATTTCAGATGAGAAAATGCAAGTTCAGAAGTGTGAAGTTCATTCATTTGTTCATCCACCCAACCAAACTTGGTGTTAACACTTGGGTGCTATGACACACTCGAGGAATACACAGCGAGACGCTGCCTATGACCTTGTGGTGCTTACAGACTGGTGGGATAATGATTATCGTATGTTTACTGTGACCAATTTGGCACACAGTAAAGACTGCAGGCTTCGACATCAGATGCTGGGGATCAAGTCCCAGCCTCTAGCTCACTAGCTGTGTGGCTTCAGGCATATTCCTGCCTGATCACCTCCTCTTTGCCCCATTGGGGAGGGGAAGACGACCACCCTAAGGCTATGGGAATACCTGGACACACTACACCCAGCACTGGACAGGTGAGACCCACAGCAGTTTCTCAGTCACCTGTGCTCACAGCCAGGGGGAGGAGACAGCTCGGGCTACACAGGGCTGCCCTTAGAACATGGAGATCAAGCAGGGACTGAGGGAGCGGGCTTTGTGGTATCAGGCGGGCAAGGTGCCTCCTGGATCCTGCAGGAGAGCATGATTGGCTTGCTTGAACAACCCTGCAGGCTGGCAGTGAACTGATCCGTGGGAGCGGAGTGGCAATGGGAACTCGTGGCGAGGCCCCATGGGGCCTTCTGGACACGCCAGATGTCAAGGCAGACCGTACTATGGCACCTTAGTTTCAGGCCTTGCACCATGGTTTCTTAACTTTGTTGCATCTTTGTTCCTTCCTCTGTAAAGGCGGAACAAGAATGTCCAATTCATTGGATGTTTGTGCGTTTTGAATGTGGGTTAAGTGTTTAACACGTGGGGAGTGCAGCCGGGACCAAGTTTCAGACTCCAGCTAAGGGACTTACAGGGTCAAATGGCTGGTGCACCATCAGCTCAGATTTAAACTTCTGTCTTTTGTTTCCAGATGCTGGAAACTTTCTTGAACACTGAGCTGAGATCTTGATCATTGAGAAGGGTCTGGTCTGTTCATCCACCCATCTAAGCAGGGATACATCCATCCACATTCTTGTTCATCCGTTCAACACACACTTCCAGTCCCTGCCACTGGTGGTGCTGACTTTATGAAGATGGTCTTGTAGAGGCTCACTGATGGAGGAGACAGCCACGACATGGGCGTGGTACCAGGTGGTGGTGTTGGACCACAAGAGGTCAGTGCCAAGGACGAGGCAAGGGAAGAGCCCCTGGATGTGAGGGGGAGGGCGTGCAGAGACCTTAGGAACACGCCCATGGGAAGATCGCCTATCCTCCCCAAGCCAGGGCTGACCACTCCTCTGTTCCACACTGGAAAGAGATTTCCCACTGGGATCCCTGGCAACAAGTGACCAGACTTTGAGTGAGCCAAGACTTTCCCTGGGCATGAGGAGACTCCTTCTGGCTCCCAAACTGTAGGTGGTGTGACCCCAGGCAGGTCCCGGTCCCTCTCTGAGCCTCAACCTCCTCATCTGTAGCGTGGGGGCATTGGGCTAGTGGTCTGGGGTGTTCCTTCCACTCTGCCTGAGGATGTGTTTCTAAACACGGTGTCTCATGAGATCCCTACTCTATGGAGCCGCAGCTGTTTCCTGAACTAGTCCCCATGCTCCCCTCAATATAACTGCTTCCCAGATCCTCTGTCTACACGGCACACTCCTCTGGGGCGGGACCAGCTTTCTCAAATAATTGCTTCCAGGAGGAAAGTGAAACAACAGCCACAGAAACAGCAAGCCAAGGCGGCTGCCTGCTTCTCCGTCAGCCTCCGGGGCGGCACACTTGACTCATCTGGGCCGCCTGGTTTTCTCCTAAAAAAGATCATCTTTAAGTTAGACCACGCCACGGCCAGCAGCTGTGTTTTTATTCCGTGTTTGGCATTCCTGAGGACCTCAGGAAGGAGAGAGCTAGCTTCGCAGTTTTCTCCAAATCCACTTGCCCAGAGACATTCCAAGACTGGACAGGAGGATGGAGATGCAGCTGCACTTGATGCTTCCTTTGTGGGTTCAAATGTGGCTCCGTGGGCTGGGGGTGGCAGTTGAGGGCCCAGAGAGGGCAGAGAACGCGACCCGTCCTCTGTCCGCCAGCTGGATGGGGGAGTGTGGCGGCACACCTGGCACGGACTGCTCTTGCCCCATGTCTGGAGTCTGCTGGGGTTAGGGTGTCAAGGGACCATGGTGTGGGATCCTCCCTACCTATGCTCTCTCTCCTCTCTGGGGGAAAACAATTTCTTTTCATCAAGGAAATCAAAGTTCCCAGAAGGAGAATGATAAAAGACTTCAAAGTGTCCAGGGTCAGACCCTTGGAAGTGATGGGGTGGGGCGGGGGGTGGGGGGGGAGGTCTTCGCACCTGCCCATGGCCCCTGGGGTGTCAGGAAGAAAACTCCTAGGCCTGGTGCTGCCACCCACAAGCAACGTGCCCTTGGGCCAGCTACTTTATCTCTCTTAGATGATACAGAAGTGCATTACTGTGAGGGGGTCATGGTCGAGGTCCCTGGAAGGAGAGAGATCTGGTTGAAGTCCCAGGACACCAAGTGAGTTAAACCTCTTCTCAGGATTGGCACGTGTATTCCAGGAGTCCCTGCCGGTGGAGACGTCAAGTGAGCATCCTAAGTGAGTGATGGGCTCCACCATGATGAACAAAGTAGCCAGAGCTCGACTGGGCTCAGGTTCTTGTACTTGATCTTCCTGGGACGGAGATCAAAGCACAAATGGCCGTGCATGTGCTGGAGACGAGCGGCTCTTCACTCCCCCCCCAGGGACCCAGGCTAATGTCTGACTGGCTGTCAGAGGGCCAGAAGCTAGATGTTAGTAGGCTGCTGCTGAGTGTGAGGCTGGGAGCCAAGAAAGGTCAGCCGAAAGCCAGAGTGCCAATGTTCAGCAGGGAGTGGGCAAAGAGATTCTTCTGGTGTGGACCATCATTGGGAAGAAGCTTGTGAGTTCACTCCAAGGAAACGGCCCTTGTCCTCCTGCTGTGTTCCACACCCTCCTCTTGGGAACTAGAGGGAATGGCCATGAGTACAGCAGGGGGAGGAGCCTGGAAGGATGGTGGGGACTGGGGGACACTTGACCCTCCTTGACCACAAACCAGAGACCTCTGGCCATGCTGCCCACGTGGCCCTGGTGAGCAACCTGTCAGGACAGTGTGGCCCCAGGGATCCTTTGTGAGCTGTGACCTCATTGGGCTTCTCTAACTGTGGTGACAGCATCAGTATACATGGCCATGAGCTGGCCTCTTCTCTCTGGACCTTGGTCTCCTTTTTCCTGCATGATGGAAGACTAGATGACACGAATGACTCTACCAAATGAAACAGTGGATTATTCTATACAAAGCAGGAAAGAATATTTGTAATTGCACCACTGAGCTGGCCAGAGCTCATAGCCACAAACAAGGGGAAAACAGAAGTCCTTGGGTGGAGGTGGGTGCCAAAGCTTTCTTTTGAACTGTGGGTTTCTGTCGAAGCTAGAGCTCTGATGTATGGTTTTGCAAGAGCAGGGGACAGGACAGGAAGCCCAGGGGCCACCCAGGGTGGAAAATCTTGGTGCATAAAGCTAAGACATTCCCCAAAACTTTATGTTTTATGTAAGAGTGAATAAGAAATAAGCTCTACAAAGAAGGTAAAGCATGGAAACATTTTTTAAAAAATTGGTTGTGGTAGAGAGGAAAAAACCCTGAAAAATTCAAAGCCATAAGCTGTTGCTGTCTTTGCAGCCCAAATTCATACTATCAGCCTGGCCCCAAAACCTAAAATAGAGAATTTAATTTTAAGTGGTCCTAGTTTTGGAAAAAGCAAATATGACTAACCTCTGGAGGAACTAAAACCCAACCCTCAAAAAGTCCCCACAGCTAAATTTCCAAAGAAAATGTGCAGCTCATAGTAAAAAACACACGGAAACAAAATACACAAGAAAATAAGGCACCAAAAGGAAGAGTCAGAAGATACGATGAACAGCAGAGCCACAAAGACTTTCTAGGCTGGACTTACTAGACAGAAAAGCTATGTTTAGCATGTTTAAACAAATTAAAAGTGACCGAGGGCGGTGGCTCATGCCTATAATCTCAGCACGTTGGGAGACTGAGGTGGGAGGATTGCTTGAGCCCAGGAGTTTGAGACTAGCCTGGAAAACATAGCAAGCAAGACCTTGTCAATACAAAAAATAAAAAAATTAGCTAAGTGTGGTGGTATGTGCCACAGTCCCAGCTGCTTGGGAAGTGACATGGGGGGATTGCTTAAGCCCAGGAGTTGGAGGTTGCAATCAGCCATATTGTGCCATTGCACCCCAGTCTGGGCAACAGAGTTAGACCTTGACTTAACACAAAGCAAAAACTGACAGAATAGAAACTCTGAATAGTCTCATATTTATTTTTTAAAAAAAATTTATCTGTTCTGTGGCAAGTTTCAGCTTAATTTTTTAAAAAGAAAGAAAAAAATTGTTTATTAAAAACCTCTCTAGAAAGAAAATCCTAGGAACAAATGGACTTATAAGAAAATTCTTCCAAACATTTAAGAAAGAAATAATATCAATCTTTTTTGAACACTTTCTAATTTTTAAAATAAAGTCTTACATAATTCTGATATTATAGCCTAAAAAGGATTGCAAAAGAAAAAAGAAAAGAGAAGAAAGAAAAACCCACATTTCTCATGAATGTAGTTACCAAAATCCTTATTAAAATGTTAGTCAATAAAATATGGCAATATATAAAAAGGATAATGTACCATAATATTTGGAATTTATTCTAGGAATGCAACCCTGGGTTAATATTAGAAAACAAACTAGTAGTATGTCAGTAAGATGGCAGGGTAGGAGATTTCCAGTTGTGTGCCTTCCTCCATAGTAAACAACAGTCTGACAGTCATCCATGGACAAAATTGCCTTTGTGGGAACTTTGGGATCCAGATAGGAGGTTGCAAAACCTTGACGCAGCCCAAGACCAAGGAGGGACACTTTGAGTAGACAGGCCTGCATTCTGGCAGGCTTGCTGAACATGGTCCCAGCTGCAAACTGAGATCCAGTCCCCTCTAAGGACTCAGCTCCAGCCCCACTTGTCTGTGATCCTAAAACTAGCCCCATCTGCCAAGGAATCTGGGAGGAGCCACATTCATCCATGAACCCAATAACAAGCTTGCTGACCATGGTTCTTTCCACTTGGTAATCTGCCATAACCATGCCCATCAGTGCCCCCAGTAATAGGACTTTTAGTCACAAAACCAAATTTGGACTGGGAGTAGCTGTGAGACTTTACCCTGCTTGGGTACTCCAACCTGCCCAGGCACTCAGCAGGAGAAGGTCTGTACCTGCTGAAATAAATCTATATGTCAGAAAGAGGTGTTTACTTCTTCAAATGTATAAAAATCAATACAAGCTTATATGAATCATGAAGAATCAGGTAAACATAACACCACCAAAAGAAACTAATAAAGTTCCAGTAATCAACCCCAAAGAAATGGAGATCTATGAATTGCCTAACAAAACAATTAAAATTAATTGTTCTTAAAAATCTCAGCAAGCTATGAGAGAACAAAGATAGATAGCTAAAACAAGAATCAAGGAAACAATACAAAATTAAAAATTCACAAAGAAATATAAATTATAAAATAAAAACCAAACAGAAATTCTATAACTCAAAAAACATAATGAATGAAATGTAAAATGCAACTGACAGCTTCAACATTAGACTCAATCAGACAGAAGAAAGAATCTGTCAACTTGAAGACAGTTTACATGATATTATCCAGTCATGGGAGAAAAAAAAATAAATATATAATTTTAAAAAGTGAAGAAACCCTATTGGATTTATGGGATACTAGCTAACAAATCAATATACATATTATGATTATTTCAGAAGGAGAAGAAGTAGAGAAATGAGCAAAAACTTATTTAAAGAAATAAGTTTTCAAATTTTGGGAGGGATATGGGCATCCAGATCTATGAAGCTCAGAAGTCCCTAAACAGGATCAATACAAGAAGATTACAGTGAGACACACATAGTTAAATTATCAAAAGTAAAAACCAAAAAGATAATGCTTTAAAAGCAGCACAAAAAAAGCAACTCCTTGTCGATAGTGCATAAGGCTATCAGTGGGTTTCTCAGAAGAAACCTTGTATGCCAGGAGAGAATGGGATATCTTCTAAGTGTTGAAAGAAAAAACAAACAAATAAAAACTGCCAACCAGGTATACTATACCAAGTTGCTATGACCTGAATGTTGTTTCTCCCAAATTCATATGCTGCAACCTATTACCCATTGTGATAATAGTAAAAGGCAGGGCCTTTGGGAAGTGATTAAGTTGTGAGGGCTCCACCCTCAGAAATGAAACTTGTAACCTTATAAAAGAGGCTCAAGCAAGCTCCCTTTTTCCTTCTGTCTTGTGAGAACTCAGTAACAAGATGTTGTCAATGAAGCCTCTACCAGACACTAAATTTTCCAGTGCCTTGATCTTGGACATTTTTCAGACATCCTTCAGAACTATGAGCAATACATTTATGTTGTTTGTAAATTACCCAAAGTATTTTGTCATAGAATCTTGAATAGGCTAATACACTAACAAAGTTGTCCTTCGGAAATGGAAGAGATAAAGACTTTCTCAGATAAACAAAAACCGAAGGAGTTCATCATCACTAAACATACCTTGCAAGAAGTGCTAAAAGGAATTTCTCAAGTTTGAAAGAAAGATATTTGGCTAGCAACATATGAAAGTATAAAACTCACTGGCAAAGGTAAGCATACCATCAAATTTAGAGTACTCTAACACTGTAACGATTGTGTGTAAACCACTTTTAACCATAGTATGAAAGTTAAAAGGCAAAATTATCAAAGGAAACTATAGATACAATAATTAGTTAAAGGATACGCAATACAAAAAGTTGTGACAGTAATGACATAGACTATGTGGAAGGGAGAAGTAAAAATACAGTGTTTGTACGTGCTTGAAGTTAAGTTGTTACCAGCTTAAAATAGACTGTAATCTAACTGTAGTCTAGGATGTTTTATGTATGCCTCATGGTAATGACATGGAAAAAAAATCCTCTAGAAGAGACACAAAAGAGAAAGAGGATGGAATTAAGCATACTACTACCAAAAAAAAAAAAAATCAAATCTCAAAGGAAGAAAATAAGAGAGAAACAAAGGCTTTACAAAACAGAAAACAATTAACTAATTGGCAAAAGTAAGTCCTTGCCTATTGGTAATTAATTTAAATGTAAATGGACTAAATCCTCCAATAAAAAGATATACTGTGTCTAAATTGATTTTACACACACACAATTCAGCAATATGTTGCCTGCAAGAGACTCACTATAGCTGTAAGAAAATACATAGGCTAAAAGTGAAAAGATGATAGCTGGGCATGGTGGTGCACACCTGTATTTCTAGCTATTTGAAAGGCTGAGGTGGAAGGATTGGTTGAGCCCAGCAGGTTAAGGTTGTAGTGGCTGTGAGTGTGCCACTACACTCCATTCTGGGTGACAGAGTGAGACTGCATCTCAAAAAAGTAAAAATTTAAAAACAGGTGAAAAGATGGGAAAAAAAATTCTGTGCAACAGTAAACAAATGAGAGCCGGGGTGGCTATACTTCTATAAGACAAACTAGACTTTGAGTCAGAAACTGTCACAAGAGACAAAGGTAGTCATTATATAACGATAAATGGGTCAATTCAATAGGAAGGTATAGCAATTATTATTAATAAATATGCACCAAATGTCAAAGCACCTAAACATATACAGCAGACATTGACAGATCTGATGGTGGAATAGACAGTAATACAATAAAACAGGAAACTTTAACCACACGATCTGTAATGGATAGATAATGCAGCAGAAACAGAATACAGCATAGCTAAACAACACTGTCCATCAAATGGATCTAACAAACACACATTGAACTTTCCACCCAACAGCAGAATACACACTCCTCTCAAAAGTACATGGAATATTCTCCAGGAGATCTCACATATTAGGTTATAAAACAAGTTGTAGCAAATCCCAAAAGACTGAAATCACTTCACCTATCTTTCCTGACCAAGTAAGATGAAACTAGAAATAATTGACAGTAAAAAAATGGGAAAATTCATAAATGTGAAAACCAAATAACATATTTTTCAACAACCCTTTGGTCAAAGAGGTAATTAAAAGTAAATTTAAAAAATATTTTGCAACAAATGAAAACAAAAGCACAGCATACTAAAGCATATGGGATGCAGCAAAAGCAGTACTAAGAAGTTAGTAGCAATAAATTCCTAATTAAAAAAGAAGAAATATCGTAAACACACAACCTAACTTTACATATCAAAGAACAATAAAAACAAGAGCAAAATAAGCACAAAGTTAGCAGAGGAAAGAAAATAAATATTAGAGCAGAAATAGATCAAATAAAGAATTGGAAAACAACAGAAAACATTAACAAAACTAGGAGTTGGGTTTTTTGAAAAAATAAAGTTGACAAACCCTTAGTTAAACTAACTGAAAAAAGGAGAGGACTTAAATACATCAGACTTGAAAGAGGAGACATTATAACCAATGTCTCAGAAATAAAAAGGATCATAAAGGACAATTATGAACAATTACACACCAACCAAATTGGATAATCTAGAGGAAATAGATACATTTCTAAAAACATACACTCCACCAAAACTGAATCAAGAAGACATAGAAAACCTGAACAGACCAGTAACAAGTAAGGGCATAAAATCAGTAACAAAAAACCTCCCAAAAAAGAACGGCCCAGGACCAGATGGCTTTGCAAGTAAATTTTATCAAACACTCAAAGAAGAATTAATACTGATTCTTCTTAAACTCTTCCAAAAATAGAAGAGAGAATAGCTCCAAACTCATTCATGAGCTTCATCCTGATACCAAAACTAGATAAAGATGCTACCAGAAAAGAAAACTCAAGACCAATATACTCATTGAACACAGGGGCAAAGATCCTCATTAAAATACTAGCAAACTGAATTTACCAGCACATTAAAAGGCTTGTACATCACCAAGGGGGATTTATCACTGAGATGCAAGGATGATTCAACATGTGCAAATCAATCAATGTGATATACCTCACTGACAGCCTCATTTTACTTTTAAAGAAGAAAACACATGATCATTTTAATACATGCAGAAAAAGCTTTTGTCAAAGTTCAACATCCATTCATGATTAGAGCTCTTAACAAAACAGGTATAGAACACAATAAAGGCCATATATTAAAAACCCACAATTAACATTATAAACAAAGGGGAAACTGAAAACTATCTCTCTAAGACCTGGCACAAGGCAAGGATGCTCACACTCATCACTTCCATTCAATTAGTACTGGAAGTCCTAGCCAGAACAATCAGAAAAGAAAATAAATAACAAGCAATAAAATCTGAAAGACAGAAGTAAAAGTATATCTTGTTTGCAAATGACATAATCATATGTAGAAAATTCTAAGGACTCAACAACAACAACAACAGCAACAATAACAACAAAACTGTCAGAAATAAACAAATTCACTCAATGTACAAAAATCAGTGTGTTTTTATACACTAACAATGAACTATCCAAAAAGAAAATTAAGGAAACAATCCCATTAACAATAATAACAAAAAGAATAAAATGCTTGGGGATATTTGATTAGATCTAACCAATGAGGAAAAAGACTTGTGCACTGCAAATTATAACACTGTTGAAGGAAATTAAAGAAGACAAAAATAAACGAAAAGACATCATGTATTCTTAGACTGGAAGAATTAATATATTAACCTGTGTCTGTCAATGGATGAGCACATTTAAAAATGTGGTATTTGTGTGTACACACACACATACGTACACATATTATATGTAACGAAATGGAATTATTCAGTCTTAAAAAAGGAAATCTTGCCATTTTTGACAACATGGATGAAGCTTGAGGACATTATGCTAAGAGACATGAGTCAGACACAGAAAAAAACAAATACCAAATGATCTCACTTATATGTGAAATCTAAAAAAGTCAAATTCATAAAAGCAGAGAGGAGAGTGCTGGGTGCCAGTAGCTAGGAGGCGGAAGAAATGGAGAACAAAGGTCCAGCTTTGCTGGATAGATACAAGCTGAATATCCCTTGTGTAGCATGATGACTAGAGGTGATAATACTAGAGGTGAAGTTTGCTAAGAAAGTTGTTCTGAAGTGTTCTCATTACACACACACGCGCACACACACACACACACACACATTGTGACTATGTGAGGGGATGGATATGTGAATTAGCTTGGTTATGGTACTCATTTCACAATGGATGTGTCTATCAGAGCATCAAGTTGCACATCTTAAAAATATACAATTTTTATATGTCCAGTATACTTCAATAAAGCTAAAAAAACCCACAAAAAAAGACAAAAAAGGAAATCTATTTATATAACCTACAGTATTGCCAGAAGAAAAAAGAAAAATGATACAATCATATTAATAGACTCAGAAACTATATTTGATAACATTCAATACTCATTTATTATAAAATCTCACGTCAAACTAGAAATAGAAGGGATCATCATTAAACTGTTAAAAAGTATCTTAAAGCCCTACAGCAAACATCATGCATCATGGTAACATATTGAATACTTTCCCCATCAGATTAGTTAGTAATAAGGTGAGGATACCTGCTATCTCATCTGTTTAATGTTGTGCTGAAGCTCCCACCAGGCACAATCAGGCAAGATGAAGAAACAAGAGACCTCAGGAGCAGAAAGGAAGAGGTAAAACTTTATTTGCAGATGATGCAAAGAAAAACCTGGAAAGAATCTACAAACTATCCAAATTGATAGGTGAACTTAACTAGGCCATTGTTCACAAAGTTAATATTTAAAAATCTATTTTATTTCTATGTACCAGAGACAAGTAGGAAATGGAAAATTAAAGGAGCACAATTTACACTAGTATCAAGAAACAGCAATACCTAGGAATAAGTCTCAGAAAATATGTGCAAAATCTCTATGCAGAAAACAACACGCTGTTACTGAGGAAAAAATTAAAATTCTTAATTAAGGGAGGGGCATACCATGTTCATGGATTAAAAGATTCATGATTGTAAAAATCTCAATTTCTCCAGATTAATCTTAAATTCAATAAAATTCCAATCATTGAATGTGTGTGTGTGTGTGTGTGTGTGTGTATGTGTGTGTGTGTGTGTGTGTGTGTGTGTGTGTGTGTGTGTGTGTGTTTGGTGAACATAGACAAATTTCCTCTAAAAATCATATGAAAATGCAAAATATCGAAAATATTTAAAGCAATCTTTAAGAAAAACTAAGTGGGAGAACTTCACTACCAGGTAGCATGAGCAATCAAAAAGCTATAGCAGTTAAAACCACGTGGCAGGTATACACACAGATGAATGGAACAGATTAGGGAGTCCATGAACTCCCTATTTCACTCACATTCTGTCACCTAATTTATGACGAAGTGAACACTACAGGGTAGTATGAGAATAGATTATCATTTCAGTAAATGGTGCTAGAATGACCAATTATTCACGTGCACAAGATGTATTTGTTCACTAAACATACACAATAAACACAGTCAGAGGGACTGCAGATCTACATGGGGAAGACAAGACAATAGAAAATTAGAGGAAAACATGAGATAATGTCTTGATGGTGTTGATGTAGGTAATACTTTTTAAAACTTGGCACCAAGAGCACTAACCATAGGAGAAAAAGTGATAAACCAAACCATATTAAAATTAGGACTTCAGTTCATCAGAAGGTTTCATCAGGAGTGTGGAAATATAACCCACAAAGTGGGTTCCCCAAAAGTACCCATACCCAGACTGTATAAATAACACTGGCAAAGCACTAAGAACAAAAGAAACAGCCCAATCAATAAGTGGATAAAGTACTTGATGAACAGACATTCAAATAAAGGGTATGTAAGTCAGGAATAAATACATGAAAATGTGCTCAGCTTCACTAGTCATCAGAGAAATGAAAATTAAACTACCACAATGAGCATAAACTTGGACCCTTATTTTACACATACACAAAAGTTCACAGGAAGTTCACGGGAAGTCATAAACCTAAATGTAAGAGCAAAAGCTATATAACTTTTAGGAAAAATCATGAGCATACATTTTTGTGGCCTTGGGTCAAGCAATTATTTCTTAGTCATGACACCAAGGCTCAAATGATACAGCAGAGGACTGTTAGTTGGATTTTATCAAGATGCTAAATTTCAAAGGCCACCATTAATAAAGTAAAAGAATTTACAGAATGGGAAAAAGATTTCAAAAATTATACATTTGGTAAGAGACTTGTATCCAGAATACATAAAAAACAAGCTCGGCAGTAAATAAAGACAAATAACCTAATTTTAAAGATGGGCTAAGGATTTGAATAGCATCTCTCCAAAGAAGACACACAAGTGACTACTAGTAAGCACAGAAAGAGATGCTCAATATCGCCAGTCATGAGGGAAATGCCAGTGAGACCAGCTCCTTGGGAGGCTGAGACAGGAGAATCACCTGAGCCCGGGAGGTCAAGTCTGTGGTAAGTCATGATAGTGTCACTGCACTGGGTGACAGAGTGAGACCCTGACTCAAAAAACAAACAACAACAAAAACACCCCAAAACTCAATGAAATACCCCTTGAAATCCACTAGAATAATGATAAAAAATAGACAATGATCAGTCTTGGCAAGAATATGGAGAGACTGGGATTCTCACATACCGTGGGTAGGAATGTGACATGGAGTGGAGCGGGCACTGTGCAAAGCCATCATGGAATGGCCACAAGGCCTGGCGATCCTTTCAGATGACCGTTCAAGAGTAAAGAAAACATGCCCAGATAAAATCTTGTACATGAATGTTCTTAGTAAAGATACTCATAATAGCCCCAAAGTAGAAAACACAACAATGACCATCAACTGATGAATGGGTAAGTTACATGCAGTCTCCCCACACAATTCAGTCACACACAGGAATGAGGGCCTGACATATGCTGTGTTTATAAGCAGAAGACGCCAGTCAGAAAGGACTGTGGCTGCGGGATTCCATCTGTATGGAATGTCCGGAAGAGGCGAATCTGTGGAGTCAGAAAGTAAGTTAGTGATGCCTGGGCCTAGACAGGAGGCAGGGAAACAGAAGAAGAGCATAGGAGGTGACTGACAAAGATGCAGTAAAATTAGAGTGTGGCGGTGGTTGCAGAATTCTGCAAATAAACTAAAAAGCACCAAATTGTATACTGTTATTTATGTACTCATTTATTTGTTTTTAAGAGTCAGGGTTTCACTCTGTCACCCAGGCTAGAGTACCGTGGTACCATCATAGCTCACTGCGTCCTCCAACTCCTGGGCTCAAGCAATCCTCCTCCATCAGCTTCCAGAGTAACTGGGACTATAGGCATGCACCATCACTCCTGATTAATTTTTTAATTTTTCCTTTCTTTCTTTCTTTCTCTTTCTTTCTTTCTTTCTTTCTTTCTTTCTTTCTTTCTTTCTTTCTTTCTTTCTTTCTCTCTCTCTCTCTCTCTCTCTCTCTCTCTCTTTCTTTCTTTCGTCTCTCTCTCTCTCTCTCTCTCTCTCTCTCTCTCTCCTTCCTTCCTTCATTCTTTCTTTCTTTTTCTTTCTGGTAGAGATGAGGGGTCTTGTTATGTTGCCCAGGCTTGTCTTGAACTCCTGGCCTCAAGCGATCCTTCCTCCTTAGCCTCACAAAGCACTGAGATTATGGGCAAGAGTCACAACACCTGGCCTGAAAACGGTACACTTTAAATTGATGAGCTTCCTTGTATGTTAATTATATCTCCAGAAAAACACACACCCAATGAGATACACTTTCATTCCTGCCAGAATATTGATATGAAAAAGAAAATAACTCTTGGCAGCAAAAAGAGGAGCACCCAGAGCTCTCCTACATCGCTGGTGGGAAGGTCAACTGGTCCAGTCACTTTGGTAGATTCTTGGGTAGCATCTCCTAACATTGATCATAAGGGTACCCTGGGATTCGGCAATTTCATTCCAGAATATATTCTCGAAAGATGTGTACAAGAATGTGTTTAGCCATACTACTCATACTAACACTCAAGCAGACACTAATAAATGCTCATGATCAGGAGAAGGCATCAGTAAGTTGTAATGCATTCATAAGATGTGATACTATGTTGCAATGTGAATGAGTGATCTGCAATTACATGTAACAATACGGATAGATCTCACATATACATCAGGGAGTAAGGAAGCCAGGCCTTGAAGAGTGTATATTTGATAATCTCATTCCAATATAGCTCAAAAACAGGTGGAACGAATTGGCACTCAGTTGGGTGAGAAGCTGGGTAAGCGCCCACCTGGGGAGGGCAGTGACTGGCAGGGACAGGAGGGAATCCCGGGGTTTACTGGTAGTTTGTGATCTGGGTGCTACAGAAATGGGAGTATTCAGTTGGTGACAATTCAGTTGGTGACAATTCAGCAGGCTTTCATGATATATGTACTTTTCTAATGTACATCAGTTAAAAAGTTTAAAAATTACCAAATATAGAAATAGCACAAATATAAAGGACCTAGGGCCAAATTTAACAGAAATGACTCATTTGTTATAGGTAAGATTATGAAGCTTTTTATTATTAAAGATATTGAAGAAGACCTAAATACCTGGAAAGATAGCCATGTTCTTGGTTACAAACATGCAATATCATCGGATGTCAGTTCTCCACAAGCGGGTGTGTGACTTTAATGCAATTCCATCTAAAATCCCAACAGTGATTTATTTTTATCCGACAAACTGATTCCTAAATTTACTCAGAAGAACAAAAAGGCCACGAGTAGTCAAGACGCTCTGATTTAAGCAAGACCCATCAAGCAGGCAGTGGACTTCCGACGCTAGATACCAGGATTTAGCATCATGACATGGTGATGAGAGCAGAGTGATCTTAGCATAGGGATGAAACAACAGACAGCCCAGAAATAAGCTCTCACACGTGTGCACGCTTGACACACCACAGACCAGATGCTGCAGGCCCATGGCGCCAAGACAGTGGGTCATCCACATGGAAAAAGAGAATTGAGTCCCATCTTACAAAGTCCACAGAAACCAATTCCAGATGGAGCAGGGCTTAAGTATAAAAGGAAGGACCATAAAACGACCGGAAGATAATATAGGAGAATATATTTGTGACCTCAGGGTAGGAAAGACTTCCTAAATAAAGCACAATAAATACAAACCGTAAAGACAAAGACTGATACATGAAAATTGAACTGCATTAAAATTGAGAATGTTTGCTCATCAAAAGATCCTATGAAGAGAGTAAAAAAGACAGGGCACAAACTAAGGGAAGGCAATTGCAACATGTAAAACTAGCTAGAGCTGCCAGGTGCAGTGGCTTACACTTGTCATCCCAGCACTTTGGGAGGTGGAGGTGAGAGGGTTGCCTGAGTCCAGGGGTTTGACACCAGCCTGGGCAACTTGGCAAGATCTCATTTCTGCAACGGATCAAAAAATTAGCTGGGCGTGGTGGCGCATGCCTGTATTTCCAGCTACTTGGGAGACTGGGGTAATAGAATCCTCTGAGCCCAGCAGGTGGAGGCTTCAGTGGCTGTGAGCATGCCACTGCACTCCAGCCTGGGCGACAGAGTGAGACTCACACTCAAACAACAACAACAACAACAACAAAACTAATAAGAACTGGAGCAGCATCCTGAATATATAAACATGCATCACTCAGAAAATGACAATTTCAAAAGATAACAACAGAGATGTGGGAGAAGAGGAAACATAACTGGCTTGTAAGTTCAGGAAAGAAGTTCACCTTTGCTCATAATCAGGGAAATGCAAATTAAAGTTACAACAACACACAACCACACCCTGATGAGGTCGGCAAAAATAACAAAGTCTTTTGATACCAAGTCCTGGTGAGGCTGTGGGCCACAGAACCCCTTCCTCTACTGTTGGGAGTGTGAACGGATGAAACTGTTTGGAAAACAATGTAGCATCACCGGGTAGAGCTGGACAAGCATGAGCCCTGGGACTCAAACTTCCAGGTGGAGACACTTACACATGTGCCCTGGGGGCCACCGCAAAGAATGTTCATGGCGGAACTCTTTGTACTAGCCCCAGATGGAGACAACTCCACGGCCATCAACTGTGGGGCAGATAAATACATTCCAGCCGTTCAAACAATGGGGCACTGTACAGAGGACCAGCGAACCAGGTGCAGTGGCCTGGGGACACGGGTGAACATCAAGATATGCTGAGCGGAGCAAGTCGTAGGATGATTCACACAATGTGGTACCATGTGTCTCCACCCTTTTTAAAGAATCTGCCCATGTCAAGAAGTGTGTTGTGATTTTTGGCAAACACAGTCATGTGACCACTACCATGGTTACTATGTTTCACTCACCACACGGATACCTGCTGTAACATGCAAGTGCCTCGAAGCCTGATGCTAAGTCAAGAAGCCAGTTACAAAACACCACACGCTGTCTGATTCCCTTTCTGTGTACTGTCCCGGGTGAGCAGACTTCTGGAGACAGAGAGTGGATTCCGTGGTTGCCAGGGCCTGGAGGGGAGAGGAGTGGGAAGTGACCGCTAAGGAGAACAGGGTTTCTTTGGGGGTGATAAAAATGCTCAGTTGTTTGATAGTGGAGATGCTTGTGCCACGTGTGAATTACACTGAACTGCGGCCTGTGAAAAGGCAGATTGTATGGAGTGTGAATTGCATCTCAGTAACAATAATAAATGCACATTAAGTGGCAAAATTAGTCTAGAGTGAAGAATGGTCAATTTGGAATCAAGACATGGTAGTCTCTGGTGTGGGAGGTGGGGCTGTCACAAGGGGTGGGCATGGACAGTTCTAATACAGCAGGGATGCTTCTTTTCCTAATTTGGCCCAATTTCTGCCTCTGTATATTATGCCCCATTTGCACACTCCTGTATGTATGAGATACATGATAATACATTATCGTTATTAAGAGGGAGTTGGAGGTCCCCAACTCCTTGAACACCTTCAGAGGGGTGGAAGCAGCTCTTACGCACAGATGCAATGCTGTCGTTGACCTGGGGACTGTGATGCACCTGTCCTCAGTGGAGACACTCAAGGGGAAAGGAGCCTGCCAGGCTAAACCCAGGGTGGCCTCTGTGGGGACCGCTGGTTGGCCATCATCCCCCAGAAGCCTCCAGGGAGCGCTCGTTGCGCTGCCTCTCAGCCAGGCCCACCCAGGTAGCCCTCAACCCATCCCTGCCCCTGCCCAGGGACTCCACATAAAACAGGTGAATTGGATGGACACACCTACATTCTACACTGTTGTCTTGCAGGAATAGCCCTGTCCTCTGGTCCAGGTGCTTATGTGCACCTCCTGAAGGGGTACTGTAGGGACCTTGCCGGTAGGACGTGGCCCGGGTGCTCGTGGGAGGGACAGAGCACGACATCCCAACCCCTGGAGGGCCTGCAGTGATGCTGGACTCCTCACGGTCTAGGGTGAACTCTCCTGCCTCTCTTTCTTCAACCGCAATGACACATCCTTCACCAACTCAGCAAAGATTTATCAAGTGTCACCCTGAGGAAGATCCCCTGCTTGACCCAGAATGGAGCATGGGAGGCAACAGAGTCAAACCGTGGAGGTGAGATAGACCCAGCCATATTGTGGCTGCCCCAGATCAGACTGAGTGCTCACATCATGGTCATCTATTCCCAAGAAAACACCTGGGGTCAGACTGGCAAATACATAGGTTTGTTAGCACTTACAGGAAGGGCTGATGGCGGCCAGCTTGTGCAAAACTCCCCACACTCCAGTGGATGTGGGGAGAGATTGTTTCCCGGTATGGGAAAGGGAGAAAGACACACAATAGCATTATGTGCAAAGAAGCAGGACCAAGGACGTTGACCCTCTTAGTGACTGCCTTGAGTATGCAGGTGGGCATAGCTCCAAGGGCATCTTGACCAGGCTAAGATGGCCAGGGCTGGCGTCATCCTCCTGATCAGGGCACAGTCATCAGTGAGAGAGGGGGACTGGGCATGTGTCCTGCATCTACCCACACCCATGAGCCACATTGAGCTGAGATGCAGCTACAAGTTGTGGCAAAGGCGACGGAAGCATGTCTGTTCCATTTATCAGTGAATTTCGGACCCCAGGGAAGCCACCAGCCCAGGTGTGTGTGATGAATGAATTAATGACTAGAGAATGTATGAAATGAATTTGTTACGGGATGGCCTTGCAGCCCATCCTCTGCCTGCCTGGGCCTGCCTGTGGGTCTGGTACTAACCAGCCCCTCCCATCTCCCCTAACATCAGGACTGGACTCTGTCATGCCAGGGTGGGGTCTGGGCTGCGTCTGAAGGTGACTTTGCTTATAGCTGCCCTGATAGGACTTCTTGGGGGAGCGTGTCCCTGGGGCTGCCAGCACTGACCACACTTACAGGCTGTCACAGAGCAGCACAGGGTCCTTAGAGTAGCTGACAGTGTGGTGGTTGTTGTGCCCTGTACCCAGGTGCATATCCACAAGAGAGTAATGACATACAAGTTGGGCTCTGGCATGGCACTGGGCATGTGCCAAGTGTCAAGAAATGTCAGCTATGATAATAATAATAATACAAAATAAATAATAATACGTATGATAAAAATAAATGATAATTAATAAATAAAAGTAAATGATACATTATTATTGTTTTAGTGCCCTGGTTCAGAGAAGGAAGAGGGGTTGGAGAACAGGACCAGCTTCATGGAGTAATACTTGCAAGCATATCCAGCCCATAGCCTGTGGGACACATGCGACCCAGGACAGCTAGTTGTGCAGTCCCACAGCATCTTTTAATATTACGTATTTTTTAGCATGTATTTTCTCCGTGACCCCATGTGTAGTTCCATTTTTGAAGTTCACAGTCATGCCTTATCCACGCCATCGCCTTTTGGCAGCACATGCATCTAAGAGCAGCTGTTTTCAGTGATGAGGCACACGGAGAACAAAACTCGACCAAACATTTCTGACGAGCACCTTGAGAACCCACTGAGAACAGTGATCACATCCATGGAACCAGACATGGACTGATTCGTTTTACAAAAACTGGGCCAAATTTCCCATTATTTTTATATTGTTCCCATTTTTCTGAACTTCACACCCAAAAGTCTTACTATGGATATACACTAACTACATAATATAATTTATGTGCAGCCCAAGACAATTTTTCTTTCTCTATATAGCTCAGGGAAGCCAAAATGTTGGACACCCCTAAGTAACTGGATGGGTGGAAAGCAGGGCAGCATTGGGGGGAATCAAAGCAGGGAACAGGAAGACATGGGAGGGTGGTGAGAGCCCTCCAGGCTATGGCACAAAGTTGGAGCTGAGGAGACCTGGGGTCGAGGAAGGAGGGTTGGCAGAACCCAACAGGCAGAGGGCAGTCCTCAAACCTGAGTCTGAAGAGCTTGTGGCCCCTCTGCAGCAACAAGGACTTCCAGTGGCCTGCTGGAGGCATCTGCAAAGTGTCATCCTCTCTCTGAGATCCCTGGTCACAGGTGATATGCACATGGGACAGTTGCCCTTTGAGAAAGAGCATCACACGAGGAATAAGGAAGACTCACGGTCCCATCCTGGCTGTGCCTTCAACAGGGTGAGTGACACCCTGCGTGTCCCTCCCTTCTCAGACCTCAGTTTTCCTCTCTATAAGATGAGGGTGGGGAGACCTGTTCTCTAAAGTCCTTACAACTTGGTGATCTCTGCAAAAATACACCATCCACCCAACGCTCACCTTGTCACTCCTGTTTCAAAGAT
Source organism: Cephalopachus bancanus (assembly GCA_027257055.1). Classification (NCBI taxonomy): domain Eukaryota; kingdom Metazoa; phylum Chordata; class Mammalia; order Primates; family Tarsiidae; genus Cephalopachus; species Cephalopachus bancanus. The sequence goes on along the minus strand of JAPVLO010000288.1, from coordinate 3,636,032 downwards.
TTTGCGGGACCAAGATTGGCCGGAGTCATGGAGAGTTGACCAGGAGTGGACCCGTGCTCACTCTGAGGTCTGAAAACTACCAAGGTAACCATCTTGCTGGTGCTGAATTTCAGGTCTGATGTTTCTTGAAAACCTCTTTAAATGCAAATTGGCTCCAGTGGAAGCCACAGGCAGCTGTGGGATGGGGAGGAGACTGTGGTCTTAGCTCCCCCCACCGCCCACCATCCTGGGCAGGGCATGTGACTCCCAGAACCCCAGCACTCTCATCTCTCCAAGGGTTGAGGGGACTTCCTCACCAGGCAGGTGGGCGGAGGGGTGTACCTGCTGGTGGAGCGGCGGGAGCCAGCCATCACACTCTCACCTAAGGAAGACTCGGGTTCTCTCCTGGCTCTGCCTCTAATTGAACACATGACTCCCTGTCAGTGCCTCCCTTCTGTGGGCCTCAGTTTCCCTCTCTGTAAGAGGGGGAGAAGGCCAGTACCTGCTCGCTAAAGTTTCTGCTACTTTGTGATTGCTGCAAAAGCACTTGTTTTTTTGTCCCAGTGTTGAACTTGAACTTTGACTATTCCGAGTCTTGTGAGCCAGAACAGATGCAACATCTCCATTTCCATGAGGGGAAACAAAGCTTTCCAAGGCCACACAGCCTCAGCAGAGCTGGGATCGGAAGGCCACTTCCGTCTCTGCACCAAGATGGCACTTCTGCACACCTGCAATTCCACAGCTACCAGGTACGGACGCGTAGGGTTCCCAATTCTTGTCCTGTGGACACAGAAGAGGCTGCCCATAGCAGTGCCGAGTGGATGGAGTGTTCTCTGACCTCTGCGTTTCCGGGCCAGCCTGGCAGGGTCTTCCAGAGACCGCGCTCCTGTCTGGTCCATGAGCAAAGCCTCCCTCTCCTGGCCAGAGATGCCCATGGCCCAGGAAGACCAGGCCAGGCTGGGTCCTGTGGCTGCTGACCACACTCTCCGGCAGCCCCTGATTCAGTAGCTGGCCCGGAAGCTGCACTCGGACCTGTAATTTCGAGGTTGGGCCAGGACCAAGAGCAGCCACAGCTGAATCAGTCACTCCTTCAGGCCTGGCTGGTTATTTCTTGGCTTCCTGGCTGTGACTCTGCCTCCAGGAAACCTGCCTTCACTGGGTGGCTGCAACCCCCTCACCGTCTCTGTCCTGCCCCTGCCGCCCAGAGCTCTCCGACCTGGAAGTAGTCTGGGGAGGCCCCCTGCCCCTCCCCCAGTCACCCTCATCTGTTGCAGACCCTTCCTGGCTCCATCCCCCTGGCTGAATCATGCATTTCTCCTCCCCACAGGCCCGGCTGGGGCTCCTGCCAGGCTATCTGACAATCTGTGCAGATCACTGCAGGGTACTTGCCCACAAAAGATGGGAAAAGGGCCCAGAAAAGGGAGAACCGTGCCTCTGGTCTTCACCCTCCCCCGCTGCCCACCACTTTGCAAAACTCCTTAGCTAAGCCGAAGAGGAGATGGTTCTGGGGGTGGCAGGGACAAAGCAGGGACTTCCTACTGCCCCAGTGCCTCTTGCTCCCGGGGGCCACCTTTCCTAGACCCCAGGGCTCTATAGAGGAAGCTGGTGAGGGAGGCCCAGTGTCCTGGAAGACCTCACACCTGCCACCCTCCCCTCGATGGCATCAGTTCTGGGCATGTGGTCACCTTCCGGTAGGCTGGTGTCCCTGCTGGTCCCTCCATCTCCACCCACACTGAGGACAGAACTCTCTGCCTGAAGTGTAAATCTGTCATGACTGCTCTGTGCCCTGTTAAAGCCCCTCAATGGCTCCCTACTGCCCTCGCAGGATGGTCACCTTGCCCGGCCCACCCACTCACCCTGGCTTCTCTCAAACCACAGGCCCTCCCATGGCTGCTCAGCCTGCCAGCTTCCTGCCCATCCCCCAAGGCCATGCCCCTGTTCCCACCGCCTGGAGTGTTCTTCCTTGTTGGTTACCTGACCAACACCGGCTCATCCTCAGACCTCCATCCATGTATACTCCAGCCCCTCTGGTCCCAGCCCTCCAGAGTCCCCCTCGAGCCTTCCCTGCCACGTCATGGGAAAATGCTTGTTTGTCTGTTTGGGTATGTGATCTGTGTCTCTCTCCTCCATGAGCTCAGGGAATGTGTCTGCTTCTGCCCACTCCTGTGTCCCCTGGGCCAAGCATCCCATGTGGCCTGGGGTAAGTGCCCTGTCAGTATCTGTAGAGTGGGGGAGGCAGTGGCTGAACCCACCTGATGCCAAACATCTGTGGTCCAAGAGCTCCCGGCAGAGTCACATCGTGTGCCAGGAGGCAGACAGGGTGGAGGGAGCATTGTGGATGTCACAGGCCCTTTGCAAGGTGGATGCAAATGACACAGAACGGGAGACCCAAAGTTGGGGTCCTGCTTGGGAGGCCAGGTGGGCTCTTGCCTTGCACAGGAATCCTGCATTTGATGTACTCAGCACTGCGCACAGCATGCTGGGAGGGGTGAGTTGCGAGGGACAGTCAGCACTGCAGGAGCTCGGACCTTTCCTCCACAGGCTGCCTTTGGCTTTGTCTCAGATTCAGCTTGGCCAAAAGTGAGTGCTTTACAAAGTGAATACCCTCCCCAAGGCACTAGTGAAAATCAGAAAGCTTAACTGGGATGAGTGCAGGGCTGCACATCACACTCCACACATGACAGTAGGACCCCGGACATCCTTCTTATCCTGTTTGCTCTCCCAAGACTCTCCCATGTCTCAGCACTTAACAACTCTAGCTGTTAAGTCTCCTGCAGTTCTGCTGTGACCCAGATTTGCATTCACCACTAAGGAGAAATCTCACTGTCTTCCAGACATCCCTTCCTAGCAGCTATGTAGTAGTGGTGATCACATTTTTCATGGAGATTTCTTTTTGGGGATTTGTTCCACTCCTAAGCCCAACTGCTGGTCTTTAGTCCTCTTTCTAACCCCCTTGAGTGCTTTATCTAAAAAGAGATGACAGTAAACACAGTTTTCTCCAGTTTTTTAGCAAGCCCTGAGGCCCTGATTTTGCAGGGTGAGTCTGTACCGAAGTTTCTTTCTTTCTCTTTCTTTCTTTCTTTTTTCTTTCTTTCCTTCTTTCTTTCTTTCCTTCTTTCTTTCTTTCCTTCTTTCTTTCTTTCCTTCTTTCTTTCTTTCCTTCTTTCTTTCTTTCTTTCTTTCTTTCTTCCTTCCTTCCTTCCTTCCTTCCTTCCTTCCTTCCTTCCTTCCTTCCTTTCTTTCTTTCTTCTTTCTTTCTTTCTTTCTTTCTTTCTTTCTTTCTTTCTTTCGAGTTGGAGTCTCACTCCATTGCCCAGGCTGGAGTGCAGTGTCAACTTGCTGGGCTCTGGTGATCTTTCTACCTCAGCCTTCCAAGTAGCGGGAACTACAGGTTCTCACTACCATGCCTAGTTACTTTTTGCTTTATTGTAGAGATGAGGTCTTGCCAAGTTGCCTGGGCTGGTCTTAAACCCGTGGTCTCAGGCAGTCCACTCACCTCGGCCTCCCAAAGTGCTGGGATTACAGGTTGAACCAGTCTGAAGTTCTTTCTTACACTGAGCAGAAGTCCATGTTCCTGTGACTCACACCCCCTGCAGAAATGCCCACAGTTCATGTGCTCAGGAAGTGTATGTATGTGTGTTCACACCTGATGCATTTCGTGTAGCCATCATCCATGGCCCAGACTTCTGATAGAGGGTCACCAACCCCCCATGGTACACTCCTGTGCCCAGGGGAGCAACCTCCAGGTGAAGCAGTATTTAAAAACACAGGCCCTGACACACCTTCAGGGGGCAAGTCCTTAAACACCTCAATCTCTGGTGGAAGTCCTTTTCCAGTATCTTTGGGGCTGCATTCCTGGCTGTGCGTCTGTCTGTTCTTCTGGCTTCCCCATATGTCTTGTCTAGGTGTGTTTTTTTCCTCATGGGTGTGCCCAGCATGTGGGCTGTCAACCCTCCACTGGGCCTCCCTCAAGCCGGGCTGTATGCGATCACCCTGGCTGGCTTTCCACTCTCTGTGATAAACTCTAAGACGCAGCCTCTCAGTGTGAGGTACAAGATTGTCTTGCTACTAAATAGCCTGGGAGATTGTCAAAGTGCAGATTCTGGGCCTCGTTCCACCTACAAAAGCCAGGCCACTGAGGACAGGACCCAGGGCTAATCACAGGCCCAGGAGTTCAGATGCAGTCAAAATGGCAACACAGGGCTTGGAGGGAGATGGAGACGCACCTGGCGCCCTCGGGACTCCTCCAGGCTGCCTGTCCCTGGTGGAAGTGGCCAAAGAAGATGAAATCCTTGATGGGCTGGCAGTGAGAAGACATATGTGTGTGATGAGATCCTTGATGGGCCTGGTGGTGAGAAGACACGTGTGTGTTTTTCTTTGATGAGAAGAGACTATTTACTGAGTAATAGAATGCTTCTTTCTTGGAGCTTCAGTAACACGATTTCTGCAGCTACTGGAGTCTCCAAAAATTCAGAAGCTGATACTTTGAGCTAATTCCAAATCCACTGGCCAGTGGTTCCACCATGCTATGCATCTGTTAGTGCTCAATACATTTATTGAGCACCTACTGTGTGCCAGGCACTGGGGGTTACTTTAATGAGCAAGACAGGCCATTATCCTGCTTTCATGGAGCTCACCTTCTAGTACACAAGAAATGATACCACAGAACAGAGAGGGAGAAAGACGTTACCGGCAGATGAGAGATGCTCACTTTTTTAGTGCAATAAAATGCAGAGATGTGGGGTGAAGACATGACAGATAGAAATGACCCATGAGGAGGTCATGAAAGAGAGTTCTATGGAGGAGAACTGGTAGGGGATGTGGAAGACTAAATGTGATTAGGGACTGTGCCAAGGAAAGGTTGAACCTTATGTGAGACCAGAGAAGGCATGGACCCATGCAATAGACAGGCAGCTACATGGGCTGGTAGCAGATGAAGCTGAGAATATGAGCATAGAGAGAGGGGCATAAATGTCAGGGTGAGGAGGGGGAGCCTGATGTTCAGGTAAAGCTAGATCTCCAGAGAGACAAGGTTTCTGTGTGTGTCCAGGTAACTGGACGGGGCTGGGGAGACTCCAAGCAGATAATGTGCAGGTGTGACTCCTCCTTCTGCAGTTCCACATCTGCGGAACACAGTGCTCAGACTCCTCTCCTGACAAACGGGCCATAACAGAGCTGAGGGCCTGGCTCGGGACTCACCGGAGTCACAAGTGAGGAGCGAGCTCTTTCCTCATGGGAGAGAAGGAAGTTGCACACACATGAGGACACACACGCTCACACAGTCACCCTCCTCCCTCCTTGGCACTGAGATTGCTGAACATGGATGGGGCTGAGTTCAGGCCAGGACGACGGGATTGGGGGTGGGCTGGGACGTCGGGAGCGGAGAGGCTGAAGGAGGGAAGGGTGTTCACGGCTTGCTGGCATTCGAGCGGAAGGTCTGTGATAATCCCATCCCAGGCCAGTCCTCTGCTTCCATTGCCCGCACCCAGCCCTGCACAGAGAATTGGCAATAATGGACACAACACAGGAGAGGGTTCTGCAGACAGCCCCTTGCTGGCTTTGTCCTTCAGGACAGCAGAAAGCACATTTTTGAGGCCAAATGTTTTTTATAGCCAGGAAGTCATTTTAACCAAAGCAACACACCCAGTGCCATGTCAGTTTTGACAATAAAATGCATGTGTTGTATTTCTACCGTGCAACCTTTCCATTCGTGGGTGGAAAATCATGTCCTCTGTCTATACCAGAGGCAGTTGAGATGCTGAGAACACAGTGGGGTAAGGGTGGACCTGGCCCTCCTGAAGTTTATGCTCTAGTGCAAGGTCAGGCCTGGGGAACAGAGAGACTCTGTGTGCCCAGGGGGCTGGAAACTTGCACTGAACCCCTGGGGGTTTTCTAGATGTGTGGCCTCGGCAGGTGTGATGACTCACACCTGCAATCCCAGCAATTTGGGAGACTAGGGCAGAAGATTGCTTGAACCCAGGGGTTCAAGACAAACATGGGCAATTTGGCAAGACCTCATCTCTACAATGAGTAAAAAAATCATAATAAGCCAGGTGTGGTGGTGCCTGTAGTCCCAGCTACTCGGGAGGCTGAGGTGGAAGGATCACCTGAGTCCATGAGGTCAAGGGTATGGTGAGCAGTGAACATGTCACTGCACTCCAGCCTGGGCAGCAGAGTGAGAGCCCAACATAATTACATACGCAGACATGCAGCTTCCACTCCCCTTCCCAGGCAGTGCTCTAGGGAACATTGCTGGGATATCACCATCAGGAAACGAGGCTGTGATTTGCAGAAGTCAGAAAGGCCCGAAACTGGTAGAGTCCCTGACCACCAGACAATACTGCTGCCTTCCCTACTCCCTTCTCCCCAGAAAGAGACGGTAGATCAGGCTTTCCTACCCCCACCTTGCCCCCACCATGAAGACGGTGTGGAAGAGACCCACTTTAGATGTGGCTGACTCTGGAAGTCATGCCGGTCAGGGGTGTTTTCAAGGTCAGTGCCAAAGCCTCACAGTCACTACCTTCACCATGCAGCCCATGAGACAGCCTCCAAGTCCATCCACCTTGGGCCTTCTGGCCAAGCAGCCCCACTCACATGCTCTGACTCCAGCTGTCCACCCTTATCATCAGGGCAAGAAGGCAGGAAAAGCAAATAAAAGGCATGTGGAGCCGGGCTTGATGGCTCAGCCTGTAATCCCAGCACTTTGGGAGGCCGAGGTGAGTGAATTGCCTGAGCCAGTAGGTTCGAGACCCGCCTGGGCAACTTGGCGAGACCTCATCTCTACAATAAATCAAAAAATTAGCCAGGCGAGGTAGCGCGCGCCTGTAGTTCCAGCTGCTTGGAAGGCTGAGGTGGAAGGATCGCCAGAGCCCAGCAGGTCGAGGCTGCAGTGGCCGGGAGCGGCCACTGCACTCCAGTCTGGGCGACTGAGTGAGACTCCAACTCAAACAAACAAACAAACAAAAAAACAAAAGGCATGTGGAACAGAAACGAAGAAATAAAGCTGTCTAGATTTGCAGATGATAATTGTGTAGAAAGTCTCCCAAGACCTACACACACACACACACACACACACACACGCATACACACACACACGTGTGTACACACCTCCCTCTCTCCCCAGATCTCATGAATGATTTCAGCAAGGCTGCAGAACATAAGGTAGTTACACAAAAATCAATCGTGTTTCCATGTACTAGGGGTGAACACGTGGGCAATGAAATTGATCAGGCCATTTACAATTGCTCAGATATGTGACACAGGTATAAATCTAACAACACAGACACAGGACATATATGCTGAAAACTACGAAACACTGATGAAAGGAACCAAAATCTAAAGAGTCAAGAGTCCTGCCAGATGCAGTGGCTCATGCCTATAATCCCAGCACTTTGGAAGGCAGAGACAAGAGGATTCCCTGAGTTCAGGTGATTGAGACTAGCCTGGGCAACTTAGCAAGACCTCATCTCTACAACAAATCAAAAAGTTAGCTGGGTGTTGTGGCATGGTCTGTAGTTCCAGCTACTTGAGAGGCAGAAGGATTCCCTGAGCCCAGTGGGTTGAGGCTGTGGTAGCCATGAGTGTGCCACTGCACTCCAGGCTGGACTACAGAGTGAGACTGTGAATCAAAAAATTTAAAAAGAGTCCTAGGTGTTCATAGGTTGGAAGAGTTGATTCAGCAGAGATGTCAAGATATGTCATAGACATAGACAAGACTATTTGAAAACTTATATAGAAAGAAACGGGAACTAGAATAACTAAAGCAGTTTTGAAAAATAATAATTGACTGGGAGAAATCCGTCTACCCAAGTTCAGAACTTTCTCTACAGTGACAGTGATCAAGTTTATGTAGGATTGTTGGGGGGATGAACACATAGGTCAATGGAACAGAAAAGAGAATCAGAAAGAGACCTCCCAGAAGCACTGCCGACTGACCTTGACAAAGGGGCAAAAGAAGTTCAGTGGAAAAAGAACAGCCTTTCCGACTAACAGTATGGAGTGACAGAATATCTTGTAGGGAAAATAGAAACCCTTACTACAAACCTCACACCTTAGACAAAAATTGCAGACTTACATGTAAAGCATAAAACTAAAATTTTTAGAAAAAAATCATAGGAGAAAACCTTTGAGCTGCAGGGCAAGACAGAGCTCTTAGACTTAACACCAAAAGCAGTGACCTATACAGAGGAAACATTTGTAATCTGGACTTCATCAAACTTAAAAACTTTTACTCTAAAAAATGCCCTGGTGAGTGGATGAAAAACTACAGATGAGGAGAAAATATGTGTGACCACATAACTGACGCATGCCAGTATCTGGAATATCTGAGGAGTCCTCAAAAACTCAACAGTGCAAACCCAGACAGTCCCATTAGGGACAGGGCAATAGACGTGCATAGGCATTTCCCCAGAGAGGACTCACAGATGGTCGCTGAGAACTTGAAGTGTTGTTCCTCATCAGCCATGAGGATCACTCAGATGAAACTACACTGAGAAATCAAGATGCAACTACCAGAATGTCTAAAAAGCAAAACCAGGGGCAGTGAAGGAGCCCAGATCGTGCATACACGTTTGGGGAGAGTGTGAAATGGCGCAGCTGCTCTGGAAAGCAGTTTGGCCATTTCTTAAAAACTGACCATGCCCCCACAATAAGGCCCAGCAACTGCACTCCTGGGCATCTATCCCAGAGAAATGAAGACTTCTGTTCACAGAAACTGTATGTGAATGTTTATCACAGTTTTATCTGTAATAATCCCCGATTGGAAAAAACCCAAACGTCATTTAGCAGGTGAGTGATTAAACAAACTGTAGTATATCCACACGGTTTGGACTACTACTCAGCAGAAAAAAGGAATGAACTATTGATACATACAACAACTGGCTGAATCTTCAGAGAATGACGCTCAGAGAAAAGCTATTCAATCCCCAAAGGCTACACACTGTGCGATTCCATTTATATAACACTTTAAATGACAGTATTCCAGATATGGAGCACACGGGGTCACAAGGGGTTAAGGAGGTGGGGATGGGAAGGAAGTGGCCATGGCTACGTGACGTCCTTGTGACTGGAACCGTTTGTGCCATCCTGACTGTGTCTGTGTAACTGTGTCAACACCCTGGTTGTGTGACAGCATGATATAGCTTTATAAGCTGTCACCACTGGGGGAGACTGAGTCAGGACACATGAATGTCTCAGTGTTGTTGCTACAACTGCATGTAGGTCTACAGTTCATCCACTCATCTTGCTGGTATCTGGGGATGGGAGGACGACAGTGTTGGCTGAAGTGTCTGGAAGACTCAAGGTGGCCTGTGGATTTCGTGGACGTCATGACTGCCTACGCTGGCCATGATTTGCCTCCAGTCCTGCACCTGTTGTGGGTCTCAGCTGGGGCTTAACGGAACCATCCCTCAGCATCAAGCTGGAAGGCCCGAGTTCAGATCTCTGCCTCACCACTCACTAAGTCCTTGACCTTTGGCAAGTTACTTGAGATTCCGTCCCTGGGTCTTCCCTGCTCCCCTCCTCCACACCCTGTGTCTCAGATGGGGCTGACCTGTCCTTGCTGACCAGGTGAGGGTTCAGGACTGAAGCCTGGTCATTCAGGGACTCATTAATCCAGCCAGAATGATTGGTGCTGGTAACAGGCTGTGTTCAAGGCAAGATTAACAAGAGTCTTCCTTAAGCTATCTTCTCCTCCTCCTCCTCCTCTCTCCCCCTCATCTTCTCCGAGAGCTCTAAGAAAGGGCACCCTCTTTTACTCTGGAACCACAGAATCTAAGAATGACTGTCTGGGATCTTCTCTACCAGCCGCCTGGAAGAAGCAGGAACTTGACATTGTGAGAGTTCCTGGATCCCAGGCCTGAAGCCAGTAACTGCAATCAGCATCCTTCTTTTACTTACGCAAATTAGAATGATGTTTTTGTAACTGGTGCTTGAAAAAGTCATGTTTATTATTTTATTTAGCTACTTTGAGTCTGTTTTATTATTTCTAAGATAGTTGTCATAATAATAACCTTGTCAGGTTGCTGTACGTACATAGATCATGTACATAATCTTTGTTCATTCCCTCCCCCTAGCCAATTGATTGACTTGAGTGGAGTCAGAGAGATGATTAGACAGACTAGACCACCAGGTCCTACTTGGAGAGGATCACAGACGTCCTCTAGGCCACCCATCCAATACTTTCTTGAGTGTTGCTTTTGACAAACAAGATGAGACCCACTTCTTTTTGGTGAAGGGTGTGGCCAGGAAGATCAAATCATTTGATAATTTTGTGCCAAGCATTTGGCACAAAATGTAAGAAAATAGTTGTTATCGTACAAGGAACTTGCAGTCTGACAATGGAATAAAGACTATTTCAAGGATCCTCTAGATAGAGGTCTTTTGTTTGTTTGTTCGTTTTTGAGTTGGAGTCTCACTCTGTCACCCAGGTTGGAGCGCGGTTGCCCAGCCACCAAAGACTTGACCTGCTGGGCTTAGGTAATCCTTCCGCCTCAGCCTTCCAAGTAGCTGGAACTACAGGTGTGCGCCACCATGCCCAGCTAATTTGTTGATTTATTGTAGAGACGAGGTCTTACCAAGTTGCCCAGGCTCATCTTGAACCCTTGAACTCAGGCAATCTTCTCAACTTGACCTCCTGTATAGCTGGGGTTATAGGTGTAAGTCACGGCACCTGACTGGACCGAAACTTTAACATGCAACGTGCATAAGGATAGCCAGAGTGGGGCAGACCCATCAAAATGCAGACACCGGGCCATGCTGGGGCCACACTGCTGCCCCGTGACCAGAGAAAAGCCTGAGGCCATGTGAAGCAGAGACTTCCATGCTCGGAGCCAACCATTGGGAAGGACCAAGGTATGATGGTGTCTATGGTGGCTGGGTCGATGCACCCCCCAAAAGTCCAAGGATGCCAAGAGGCCAAAGAAAGAGGCTGATATGCCCAGTTTCTCAGAAGGAAGCGTGTCACAGGGACTTATAGACAGAAGCCATGTCTGCATCCAGGTGGTGGCAAGATGAGATGGTGGATCCCTGCCCATGACCCCCAGACCCAGAGCCCATGTACCATAGAGAAGGGGTGGTTCAGAAGAATGTAGGGCAGTGGAGCATAACATCAAGGTTGTTTATCCAAGGGCAGGGTTTACGGTCAGACTCATGGGAAATCTTGGAGGCCTTCCTGGACCTGGGGTTCGTCAGAAGCCAACATGGCAGACAGCATCCAAGATGGAGTTGTTCTGGCCTCCACAGATGGCCTGTTCCCCAGGAAAAGGCAGACACGGTAGGTGGCCAGGTCGGAGTTGGGTGGGAGTTCAGAGGACAGGTTTCCCAGAGGGCTTCTGCAGGGAGCAGACTGAAGCCAGGTGTCCAGGGGCAGTGAGTGGGCCCAGGTGTTCCCCACAAGTGCTAGTGAGGATGGGGGAGGTGGGATGGCACAGGGAAAATACCAAGGGAGGGGTCCATGCCAGGTTCCCTGGGGCAGCCCTGAGGCGCAGCATAGGCAGTGGGGTGGAGTGGGGGAGTCCATGCTTCCCTGTCCAGCTCTCCCTGAGGCTGTTCCATGGTCAGGGGCATCACTCTGGGGCTGCACACGCCAGCAGTGAGCAGCCATGCTCCAAGGAGCCGGAAGTGGGACCCAAGGGCGGCTGGACCAGAGAAAAGCCTGAGGCCATATGAAGCAGAGACTTCCATGAAGCAGACAACATCCCCTGCAGAGGCTTGGACGGACTTTGGGTGGGTTCGTGGTCCAGGAGGGAGGAGAAGAGCCTTTTGGAACCAGCTGAATACACCGTGGGTCAGAGTTGCGTGGCTGCTCCTAGTTTTCTTTCCTATGTTCTCAGCAACAGATACGACTCCAGAGCACGTCGGAATGTCCCCTCCCCACAGCCTCCAGCCCCCAGTACACACGAAAATGAAATATTTTCAGCTGTGCTCACTTGCTGTCTGCTTCTCCAGACAGGGTTGTGCAAGGAGGGGCTGTTTTCCGGCTGGGGATGGCAGGGGACGCCGGAGCCGCACAGGCGGATGGTAAAGCCATTTGTGCCCGAGAAGCAGCCAGTGCGGCTTAGGGGAGTTGGCAGGTCCCCAGCCTCATAAAAGGGAGGCTGGCATGCCAGGGAGGTACGGCGACTTCACACGGGCCGACTGGCTGTGCAGGGCCGCACACGGGCCCCTCACCACCACTGGCTTTGTGGGCATTGGAATCACCAAGTGTCACAGCTGTGACAGGACCCCTGAGCAGTCATCTGGCCTGAAACAGTCAAGACAGAGATGAGGAACTGAAGCCTTGGAGTGGGGAAGGGGAGGGGGCTCGTCTCTGTGAAGAGCGTGGCTGTGCCAGGTTGTTTAGCCAGAAGGTCCATTGTAGCCCCTCTGTGGCACTGTGGGGTGGGATTATAAACACCATTTTCATAAACAAGGACACTAACTCGGAGATGTCACATGGCTCTCCTACACCCACTTCACATCGTGAAACCGGCCAAGCCCTGGCTGGTTTTCTGAGTCTGCAGGGTGAGCAGGGGGCAGCCTTCCAGCAGCCACAAAGGATCCTGTGCCTGCAGCTCTCACAGAAGCATCAGTGCCCGAGGCCAGGGCCACATACTACTGTTCATGGTTCTATCCCAGGGCCTCAATAAACCTCTGTTGCCTGAATGAGGAAGCAAGCATTTATTACATATCCTTCAGGTGGCAACTTGTCCTTCAGAAGATGGAGTGGCCCTGGCCCATGCAGGCTCTCACCTGAGTTGCTAGGACGAGTGTTGTTTGCGGAAGATAGTTCAGGTTGACAGGCGCAAGTACAAGTTAGTGCCATCCAGCTGGGCCTGGTAGGGCAACTGTGGGGGTGTTTCACCATGGCTGCTCCCACCAGCCCATCATGAGGAGCTGTTCCTCATGCCTCCCCAGCCTGGGCCTTGACCTCCCACACCCAGGTCCCTCTAGCCTGCAAGACTGAGCTTAGCACTGTCTCCTACAAGAAGTCTTCCCAGATTCCCCCCCACTTCAGAGTGTCCATAGCACAGGACCAGTTCTTCTCTCGTGGCATGGGTCTTATCTCCTTTATTGATCCCATGGGGGTGTCAGGCTCCCCACTGTGGTCCCAAATGCCTAACGGGGACCCTGACTCACTGGAGTGTTCAGATGTGTGCGGGGACAGAGGGATGGATGGAGAGATGGTGCCTCGCAGACAGGGTCGCTCCGTGCTTTGTGGAGTGAGTAGGTGTCTTCATGATGTGATTCCAAGAGCACCGAGCCAAGTCCCTGATCATTTACGCCTGGTGTGCGGCCGGCCCCACCCCCTTGCCCTCTGTCTCCAGCTCCAAGGGAGTGGTGGGGAGGGCCATCCCCCAGCTGAAGCCTCCCCTCCACAAGGGCACAGGGCAGCATGCACATCCCTGTTCAGTGCTTACGGTTGCACAAAAGACAACTTGGCAGTAAACACCTTGGTATAAAATTCTGGGGAAGTGGTCCTCAAACTATACCCTGAGCCACCCTGGGATTCCAGAAACTTTGCTTCTGTCTCTGCGTGGTTTTGTGGTTTCCCATTCAATTTGTTTGAACACATTTCACATAGGGATTTGCGAGATGAAAACCCCTGCCCCGTGCCCCCCCAACCCGTCTTTCTCTGAGTATCTGGGCCCCTGCCACATGGACCTACACCTGTGCAGCAGCACTCAGGGTGTGATCTCAGGGTTCCTGTTCCCTCTCACTGGGCCATGAGCTCCCGAGGACGGGACCCAGCCCGCAGTATGTGCCCAGCACCAGGCGCCACTGGCCTCAGCAGTGCTGCCATCTCTCTTTTCAAAAAATGTTTAATTTTAAATATGTGGGGTACAATTCAGGGTTAGGTATACAAATGTTCATTATGAAGGGACACTTGTTGATGAGGTGTGCCCCCCTTCCCAGGCAGATTCCCACTACTGCCAGTCCTGCTTCTCCCACACCACCCCGGCAGTTTCCTGCTACTGTCAGTCCTTTTCTTATAGTATTATGTTAATTGTTCAAGGTCTGCTTATTAGTGAGAACATGTGATACTCAGTTCTTTGTTTCTGTGATAGATCTCTCAGTATTCTTCACAGCAACTTGAATGGACTTAGAGTTTGATGGCTTTTCTTTCACTTTTCCTCGCAAAGGGAGACACAAAGTGAATGAGTCAGTGGTTGATTGAGGTGCAGGGGCACTTGGTGGGCGTGTGGATACACACTGGACAGGAAAGTTGGAATGTCCTGGGATGAGGATATGGAATTTAGAAAGTCAAGTAAATAGGTAGGAGGAGGCTGTGATGTCTCCCCTGGCCCTGGCGTGGGACCAAGCAGGCTCTAGAGGGCAGTGCCCACTTCTTTCTCCCTTGGGTCCTGGTGGTTCACCCATGCCCCCTCAAGAAAGCTTTCACCCCTTGGCCACCCCAAGGGGTGCACACCCTCCTTGGGGAGGAGTCCTGGAGAGGACTCCCTGGAAGTGGGCTTGGGGCCATGTGTGGCTGGAGGTGGGGTCCCCAGTGGGGACATCCCTTGGGTCCTGAGAACTCCTTGATCTCTCTGGAGTGATACAGGTCTGAGGATGGCCAGCCCAAGGCCAGGGCAGAAGCCCACAGGCCCAGGTCTAAGGGGAGGCACCAATGCAGGAGAGGAAGAGTTATGTGCAAAGGAAACAAACAGGGTCGGGACTTGGCCTGTCATGTGTAATTTCCACAGGGGTATAAACATGTAACCGCTGCTCACTAGTTTCACCGGCAGTTGTGCTTTTGGAAATATGGGTAGAAAGGAAGTGTGTGTGTCACAGCCCAAAGTGCTAGATCCCAACCAGTCAGGCAAGAGATTTGGTCAGAATCAAATGATTCTAGACATGGTGATAGAAACTCATGCATAATTCTTTCTAAAAACCTGGCGTCTAAGCCCAGAGGAGCTAAAGGAATTGAAAGCTGGTGTCATTAGCGAGAGGAGCCAAGGTGAGGAAGGGGATGAGTTTCTCGTGATTTTCTTTTTTTTTTAAACGAGAGAGAGAGAAACAACTTCAGACATTTGTGGTGGTGACACCTGTAGTCCCAGCTACTTGGGAGGCTGAGGTAAGAGGATCACTTAAGCCCAGGAGGTTGAGGCTGGGGTGAACTATGATTGTTCCACTGTACTTCAGCCTGGGCAAAAGAGCAAGATCCTGTCTCTAAAAAAAGTTTTAAAAATTTACAAAAAAGAAAAGGTTCATGTATATTTTTACTTAGAAGCTACTGTTTTTATGCCTACTATTTGTTTCGCCTTTATTCTAGTTATTTTTTGTTGTAAAATAAATTATGAAACTTAGTGGCTTGAAACAGTTGCCTTTAAAGATATGTCATTGTTCTGTGGGCCAAGAATTCAGGCAGCGCTCCCACCAGCAGTTCTCTGTTCCAGGTGAAATGGCGGCGGTTACTCCTGGTCAACTGGGTGGTGGGCTGTCAGGGGTCTACGCAACCTCACTCACACACACACCTGGTACCCGGGCGGGGTGGCAGCCTCAGGTCAGTGAGGACTGTGGGTTTCAGTGAGCATCTGCACATGTCCTCTCCAGTCCCAAATGTCTCAGGATCTGTCAAAGCTGGAAGGGCTTCTTCCACGGTGGCTCAGCATTCCCGGAGACAGCGTTTCCAGTGGTTTCTTGTGACTCAATCTTGGAAGTCCCTGTGTGTCCCTTCCACCACAGCCCGCTCAGGCCGGTCACCGAGACCAGCCCAGGCCCAAGGTGAGAGGGGTTAGACTCAGGGCAGTACAGAGGACCTGTGGCTGTCTTCATGTCTCCCTCTATCTCCTCTTCCTGAGGACTTGAGGTCCCCTAGTTTATTTTCTAAGTGATAAAAGTGTCTAAGGATGTTCTTTAACATTCGGGAGCTCAGAAAATGTGTTCTGGCCCTGCCCACCATTCTGGCTGTTCTTCTTCCGGCCCCTGAGACCTCCCAGAAGGGTGTAGGTGGGGTTCCTGGGGGGGGCTCTTTCTCAGCTTTGGGGGAGGATGTGCCTCGTGGTGCTCTGTGTCTGCTGTGGGATTGTCATAGGGAATCTTGTCAGCTGGGAATAGAAATAGAAATTCATTTCTATTCCCAGTTTGCATTTGTGAATTTTTAACACTGTTTTTTGAAAATAATGTGCATGCATGATACTCTGACTAAACGAAAATTAAAAATGAAAGATGACTTTGGTAGCCACATGCAGGATGAATGCAGACAATGAGCTTAGGGGTAGGGAGACTAGGGGAGGCCAGGGATGGCGAAGGAGGAGGGAGCAGTAGGCCAGGCCCTCAGAGAAGACTTTTTAAAGGGGGAGTGCCCTTTTTAAAGTCTTTTTAAAGAAGACTTTTTAAAGGCAGGCCCTGAGTGTGGAGCTGCAGGTCTGGGTCCCCAGAAGATGCGTGTGCTGGGGGCAGAGAGGTCACCTGAGGACAACAACACCATGGGAAGCAAGGCCGCTGTCCTAGGCTGGCGGTGAGTGAGAGGTGGGTGTGGAGGCTCGGTCTTGCCCTGGCTGCAGCAGCTGCGGTGGCCAGGCGAGCCCCTCCATCGTCTCTCCAACCTTCCCTCACGTACCTTCACAACAGCTGGGCAAGGGCCCTGGGGTTTCCATGACAACTGGGCAAAGCCTCCCAGGAGAGTAGAGAGAAAATCATGAAACCAAACCGGGCCCTGAAGTAAAAATAGCCAATAGCAAAGATTTTCAAAAGAGAAGAAAAGCAACAGCAGCATTCTGTACATGTTACCCCACTTCTCCAGCAGGCCCTGGGATGTCAGCATGGTGGACACTGGGCTCTGACCCACCCGCCAGACTTACAGTTGGCTCTCTCCCCTAGAAAGGGTTGCCCGCCCTGCCCAGAGCCATGGGCTTCCTCTGGCATATGGAGCCTGGAGGACTGCCCAAGCTACACCCTCTTGAGCCTCAGTTTCCCCCCAGCAAAGAGAGGAGGATAGACTGACTTCCAGTTTTGCCACGTGTGTCATGCTCCGGGGTGAGAAAGTGGTCTCAAGCTTGGAGAACAGGATGGACGAACCCCTGCTGGGGCTGGTTCAGGAGAGGGTACCCAGATGCAGCAGGATGGACCGGCGGACCCTGAGAGCACCCTGCCCCTCTGTGACTCAGGACGAGGCTGGCGGCAACTGCCCCATCTGGATCTGCTCCTGGTTACACTCATGCTGGCCCTTCCTCCATTAAAGGTGAACTTCATGACCTCCAGGGGAGAGAACTCATGTGGTGCAGGATCCTGTGGCCAGCATCCTCCTCAGGGAGCTCTTGGTCAGGATCCAGAGCAAGATGGGTCACAGGAATCTTCTGGGCTTTTGGTCTGTCTCAGGCCCTGGCACATCAGGTGATGCCTCCCTGCCAAGAGGGACACACCTGCTGTGTTGGTCACAGATGCCGTGGTTGCCGTGGACACAGACCTCAGGATCCAGTCCTGCAGGAGTCCAGGAGCCCACTCCACAGAGCCATGTGGGGACCCGATTGCCCAGGGTGAGTGGCAGCGAAGCTGAGGGCTCTGGCGGCCTGGAGCTGGGGCACTGGATTGAGTCCTGCCTCTGCCTTCCAGATGAAGGGCTGGAGCTGAGCCCGCAGGGAGCAGAGGTATCGGCAGGGCTCGCAGAAGGGGCAACCACAGTGGATACAACCTGGACCCAGAGCACGGGGCACCTAGGGACACTGTCCAGCAAAGCTGGAGGACAAGAGCACAGGGGAGGCTGAAGGTAGAGGCCACCCCAGGCACAGCACAAGGGAAAAGAAAGGGTGGGGCACTGCAGGTAATGACCAGCATGGGTACCAACCTGAGCCTTAGTCCTCTCACTAGGCAAATGGTAATGATGATGATCCCCGTAGCACAGGGCCGTGGCAGGGATTAGACGGGCAAATCTCGCTCCACCTGCTGGCTGTCACCTCTTGGTCACCCATCACATGTCTATCATCCACCTGTCACCCACCTACCAATCTGTCATCTCATCACCTGTCTGTCTATCATTCATCATCCATCATCTTATTATCTATCATCTATTAACCTATTATCCATCATCTATCAATCACCTATTGATCTATCATCTCGTCATCTGTCTACCTACTTTGTCTATCATCTATCTAGTTTATCACTGATCATCTACCTATTATCTATTGTCCTTCCATCTGTTATCTCTCACCTCTCTAGTCTATCATCTATCTATCTAATCATCTATTATGTTTATCTACTTACCTATCTCTATCAGTTAGATAGATAGGTGAGAGACTATCTACCATTTAACTATCTCTATTTCAACCTACCTCTATAATCTAATTATCTATCTACTGCATCTATCATTTACCTATGATCTATCTAGTCTATCATCTATCTAACACTTACCTATCATCTGTCTACTATCTATCTGCCAACCATCACTCTATCATCTAATCAGCTATCTACATCTATGTATCTATTTTCTATCTAGTCTACCTATGTTGTCTATCATCCATGTTAGCTATCATCTATGTTAGCTATCATCTATCTATGTGTGTTATCTATTATCTATCATCTCTCTCTGTTATCTCTCATCTATCTATCTAGTCTATCATCTATCTAGTCTATTATCTATGATCTGTCTATCTTCATCTATCTAGTCTATCATCTAACATCTAGTCTATTATATCTATCTATGTAATCTATGACTATCTATCTATCATCTGTCTAGTCTACCATCTATCAATCTATCATCTATCTATCAACCATCTATCTATTGTCTATCTCTCTAGTCTAACTTTCTATTATCTATGTCTGTCTGTCTATCTATCATTCATCTGTCATCTATGTAGCCTACCACCTATCTATCATCCATCTAGCTAATCTATCATCTATCTATCTATTATCTATGCCTGTCTGTCTGTCTACCTACCTACCTACTTACCTACCTATCATCTATCATCTATCTGGTCTACTATCCGTTTGTCATTCTATCATATGTCTATCAGCCACCTATCTATTATCTATCTCTTGTCTATCTAGTCTACCATCTATCTGTCTGCCACCCAATCTCTCTGTCTAGCCATCTGTCCACCCAGAGTTTTGGATAGCACCTGGCATGCGGGTATGGTGTGCACAGTGTACTATTGCCCATGTTACTTTCATGCTTCCACACATTTGTCTCCTCCTCCAGGCCCCCAAGTCCCCTCACCCTGTCATTCTTGTGTACTCCCTGCCTGCTGCTCTTGGGAAAGGCCTGTGAACCAGCTCACCCCAAGGCATCCATAACTGACATAGCTTGGAGCTTCTGCCTGGGCACTTGTGTGGTAAGTTCACATGGTGCCATTCCAGGGTGTGATGCTCTGGGGTAGACATGCAGGTCTTTTGTTGCACTGGAGTCACAGGCCAGTGGCCTTCCCTTCCTGCACTAAGTACTAATCACCAATGGGAAGATGCTAGGAGCAGGGGCTGCCTGTGCAGTAACGCAGAGAAGGACCCCCACCAGGTCTGAGTTGTGGGCATCTGACAGGAAGGGTGGCCCAGCCACACTAGTGGTCCCTTGCCAGCCCTGGAGAAGCTGGCTCAGACCTTGTGTGAGACCCTCAAAGCTGGACCGAGCACCTTCCATGCCGGAGAGGGGAATGCAGTCCCAGGAGAATGCTGGCGAGTCCTGATCCAGGCTGGTCCTTTCCCCACTCCCACTGACAATGCTGTAGTCCCACCCTTGAGTGGCCCTCTGACCTCACCAGCTGGCCAGGAGCAGCCCAGCCTTCAGCCAGAGGGAACATGTGACCAGGGAGGGTCTGAGGGCAGCTACGGTTGACTGTGGACTCTTTGGGGTGCTGCAGCCCCTGTTCTCAGCTTCATGCTGGGTGGGTGGCCGTGGCCATGACACCCTCCCTGCACCCCCCTGCAAAGGTGCCCCTGTGTGGGACTTCAGCTGACCTCAAAATGCCCTCCTCCCGCCCGCAGCCCAAGAATCCTCTGGGCCACAGTCACGTGCTCTGGGACACACATGGGAGCTGACTGTGTATGCTGTGTTTGCTCACAATAGCAACAAGCACCCCTCTTCTGCAGCCCTTTGAAGGCAGGAAGCTGTCACCCTAGGATGGGCTCCAAATAGCATCCAAAAAACAGACTCATATGCAAGAAATCATAAAAAAAAACAATAAAAAAATTCACCATGCTCAGGCTCCAGTTCATTCCCCCCAGCCCGTGACTCATTTGTGCATAGAGGCCTTGGCCTTCGAGGCAGGGCCAGGCCCTCTGGACCACATCTCAGCCTGACAAAGCTCCGTGACCCCTGACATGGCCCCACTCACGTCCCAGCTGCCCCCACCTCTGAGACTGAGAAAGATTCCACAAGCTCAACAGAGTCTAGGACATGAGGGTGGAGAGGGTCTTCATTTTGCATGGATATGCAGTCCCTGTGGTCTGAACTTTCATCAGATTCTCAGAGGGGCCTGAAAGACCCAGGAGAGACTGGATAATGCCACAGTAACAGTCCTACTGCGAGTGGCTGAGAACAGGTGCACCTCCGGAGAGATGCCAGCTGAGTCTCCTTCCCACACCCTCTTCCCTAATGCCCAGTGGCTTGCTGTGTGAGGAGAGCCATGCAGCAGAGGCAAAACATAGCCAAGACATCTCCTGAGCGCCTCCCCAGAAAGACTGGCATGCAAAAAACTGAGTATTGAGTGAAGGGCTGTCTCATTTGATCCTGGGAGGCAGTGGAGGAGACTGATGCTCACCGAGCGGAAGCGACTTGTCCCTGAGTCACCTGGCTGGTTGTCTAGTCAGAGACTGGGCTGAGATTTGTACCCACACCCACCCCAGTGGTTACAGTGCCTGACCCTGGTGCATGGACTGTGCTTTTAGACTTATATAGTATTTTCCTTTGTTTGCCAAGCATTTATAGGATGCCCCACATGCTGGGCACTGCTCCAGCCCTAGGGTCCCAGGGATGTGGAAGTCGGAGTGATGCCATCTTGGATCTGACCCGCTATGTTGGTTTCCAATGACCCGCAGTGCTGGGGAGGACTCCAAGATTTCCTGTTGATCTACTGTTCTGTGTGTAAGAGCAGGTACTTACCGTGGATTCTCAGGTCAAACAACCTTGATGCTATTGCACTCTGCTTCCCCTACACATTTCTTCCCCAATGTACAGACTCTGGGTCTGGGATCCACCATCTCATCTCCCCATCGCCAAAGACACAGACATAGCTTCTGTTCCTAAGTCCTTGCTAAATGTTTCCTTCTGAGAAACTGAGTATGTCAGCCTGTCCTTTGGCTGCTCAGAGCCTTGGACTTTGGGGGTGGGTTTGCATAGACCTGCCACCACGGAGCAGGTGGTGATGCTATCGACACAAGGCACAGAGAAGGGCAGGATGGACTGGGGTTGGCAAGGACAGAGTTGCTGGACGAGTGACGAGGAGACTGAGCTCTAACGGGAAGCGATGGCACCTGCTGGGGATCCTGGTTCCACAGCAGATGGGCCGGATGTACCAGTATGCCTTCTGCAGAATTTTGCATCGCTCTCCCTCTGAGGCAGGTGCGGATGCCCCCAAGGATTCCGGAGACTCCTCTGCTCCCCTGAGCCTGGGCTGCAGCTTTTAAAACGGTGGCGTCACCTTCATCATTCTGTTCCCAACAGCGTGGGGTCTGGTTCAGAGAAGACGCTCCCCAAATATTTGTGCAACAAATGAATGATGGGGGATGGAGAGTAAGCAATGTTCCCTCCTTTCTGGGCCACAGTTTCCTTGGGTATCCACTGAGGTGATGTCTCAGGACCTCCTTCCCCGCAGACGTCTGAGGGTGACTGTACCAGCAGTGAGCCTGTGTGGTTGGAAACCCTGCCAGCATGTCTCCCCACCCAGAGCCGAGTGTCATTCCTGGGCTAACTTTGGTGCTGTCAGGGAGAACTGGCCCCAGAGACCATGGCTCATGCTGTGAGTGTGGGGCTGGTCCCAGCAGCATTGTTGTGGTGTCGTGAGGATTCTCCAGGGCCGGGTGGCTGCACTCAAGGGCCCTGTGGCTGGGGTCACAGTCGGGCACAGACGGGCGTGACTCGAGGAGCCCCAGCAGGAAATGTTTTCTCTCAAATACCTTCTGCTGTTGCCTGGAATTCCATTGCTTGTGATTGATTCCACTGGGTCAGCGCTACCCTGTTGTTTTGTGGGTCCTCTGCATAACTACTAAAAACCCAGCTTTTAAAGAGCACGCAATTCTCGATTGCCTTTTATGCATCGACCTCTGAGCAGAGGGGCTGGGGAGATACAAAAGTAATCACAGTTGGTCAGGCCTGGAGGCTTATACCTGGAATCTCAGCACTTTAGGATGTTCAAGTGGGAGGATCGATTGAGTCCAGGAGTTTGAGACCAGCCTGGGCAACATGGCAAGACCTCATCTCTACAAAAAAATCAAAAACTCAGCTGGGTGTGGTGACATGTACCTGCAGTCCTAGATATGTGGGAGGCTGAGGCAGAAGGATTGCCTGAGCCCAGGAGGCCAAGGCTGCGGTGAGCTGTAATTGTGCCAAAGTGCTGGGATTAAAGACAGGACTTGAGTTTTAATGTATTTCCAACCCAGTGAAGGCCAATACTTTGGTCTACACTCTGTTGGATGAGATGGGTCCATGGAGCACGTGCTTGGTGGATGGGCTTGTCAACCTGTTGCACGAGTTTTTGAAGCTTACTCTTCATTTCTATTTCTACCTCACTGCAGACCAGTAAAAACACCATTTAGGGACAAGTTATGGACTAAGAGTCTCGGTTTACAGATGAGAAAACTGTGACTCCAGGAGGTTTGGAAGCTGCCTGAAGGCTCACAAAACCGGTGAACTGCAGAGCACGGGGGCCTAGCCTTGACTTGTCCTCTCTAGAAGTAACACCCCAGTCAATTCCCATGACCTGTCTGGCAGTTGCCTGGCCTCTGCCTCCCACCTGGCCTCTGCCTCCCACCTGACCTCTGCCTCCCACCTGGCCTCTGCCTCTCACCTGGCCTCTGCCTCCCTCCTGGCCTCTACCTCCCTCCTCGTCTCTACCTCCTCCCTGGACTCTGTCTCTTGCCTGAC
This sequence comes from Cephalopachus bancanus, assembly GCA_027257055.1. Lineage (NCBI taxonomy): Eukaryota > Metazoa > Chordata > Mammalia > Primates > Tarsiidae > Cephalopachus > Cephalopachus bancanus. The sequence goes on along the minus strand of JAPVLO010000288.1, from coordinate 3,613,063 downwards.
CTCTGTCTCCTGCCTGGACTCTGCCTCTTGCCTGGCCTCTGCATCCTTCCTGGCCTCTGCCTCCCACCTGGCCTCTGCATCCCTCCTGGCCTCTGCCTCCTGCCTGGCCTCTGCATCTTGGCCTGCAGGTTGTTTTCAAAACTCCTCTTCATCCTCTTCCCTGGAGGCTGAATCACGGGTTGTCTTGACTCAGGACAGGAGGCTGTGGAGGGCGGGCATGGAGAAGCCTTGGCCAGAGGTGACCTCATAGGCTCTCCCCTGGGCCCCTGGCCAAAGTGTGCAGGGAACTCAGGCCGGTAGAATCCTTGGCAGAGTGACCGGGAGTGCTGACTCCGACCCCGGTGTTCTTCCGGGTCTCTGCCTCCAAGGAGCCCCTACAGTGGGCCAGACTGTACTCAGCAGCAGCTCCTAAGAATGCCCATCTCAGGCCCAGTGAGGGGCTGAATGTGGGGGAGGCATCTGTGTCCTTTGATCTGGGGAAGTCTCCCCTGGGGTTTGTCCTCCCACCTGAAACAAGCAGGGTCAGGGCTCTGTGTTCTTAGGGATGTGGCAAAGAGAAAGGGGAAATGGCCAGAAGCAGGCTGCCCCCAGGCCTCTGAGAAGCTTGCGCTGATGGAGGAGATGAAGTTGGGGAGGCCAAGTGGCAGTGGACAGTGGGGTCTCTAGCCCTTTGGAACTGGGCTCAGCTCTGGGTTTGTAGTTGAGGACCCTCCCCGGGTCCACTTCCTGGACAGTGGCAGTCCTGTGTACCTGGGGACACTTCCAGCTTTTTCAAAGACGCAGTCATTCATTCACCTGGTAGGTCTCCAAGGCACCTGTGTGCCTGCACTTGCTTGGGGACACCGGGAGAAACAAAGCAGACTTGCAGAGAGCAATGGCACACCATTTGCACCCGCAACCCACCCTGCAGTTCCCAGTTGTGACCTGTGCTCCCATGAACTGAATCCTGTCAGCACTGAGGGGAAGTTGTCTTAAGGTCACAACACAGGCACATGAAGAGGACAGGCACGGGGCATGTACGTGTGTTTACGTGTGTGTGCTCAGATCAGGGAGATGTGTCCACCAGCTGGGTTGTCATCTGGGACAATTAATGGCTGACGTCTAGGATGGAGAAGTCAAGAACCGGTGTGGATGTGGTGTCCACCCTCCCGCACTCACGACGGCATCACTCACAATAGCTGAGATGCGGCAGGAAGAGGTAGAACTCTTGCTCTTTCCCTCATAGGTCCTCGGCAGAGACACATCCTAGAGGTGAGAGTTGGGTTAGAAAGAGCAGGAGAGGCTGTGGGCCACAGGGCTTCTCCCTGGAGGCGGTGGCTAGGGGCTCTTGACTAAGGATATTTAACAAAGTGCCCTACAGTGACAAGGCCAAGAGGAGGCCACCTCTGGGCTTCCCATGGGCAGAAAAATGTGGGAAGTGGTGCTTGGGAAGAGGGACATCTGCTCCGAGGTCCCGTGGTGCTGCTGTACCTGGGCTGACAGCCAGGTGTCATAAAGAAGCCTGTCACTAGAAGGGGAAGGCTGAGAAGAGGCAGGAAGAGAGGAGGTGGGAAGAGAGGAGGCAGAAGGACGGACAGTCTACTTTCGGGCAAGCGAGGGCGGGGTGGAGGGTCCCCCTGGGTTTTAACCCTCTTTAGCTCAACAATCCCCTCTAGTGAGAGAGGAAAATGGAATCAGGCTGTGTCCATCAACAGATGATGGATAAAGACACTGGTCTGCATACACAAGGACTACTACTCAGCACTGAAAAGGAAGAAAATCTTGTCACTGGCAATAGCTTGGGCAGACCTGGAGGATGTTATGTGACACGGAACCAGCCAGGTACAGAAGGACAGATGTCACGTGGTCTCACTCATACATGAAATCCAAACAGATCAGACTTACGGAACAGAGATGCGAATGCTGGTTCCTGGGGGCTGGAGGTCAGGAGACCAGAGTCACATTGGTCAAAGGACACACACTTCAGTCAGGCAGGAGAACTAAGCCCAAGAGGCTTACTACATGACAGTTAATAATATACTATGCGCTTGGAGACTGCGAGGAGGGTTGAGTTGAAGTGTACTCACCACAAGGAAGCAAGCATGTGGGAGAATGCATTTGTCCAACAGCTTGACATGGCCACTCCGGATGGATACACATGAAAACGCCATCACAGATGCAATCGTTACTTGGCCATTATAAAACTAAATAAAGAGAAAAAGGAAAAACAATCAAGAATCAGAATTATGAGCTTCTGACATAGAAATACACTGGTCGACACACTCCAAAAAGTACGGAAAATGTGTCTCGTGGGGTGGGAGGGTGGATCAGGAGACTGCTGCCTTTGTTGTTGATTTTACGGTATGATTTGACTTTTACATTTTTTAATTTTTACTTTTTGATCTATCTTATTTTATTTTATTTTTGAATTGGAGTCCCCCTCTGTTGTCCAGGCTGGAGTGCAGTGGCACAATCACGGCCACCTCAGCCTTGACCTGCCGAGTCCAGGCAATCCTTCTGCCTCAGTCTTCCAAGTAGCCACAGGTGGTGCCACCACCCTTGGCAAATTTTTAAATTTATTGTAGAGATGAGGTCTCACCATGTTGCTCAGGTTTGTCCTGAACTCAGGCAAACCTCTTGTTTGCTGGGATTACAGGCACGAGCCACCACATCTGGTTTTATTTTATTTTATTTTTTTAGAGACAAGTTTTCGCTATGTTGCCCAGGTTGGTCTCAAACTGCTGACCTCAAGTGATTTTTCTGTCTCGGCCTCTCAAAACTTTGGGATGACAGGCATGAGGCACCGTGCCCGCCTTATTAGACTTTCTAACAGTAAACACACACATTGCTTTGATTGGATTTAAAATGAAAATTTAAAAATGTGAAGGTGGATAAAAACAACTACCTGCTACCCCCACCCCCAAGGCCTCGCCAGCTCTCCCAGCTCTGGGCCGCTCATCCCCGGGAAGGGAGTCTTGAGAACCTGCCCCGATACAGCTGCCACGCCTGGTGGAGGCTTATTTCCCCGGAGCAGAAGCACAGGGTGAACCAGCTCCTCATCACACGCCACGCCTGCTTGCTGGAGGCCAGGTGGGAGGCTCGAGGTGGAGGATGTTTGGGAAACGCTCACAGGTCGGGGTCAGGGTATTTGTTTTTCTGTGAGACTCAGATACTTCTGGGAACTATTGTTCCCGAGTGTGGTTTTTTGAAAACTCATTCTTTGCAAATTCCACGGGCAGCCCAGACTGAGTCGCCCGTCTAGGAATTTGAGGGGCTGAGAGCAGAAATAACATTTTATAGGAGGGGGTGGGAGCCAGGAGGCCCAACGATTCCACCCAGGTCTCGCGCCTCTGGGATCACACCTCATTAACGGGCGGGCGGCCTTGCCTCTCCAGGTCGGCTTTCAACAAACCACCCTTGGTGCCCGTTGGCTCCTTGTCAATGTTTTCCAGGCAAGCTGCTGTCTGTCCTGAGCTGGGGTAGGTCCCAGGGACCCCAAGGCCGGACCCAAACCCTACCGTACGAGAGGGCCTGTGCTGTGTCCATCAGCATTTATGGCTCTCCTGTCTTGATAGCCTCAGATGTCTCTAATGTGTCACATTTCACAAAGAAGCTCATTAGATCTATGTAATATCAATACAGGATAGGCAAGGCTCTTGTTTCTATTTTATAGGTGGGGAAAATGAGGCACAGAGAGGTTGATGGACTTGCTTGCGATTGCACAGAAAGGGCAGAGCTGGGAATTGGACCCAAAGTGTCTTCTTCCTCAACACCAGACCTGGGGAGCGAGCCCCCACTCCCTCTGCAGTGCAAAGGAAAGGGACTTTTAAAAAAATATTATTATTATTAATTTTTAAGAGACAGGGTCTCACTCTATTGCCTAGGCTGGAGTGCAGTTGTGCAATCCTAGCTCATTGCAGCCTCAAATGCCTGGGCTCAAGCACTCCTCCTGCCTCAGCCTCCTGAGTAACTGGGACTACAGGTGCATACCACCATACCCAGCTGGTTTTTTTATTTTTTGTAGAGACAAGCTCTCACTATGTAGCCCAGGCTGGTCTTGAACCTCTGGCTGTAAGCGATCCTCCTGCCTTGGCCTCCCAAACCACTGGGATTACAGGTTTGAGCCACCATGCCTGGCCAGAAAGGGATTATTAATATCAGAAATAATAACATCTGCCTCAGACCCCATACCTTCCCTGTGAAGAATGTGTCCTTCTCCCCACAACACACGTGGGAATACCAACACTCACAGACAGTATTTGTCTTGTCTAAGGCTATCTGAGGAATTGGTAGAAGGTTCTGGGCTAGATCCCAGCTCTGCTCGTTCCAAGTTTAATGTTCTTTCATTTGCCAGAAGCCTCCCCATGTGAATATCTGTCATGTGCCTGTGTGAGTCCCCACCTCTTGGCCTCCAGTCAATAGCTAATACCTTCCTTCATCAGAAACTTCTATTCTTAGGATTCTTTAGGCTGCAAGTAACACCACCTCTCTAAAACCTGAGGGAAGTGTGTGACATCACACAACAAGTGGTCCTGTCCCTAGAGTCAGTGACTCTAGGACTCAATGCCACCACCAGCATATGGCAGGGTGGATGTGGCTTCCCAGGGGACCCATCCCGCAGGATGAGCTCAAAGAAGTAGATGGGAATTTCCTGCCCTGCATCTTTCTGAAGGAAGCTTTCTTCGGAACTGCCCCCTGCCCGGGAGGAGCTCCCTCATGTCCCGCTGGCCAGACTGCACTCCATGCCTAGATTAAACCCAGAGAGTGAGAATTGAGATGGATTTTTCTTTTCAGCCTGGGCTTTGAGAGCATCAGGTCAATGGGTTGGCCAGCTGATTCTCAGAGAGGGTCAGCTTGATGGACTGGCAAGCCAAGCCCCAGGAGTGTTGTCTCTAATGCGCTGGCAAGCCAAGCCCTGAGAGTATTGCAGCCCCCAGAGGTGTCTCATCTTCAGAGTCTTGCCTTCTGCTGACAACTTTCTTAGTTCAGCCAGTTCTATCGGCTGGCAAGCCATCCTCTGGGGTGCATGGCTCTTTGGCTCCAATGATCTTCTGTACCTTTTCAGGTTGGGATTCTTGTCTCGTGCCCAGGAGGAATGAGGAACATGGATGACCAGAGAGTTGAGAAAGTAGGATTTATTGAGAGGACAGAAAAGCTCCCATAGTAGGAAGGGACCCAAGAAGGTTGCTGATTTGGAGCTGAAACCTAGTACTTACATAGCCCTAAGACTGAGCTGAGTGTCTAGCACTAACTGTGAGCTGATTGGTCAGTACTAAGGACTAGTCCACAGGAGGTAGGGGCTTAATGGTGAGCTCATTGGTCAGCACTTGACAGCGAACTGATTGGTTGTTTTTCTATTCCTGCAGTGGGTACTTAAGCTCTAGCTTGAGAGGCTTGTAGGGAGCTTATTTACCAACATGAATGTATCAGCTCAAGAGGCCTGCTGGAATTTTGCTACATCGTTACCAGGGGACCAGCCCTGTCTGTCTGCCTAGACTTTCTCTAGCAATCTCCGCTCTCAGAATCACCCAGATGGACTCCGACTAACTGGTGTCCACTCCTGGGCAGGCCTGGGGCTGGGTATCACCTTCCAGAACACACAAGAAGGTGGGCACCCGGCGGAGTTGGGTCTCTCGTGACCATGTTGGGTGGAGTTGTCTGGCAGAACTTTCTGCGGGGGTGCATATGTTTCATATCTGCACAACACAGCATAACACACCTGCTCTGTTGGGCACTGCAGGCCTAGAGTATGTGTGCATGTGTGTGTGTGTCTGTAGAATGGGGAGCCAAGAACTGCCATGGAGTGTGTGAGCACCACTTTCCTGGGAATGTTTGTGCTCTGAAGAGGGAACAGTGTCTCAAATGACAGAGGATGGAGTGGTGGGTTTTCAGGCTGGACTTGGGGATGGGGACGGGGAAGAGTTGAGGAAGAAACCACGGACCACCCCCTGTGATACTCTGTGTGAGGACAGGGGCCCACTATCCTCCATACTCCTCCTCCAAAGGAAAGAGAGGCTGACACAGGTCATCAACGGTTGGGGGCTGGGGGGAAAGAAAGCTCCCAGCAGGCCTGGGTCAGAGTCAGCCCAGAGCCTCAGGAGAGAAGCCCCCATGATGGATGGTGCCCCAGGACAGCAGCCAGGTCCACACAGGCCTCCTGCTCTTCCCTCTTTCTCTCCCCCACCACCCTCCCCATCTGGCCTCCCTGTTCTCAGTACCTCTGCCTTGACTTTCCTCCTCCCGCCTCAGCCTCCAGTCCCGCTTCCTGCTCCTTTTACTCTGTTCCCTGTTACTTCCCATAGTCCTGCCAGGTTTTAAACTCTGCTCAAAGCACCCTCCAAGGCCCTCTGCTTCCTGAGTTTGCCAAATCCTTCCGGGCTGACCTCCATCCCCTCCTGGAGTACACCCATGTTCCTTCCTGGAATATGATGTCTATTAGGAAGAGGAGCCTTCTGGAGATAGGCCCTGAACCCCAAGTTATGAATCTGACCATTGAGACCCCTGACCCTGGAGAAGCCCATGAAGGGCTCAGAGGAACAGTTTGGGAAAGGAAGGGGGCCAGGCATCGTGACTCATGTCTGTAACCCCGGTGCTTTGGGATGCCAAGGCAGGAGGGTCACCTGGGCTCAGGAGTTTGAACTAGCCTAGGCAACAGGGTGAGACCCAATCTCTACAAAAAAATTAAAAATAGCCAGGTGTGGTAGCATGCACCTGTAACCTGTAGTCTCAGTTGCTCAGGAGGCTGAGGTGGGAGGTCACACCACTGCACTCAGTCTGGGCTACAGAGTAAGATCCTGACCAAAAAAAAGGGGTGGGGGGAGATTTTCTGGAGTCCCTCAGATCACACAGTGCCATGGGGTGGGGGAAGCTTGGGATGTGCCCTGACCCAGATGAGGGCGCTAGAAGTCAGCCATCGTTTCCATATCTTGGGCTTCTGGGTAGCCCACAGGACTTCCGTCTTGGTCTTGGGGCCACGGGGTTGGCTGTGGTTCTCAGCAGGGAGGTCGGAAGAGGCCTGGGAGTCTCCCATGCCCACCCCAAGACGGGCTGCAGCAGTTCGGGAAGGACCCAGCATCCACGGAGAGTTTAGTCCTCCCTGGCTCTTCCCACTTATCTCCGTCCTTCCTGGGAGCATGGGGCCTAGGAGGAGAGTGTTTACAGTGCACATGGGAGGACCTGGAGCTACCTCTGTGCTCCGGAGGCTGGCCCAGTGCTAGAGGCCCTGGGCCCCGTCCTGGGAGGTGGCCGTCTCTGCCTCTCTGAGGGCTTCCCAGATTTCGGAAACCTGGCAGTCCCTGCAAGGCCCGACCAGTTCTGAGGAAGGAGGCATGACTTCATCGGAATTCTTTCCAGTTTCTGGTCTTTGCTGTGTTTTTAAGGGCACAGTGCCATCCCTGGGTCCTTTCCGGAGGTCCAGGTGGCTCTTGGGCAGGACAGGGATGTCCTCCTCTTGCATCAGATGCAGACGGGAAACCCTCCTCAGTGCGCCCAGCATCTATACAGCTTTGTTCAGGTTGGGGCCTGGTGCAGGATGGAATCCGGGTGGGGTGATGGACTTCCCTACCTGGGTGCCGTGTGGAGGGCTGCCAGTGATCCTGTGCCAGGCTGTGCAGCCCACCCAGGTGGCAGTGGATGAGGCTAGGAAGCCCATTGGCCCCGAGTACACAGAGAGGGCAGGCGCAGGGCCCTGGCTGCTGGGGCCCGCTGTCCTGGGGACAGTCTCCAGGGGCTTCTCTCCTGAGGCTCTGGGATGAGTTGGCCCATTCTCACCTGGGTCTGCTGGGGGCTTTCTCCATGCCCACTTCCTGCGCACTCATCTGTAACCTGTGTCAGCCTCATTTTCCTGTGGAGGGGAGCATGGAGAAAGACAGGGTGCCCTGTTCTGCCACCAGGCAGCTTGCCTCTCCAAGCTAAGTTCCTGGGTGTCTCTCCTGGGCACCCCGAGGTCCTCCCCTCCCTTCCCTCCCTCTCCTCCTCCTTCCTCTCCCCAGTACTGACCCTTCTCAGGTCACATTGACAGAATTCATTTTCTTATATTTAGTACAGTGAACACCAGTGGTTCATCTTAGCTTGCTTTCTTTCTTTCTTTCTTTCTTTCTTTCTTTCTTTCCTTCCTTCCTTCTTTCTTTACTTTTCTTTTATTTTCCTTTCTTTCTTTCTTTCTTTCTTTCTTTCTTTCTTTCTTTCTTTCTTTCTTTCTTTCTCTCTCTCTCTCTCTCTCTTTCTATCTTTCCTTTATTGAGTTGGAGTCTTACTCTGTTCCCCAGGCTGGAGTGCAGTGGTGCGATCACAGCTCATCACAGTTTCAATCTCCTGGGCTCTGATGATCCTTCTGCCTTAGCCTCCTGAGTAGTTGGGACTACAGGTGCACACCACCACACCCAGCTAATTTTTAGATTCTTTGTAGAAGACGAGCTCTCACTATGTTGCCCAGGCTGCTTTTGAACTCCTGGACTCAAGCAATCCTCCTGCTTTGACCTCCCAAAGCACTGGGATTACAGGCATGAGCTACTGTGCCCAGCCCACATGCTGTATTTCAACCCCCCTGCCACTCCCTTACTTACCTCTTTGCTTCTGCTTAAAATGTCTCCACCTCATCTATCTCCATGGTTCTATCAAGGGCCGAGTCAAAAGCCACCTCTTCCTTGAAGCCCTACCAGATTTGAGCAACTTCCCTTTTGTCTCTGACGACTCATCTTATAGGTTTGTCAGAATAAATCAAGGTCTGCCTTTCATGAGAGTTCACCATGCGTGTCTGTTATCCCACATGTGTGTCTTTGGGTTTGTTCTCCTTTCAGGAACTCCCACCAGTGTCAGGCCCAGTGTCCCATTAGAACAGGGGGGCCAGTCCCCTGCCATGGGGAAACCCCACTCTCGCTCAAAGTTCACATTTGTGTGCAGTCCAGGCTGGCAAGACCGTGAACACTGCAGGTTGCACCTGGGCAGAGTCCACGTAGTCTGTGGGTGTTCAACTCTTGGACCCAAATAACAGCCAATGAAGTTGGTGCTACACACCCCTCCTCACTCTAAGGAAATCAAGGCCCAGAGGCATTACGCGGCCTGCTGGGGCCGGTTAGCAGCAGAGCCTGTGCCAATCCTGCACCCATTCCCCTCTGCTCCATCTTCAAAGTGACTGTGAGCAACGGGTCTGCCTGCTGGAGCTGCAATCCGGGCTCTGCGGGTCATGTGACTCTCCGTGCTCAAGCCTCCTTGTGTGACATAGACATGGTTATAGTCCATTCACTGCAATGTTGTCACAAGAATTCGTGGAGGGGGCATGTATAGGAAGACTCCTGCCACGTGTGGCACACAGATGCGTGTCAGGCCAGGGCACACAGCCATCCCACCTGCTGGGACACCAGGCTTTAGAAGGGTCCTGCCAGCAGTCTGCAGGCCCCAGCAATGAGAGGGGAGTTCCTGGCAGAGTTGCAAGAGGGAGCCCCTGCTGCGGGGCCTCCCGCTGCCCAGGCCCTGGCCAGACCCACCAGTGTGGCATGGGCAGGGGAGGTCCAGGCAGTGCTGCCACCTGGCACTTCCTGGGCCCCCCACTGAGCACCCCAGAAACAACCCATTCCCATGGTCCCAGAGCTTCAGGGCAGGATCCCAACACTGGAAAACAAATAGACCCCAAAACCTGACATGTCACAGGTGGGGCATGTCAGAGGCACCACGTGACAGGATTCCCTTATGGCCTTCACAGAAGGAACCAGTGCCTGTCAACAGGCTTACCGGTCTCTCAAGTTCCCCCAAGGAGAAAGAATCATGCTGTCACCTGTAAGTGCCTCAAAAGATGGATGTGGGGGGACTGGGGCTGGTCACATGCAAGAATAAAAAAAGCTGCTTTCTAGAACATGGGGTTTCTAGAACATTCTCAAATGGTGTCGCTAGGTTTTCCATAAGGGTAGACTGTGTTACTTCAGGGATAGACTGTGTTACTTCAGGCACATTTGCTGTCTGCCTGTGTGACCCCTACACCCCCAGGCTATGAGGTTCCCGGGTGCTCCCAGTTGGGGCCGTGTCCCACTTCTGGCCTTCAAAGCATCAGATGTCCAGGCCTGGGGGTGGCTGGGAGGCAAACCAGGACCCTCGTGACCCAATGAAATCCTTCTGAGACCTTCTTTGCACCGTGGGGAGCCATTGGCTGCCAGTACTGGAGGCCACAGCACAGAGAGGCCTGGCTGAGCCCAAAGTCCATTTAGGACCAGAGAGCTGGTGACAGACGTGGGCACAGAGGTGCCATCTGGGCCTCTGGAAGTGGGCTTCCCCAAAGGGCTCTGTGCCCACAGTTTTCACCCCACTCCCATGGGCTGAGGACCAGCCTGCCTCAGCCAAGCCTGCTCCACTCCTGGCTGCCATGGGACCTGACATGGGCCTCTCCACCTCTAGTCCTCATCTGTAGAATGGGGGCAAGATGGCCACCGCCAGACTGTCACAAGGATTCAGTGACTTAACGCACGTAGAGCGAATCCAGGCGTGACGCGCGTCATTTCTACTAGTAGCACTGAGCAAGGTGTCCTCCACTTGCGGCTTGAAGAGTCCTTGCTGACACAAGTGCCATGGCTGGGAACATCATCTCAGGCTGGTGCTGGGGGAAACTGGGCCACTGGTCCTGCTTGGATAGGCCTTTCCACAGAGCAGGTCCCATGGCTGGCCATCCATCTTTTTTCCCTACAGTCCTTAGACTTTTTTTTTTAATAATCAATATTTTTTATTATGATATTGTGGGGTACAGTTAAGGGTTAGGTATACAAATACACTTCGTTCAGGCACCCTTGTTGATAAGAGGTGTCTCCCCACAGTCCTTAGACTCTTTCACCCACAACATGGGCCAGTCCTGACCCAAGCAGGGCTTCTTCAGAGCCTTACTCCCAGGCCTGGACTGGCACCAGCTGCCCAGTAGTGACCAGCACACTATGAACCTGGACACATGTGCTCTCATGCTGGGCCATAGCTTCTTTCTTCCTTGACCATGGATTGGCCCTACTGGGAGATGGCCACCAACTCGCCATCCTGGCTGTGCCTGCAGTCCTCGCCACAAGCACCTGCCTTGCCTGCCCGTGGCAACTTCGGCCCCATGGTGTGCTCTGTCTGCGCACTCACTGCTTGCTCCCAACAGCTGAATCTGCTGGCACCTACAAACGCCCAACACTTTCCTCCTGAAGAAAATCACCAGAGGCACCAAAGCCTAGGACATGGCATGGTCAGTCACAGCAGCCACCATTTATGGAGCATAGGATGGGGTTCCTCAATCACAGAGGGTGACATGAAGTGGATCTGGCCAGGAAAACGCCCACGCTCAACCAGGGCCCTGCACCCGCGGACTCTGCTGCCATCGGATGGGAGCAAAGCCCAGCCCCAGCCCTTCCTTCCCACCTCACAGCCAGTCCTGTCAGTGAAATGTCCCCGCCCTCCCTGCCTCCTGCACCCGGGAGGGCTGTGGGCATGCTGTGTGGGCTCTTCACTGCTGCATTGTGAATCACCCCAAAACTTTGCAGCCAGAAGCAGCAAAAGTGTATTGTCCCTGCAGTCTCCGAGGGCAGGAATCTGGAGTGTCTCAACTGGTGCCCCGCTGGGGGTCTCTCAGGGCACAGGTCTCCGGGCTTGTCTGCAGCTGGCAGGGTGGCTCTCATGCTCATGGCTGTCAGCGGGAACCTTCAACTCCTTCTGCTCTAGGGAGCTGCTCAGATGTGACAGCCGCTTCCCCAGAGCAAGTGATGGCTGAGAAAGGAAGAGAGAGGGACAGAGAGGAAAGGGGAACCCCAGGATGGAGGCTGCAGGGTCTTACACAACTGAATCCCGGAAGAGCCACCACCTTCACTTCTGCCATCTTCTGCTGTCCACATGGACTGGCTCTGGTGCCAAGTAGGGGCAACCACAGCTGGTGTGACCTTCAGAAGGTGGGTCCTGGGGGCCATCTAGGGGGACAGTCACCAAAAGACCCCAGGAAGGACTGGAGTTGAGCAGGGTGCAGGGGAGGATAGGATCAGAGAGGCTGGAGCTGTGAATGTGGCACTGTCTCTCCGTTTGACCAGCATTCACCTGAGAGACAGTTGGATAACCCAGTGGGATCACAGTGCGCCCTGAACCCACAGGAACTGGGTAATTCCCTTTGTGTGGGCAGATTGTGGGGGTGTTGGGGATTTGGACAAGCAGAATCAGCAGAATCTGTAGACAAGCTTGCCCATGGACCCCCAGGGGGCTGGGCTTGTGTTTCCTAGGCTAGGTCTATGTGTTTCTGTGGACCCCTTCCAAGTGCACCTGCAGAAGGGGCTGAGGGAATGAGATGGTCTTCTTATGGAAGGGGCAGATTTCAGGCAGCACTTGGAAGGAGGCAGCAAGGACCTCGGAGAGGAGGCCACAGGGGCCGAGGCTGGAGACCGAAGCAGCAGCTGGTTCTTGGACACGTGTGACATGCCCACCTCGCCCATCATCCGTCCCCACCAAATCTGAGTCTTTAGTTTGCTGGCAGGGAGTTTTATTGAGCATTTCCAGGTGTTGCTGGCATCCACTCCAGGCGCTGGATCTTTCCAGACTGCAGAGGCTTTGCTCAGTTCTCATCTGGCTCTCCTGAATGTCCCACCCCGCTGATCCCCCATCCTCAGCTGCCTGCACCTGGCCCAGCTCTGCCAGAGACGCCATGCCTGGGGAGAAGCAGGCGTGAGTGGCTGCAGGCCAGCCAGCGAATTCTGGGAGTGTGAATAGCTTGGTTTTCATCACAAGCTTTGAAAGTTCTGGATGGCCTGACACCTCTCTTTGGGGTAATAGCATTTGCAGGCCACAAGGCTTGTGTTCCAGCCCCCATGCACAGCAGCCTCTGCCTTCCCTGCCATTACCTCTGAGTCCCAGAATCCTCGAGGCAGACTCCCTCGGGCATTTCCACCCTCCCGAGACCTCTGGGCCCTGGGGTCTAACTGCATGGGAAGAATCTGTTCCTCTAAAGTAGGCATCCCACCAGGGTCCCCAGGCTCAGACCCCAAGTCAATGCAGCCCAGCCTCAGGCCTGATTCTACTGGCATGGCCAGTACCCCTGTGATAGGGCACCCCCTGCGTCTCTCCCACCAGGCTGGTCATCAAGGTCTGTTGT